>JANAVB010023995.1:14845739-15255925 GCA_029216955.1 Iris pallida
TATATATATATATATATATATATATATATATATATATATATATATATATTATATATAATACACACACACACACACACACACATATATATATCTGTGTGTGTGTGTGTGTGTGTGTGTGTGTGTGTGTGTGTGTTCCGACCCCCCGCGGCCAGACCCTAACCCTCCCCCCCCCCCCGCAGCCCACCCCCAATCGCCCTACCACCCCCTCCCCCTCCACCACCCCAGCCAGCCCCCCCCGCAGCCCACCCCCAACCCCCCCGGGGCCAGCCTTCCCGCGACCAGCCCCCTCCCCCAAACCCCCCCGGCCAGCCCTCCCGCAGCCCACCCCCAACCCCCCCGGGGCCAGCCTCCCCGCGGCCAGCCCCCGTCCAAACCCTCCCCCCCGGCTAGCCACCCCCACAGCCCACCCCCAACCCCCCCGGGGCCACCCCTCCCCCCCCCGCTGCCTGCCCCATCCTACCACCCCCACCCCACCACCGCCAGCCCCCCCGCGGCGACCCCTACCCCCACCTACCCGCGGCCACCCCCCCGCTGCCCGCCCCCTCCCACTATCGCCGGCTCCCCGCCGTCGCCCGAGAGAGAGAGAGAGCATACCTCGATCGATCGTCCAAGAGAAAGAGAGAGGAGAGAGAAAAAATTGGGGAGAATAAAATTTTTCCCCCGTCGGTTCAACTTAAGCTAGGCTTTCGACTTAACGACGGACTATCGACTGATAAAATCCGTCGCTAATTCCGCCGTGAAATGTCGTATGGTCGACGGAATGTTCGTCGCTACTTAGTCGTTAATCTCACGCGATTTTTTTAAATTTTTCCAACCACTTATTGACCACTTAGCGACGGTATGTCCGTCGCTAATATCCTATCATCTGGTCGACGGATTATCCGTCGCTAAGTAGTCGTCAATTCCCCCGCCAATGATTGATATTTTCTCGCGATTTTTTTTAACATTTTCCCACCAATTAGTGACTACCGAGTGACTACTTGTCGACGGGTTTTTATTCCGTCGCTATTTTACCGACGGCTTGCCGACGGATAGGCGACGGATGTTCACCCTTAAAAAAATTTTGGTGCGCGATTAGCCGGGAATTCGTCGCCAGGTTGTCGGTAGTCCGTCGCTACTGACGACGGATTTATTCCGTCGCTAAACCGCCATCGCCAATTTACTGTATTTTGGTAGTGAATGTATATCTCAGCTTGATAATTTCTGCCCGAATTTTTCTGTCCTCAGCTTGATATTCTCCTCAAATGTATATCTCTCATGCAGGTATTTTGCGCTTGGATTCTTTGCTTGAATTTATCTTCAATCGCTGTAAGAATATATCTCTCTCCCTCTCTGTGTTAGTGTCGGGGAATTGGAATGGAATGGAATTATGCAGGGAATATTCAATATATGGTTGTGGCTAGAAATTAGAATGGCCGGTTTGCAAAAGTTTGCATATGTGGAATGGTGGCTATATCAACTCTATGGTAAATCGAAGGGTAATACCATGATAGAGAAGGTAAAAATGGTTGCTTACTCTATGTTTGAAGACTACAAGAAGTTGTATGCGCCGATAGTTGCTTCTACAACTAATGAAATGACCGAATCTCCTATCATCGAAGAGTGTCCAATATTTAACTTGAAAAATATGATGAAGGCTCAATACAAAAATCACAAATTGAAAACCGGTGGTTGTGATAACAAATCTGAGTTGGATCGATATCTTGTTGAGCCCACCGAAGCCGATGAAGATGAGAATCCCAATTTTGATCTTTTGGCTTGGTGGAAGATCAATTCTCTTCGTTTTCCTATTCTTTCAAGAATGCTTCGTGATGTCTTGGCTGTCCCAATATCTACGGTGGCTTCGGAGAGTGCATTTAGTACCGGTGGTCGGGTGCTTGATGTATTTAGGAGCTCTTTGACACCCAAAATTGCTCAAGATCTTATTTGTTCTCAAGATTGGTTTAGGACTGGTTCCGATCGATCTATTGTTACTAATCTTGAAGAAAACTTAGAATCATTAGATAAACTTGAAAGAGGTATCATTTTAGTTAATATATTTTATCGCATTATGTTGTTTTTAAGTTTTACTTCATTATTTGTATTTATTGTTTGTTCTCTTGTGTTATTTTTTGTAGCTGTATAGATTTAAGTCAACTGACTACGATGGGCTCAACCTCGAGCGATGTTTGAAGATTTGGTTTATGGATTGACTGGTTTGGGTTATGTAATTATTAAACAATCTATCACTGCACTGTGCAGTTTGTGCACTCTCTAGTCTGTACTGTATTCTGTCCAGTGTGCACTGCAGAATTCATTTTGGGATTTTGGATTCTCTTGACCTATTATTTCAGTTTGAATTAAGGTTGGGTGGTAACTATTAAATTATTAATTGTTGCACTTGTGTATTATGTTTATATTTACTTGTTTTATTTCCTTATAAGTTACTAACAAATATGTCAAGGATGTGGCGATGATGATTTGGCAATAAACTTCATACAGATACTACAAATGTATCTATTTATGATGCAGAAATTGCCATGCTGAGCTTTCAAAGTTCAAATCCACTTGTCTATCTATGCAGATTTTGAACATCAGATAGATGGAAATCTATAGAAAGGTGATAAAGGTTTATGTTCTTCATTTGATGTCTGTCATTTACTTGTTTTACTTGCTAACAAATATGTGAAGAAAGTGGCAATGATGATATGGCAATAAACATCAGTTGGATACTATAGTGCATCTATTATGATGTCAAATTGTCAATCTGAGCTGTCTTCAAATCCACTTGCCTATTGTGTTGGATTCCAGGTACTCAAGAATGGGGTTGAGGTGAAATTGCAAAAGAATGATGATAAATATCTTAATTTAGGTTGTTGGCTGGTTATCTGGTTATCTGGTACTCAAGTTATCTTGTTATCCTGGTACTCAAGTTCATTAGAACAGAGTAACCATTCTATCAAGGTACTCAAGTTATCTGGTTATCTTTCAGTTTCAGTTGATGAATTAGTTGATTTGATGAATTTGTTGTTGGCTTAGTTGAGGTTGCTATCTGCAATAATCTTTTCAGGTTGCTCTTTGCTAGAATGGTTACTATGGATACTCTGGATAGAATGGTTACTATGGATACTATTTGCTAGAATGGTTGCTATTTGCTCTGTCAGGTTACTATTTGCAGGTTGCTATTTCCAGGTTGCTATTTGCTAGAATGGTTACTCTGGAATCCTGGATACTTACTTTGTGGAACTTTAGTGCCTGCTTCTAATCTTCATTCACATTTTGATGTTGCTGGATGAATACGTCATTAAGATTGCTACTGCAACAGATTTTGTATTGCTGCAATATTTGTTTGCAAGTTGTATTGCTACAATTATTGGTTATCATTTATGTTTGTAATTATGAGTTGTATCATTTGTATATTCAATTAGGGCTTGGCCCAGCTAGCTAGCTGTATCATTTGTATCATTTGTAGGGCTCGGCTCGGCCCAGCTAGCTAGCTATAATTATGAGTTGCATCATTTGTATCATTTTGTATTGCTCCAGCAAGCTAGCTGTATGGCTGTATCATTTGTATATTCAACTAGGACTGGAATTACATGTATATTTATTTGTCAAAGTTAACTGTATTGTTGTGTGTATTGTCGTATATAATTACAAGCAGTTTTTGGGTGCAATTTTGTATATTGTTTTAATTGTTTATATATTTAAAGACCGATTATGTCACGCCCCGCTCCCGTAGGAGCGATCGTCCACGCTAAGGCGTGATGCCACACAAGCCCAGATTACACTCATGCAAGGCGGGTTCCATAACGGCCGATTTCAGCGGCTGCGACGGGGTCGTCGCACAGAAGTCCCATGTAGAGACATTGAATCATAGCAGCAGAAATTTAGAACAAACACAAGTTATACAAAGAAGCTCTTTATTGATATTGAAACAACGGTTACATTGGGGGCGCAAGGCCAAGATTACAAGTCTCTCAAGCTCACTCAATCTCACTCATCTCACATTACAAGTCACTCAGCTCTCTCTCATCTCTCAGTTATAAGTCTTGAGCCAGCGGATGCTTCGGAAGACGACGTCCATACATTATGTCCCGTATAAGTCTTGACTCCATGCGATCGCATGCATCGAATCGCCAAGGAACTCCGTGCCTCGACGCATCCAAGCGAGCTCCGCGCCACGAGCTTCTACCTGTGCCTACACATGTAAACTAAGTGGGTGTCAGTACTCAACTGTATTGGTGGAATGAACTCCTCGCCCACCCATACAAAACCGACACGTTCATTTACTTTGTGCAGCTTAGTCCCCTTTGTATTATCTTTCTACTCTTGCCTTAGGATCAGTTTTAGGACTGACACCTTGGCCTATTCCGTGTCTCTAGACCATCTCGTGCTTGCAACGACAACGTTAACTCATACCTTGCCTCAAGACCCTTCTCGTGCCAACAACGTTAACCTATCGAGTCGTGTTTGCCTTATGGCTTAAAATCAGAGATGCAACTACGCGATGAGGCTCCATTTTCGTGTGACCGTGCTACAAACCCTTGCTGAGGCCGTACCTCGTAACTCAATGAGACTCAATCATATCGCCGCCTCGTGGCCCTTTGCTACTAAATCATCAACTGACCCATCCAACTTTGTGAACTAAGTGTCACTTGACCAAGTTTGCCTTGCGACATATCTTGACTTAAACTCATGACAACTCAAACCATAACTATGCAACTTATATGCCGACAACATAGGACTCGACTCCACATCTCGTGCCGAAGCACGGTATCTTCGTTGCAGTCAAATCTTAGGCCCAATATTGTATTCAAACTATACACACGCATTCAACTCGACTCCTTGATATAGTGTACTCAATACTCGACTCAATCCAAAGGCACACTCGCGGATTGCCGTCCGTGCCAACTCATCTATATGAGGTCACTAGCATGACAAGCTATTATGGACATATAGCTTGCGGTTGGCCGGGACCCTTCCAGCGCAAGGTAGCTAGCCCCCTGGAAGTCCCCGACTAACCCGGTGCTATCGATTCAGCACAGCTATCACCGTATTTCCTTTCTTGGCCGAAATAATCCCATGGCCCTGGGTTGCCGTTACGGAGAAACTCTACCTTGTCGACAAGTTGTCCAATGACCATGCAAGACCCTTCACTCAAACTGATGTCTCACACAGTCATTGCACTTTCAGTGTTGTCATCTCTTTCCAAAACCAAGTTCAAGTCTTCTATCCTTGAGACCCCTCAAGGACCCCTCGACGACCCACGGTCGCGAGCATTCTTTCCATGTTACCATATCATTTCATTCGACTCAATGCCTATTCGATAGTCCTTTCTCCAAAAACTCATTAAATCAACCGTGGTTCATGCCTTAAACACTAAGTCCGTGCATCGTACCTTAGGCCCATCGTGCCTTACGCGACACTATCGCCCAACTCATACTCCATACGCCTAGTTTTGAAACCGTAGGACTTCGTGGCGATACTCAGTCGTAGAACTCATAGGACCGTGCTTGGAATGTCTTAGGTCGACCACCATCACTTTGCCTAACTTAATCAAGCCTACAACTTAACCCAAGGGACGAGCAAAGGCTATGCCAAGCCTTGTATCATGGAAGCGTGCATGCTTTATCGAGCATTTACGCGGGCGACGCCTATGACTTAGGCTACGTTCATAACTTCGCCTACTCAACCAACTTTCCTTCTCCCAAGCCACGGGACGAAGGATCGAGTGCCATTTTCAAAGCATGCTGTGCACCAACTCTAAGCCGACCGTTGGACCTTTCCATATTCTATCTCAATTCGACCCGTCGTGATTTCTCCCTTTAGCTATGTGGATTCATCTCTTTTATTATTAAGCCTACTTATGCAAGTTGAAAACATGCGATTTATTATGTGAAGGCTAAGACGAGGCAAGTTCACCGAAACTACCCCACCTGAGCGAGCGGTCGTCTCGACCGAGCGATGTCTTCGAGAAGCCGTTGCAAGGCTAAGTCCAAACGCCGTCGGCGTTTCGATTCCTCCGATTGACTGAGCGGGACGGGGCACTACATCATACACCACTCAGAAAAAGTTTCGTCCTCGAAACTAACTGAGTACACTTATCGACTTATCACTCGACTCAACATCCTACGTTTCTCGCACACATTTCTCCTATGCGTTCCCTCAATCCGAGCCACGCTCGTGCTATCCACAATCCTTTCCTCAAAACTCACGATCTCAAAATCCTTGACACTTTTTCGTTCCTCAAGTCTCACTTGATTCAACGTATCACTTAGTATGGATCGTGCACATATCTTAGGCGTCCCCAAAATACATGCATTTCAACCAAGCCTCGTGATAGCGAATCCACCATCACCACTCGAGTCGGATCGTGCACATATTCAGGTGTCCCTGATATACATGCATGTCAACCGGTACTCGCGAGTGGTGCCTCCACAAATCCTATCGCTTCGCACTCGGACGTCTGCCTAACCGCTAGGCTATGTCTTTCCGTCAGTATTGGAATCACAGTTCCCATCCAACAATATCAATACTGACCCCATCCTAAGGTCAAGCCAAATTGATGGTACGGGGTTTTCTACCCAAGCTCGTATCACTCCAATTTCTAAACATCGAGCATCGATTCCCTACGCACATCCCAATATTCGTCGTACGGGGTCCGAGTCATTCAGCAAAGCCATCCTACGATAACTCATGTTTCAACCAATTTCACGACGTATCAAAATCGCTCATTCAATAAGTCATCTTGTATAGTCTATCCCTTCAAACACGTTCGATATAGTTCGCCTATCAATCCTTCTCAATTCAAGCACACTATGACGCAATTCATCGCTAACCAAAATTTTACATTCCATATTTCCTAAGTCATCTATCCCAATTCACGAAATCGATCACAAGGTCATCTGACTTAACAATACATTGTGTCCCGATCTCATGCGAGTCAGATTATCCATGATGGGCACGAATCACCATGCACGCTCCCGCGAGATAATCATTCTCATCGGGACGTAACTCTTGTTTTGTGTCTAGACTAATTCATTCTCGATGCGCGGATTGGGCCTACTTAATCCTCAAGTTTCATTCATTCATCAATCCCAAGTCCTACAAATTTTCGAATTCACCTTCGTATCAAACCAACAAGTCGAGACAATCAAAGTTGCCGCATCCTGATTTTCCGAGTTCGATCATTCCCGCGACATGAATCACCATGTCAGCGCTCACGCGGAACAATCGCCCCAAATCCGACGCGACGCATAGACGAGGCTGGAGTTGCGCTCGCACAAGACAAGATCGTCGACGTTGTGGTTATCAACGTAACCATCAAGACACGATCATTTTCATCCAACATTCATCTCAATCAAAATCCTAAGTATAGCATCCAACCGAACAATAACACTTGCACGATCGTCATTTGTCGAGTCAGAGTACCCCGAGTTATCGCATATCGATCTTTGATACGCCTCAATATCATCGACGATATGCGTAACCTGACGATCTTCCTTTGCAACAAATTTTGAGTCGTACGAATGGTGCTATCGTTCGACTGGATAATCTCCTCGAATCAATTCACAACATCAATTTCATCCGTCTATCTCAAGTCATCGAGCAAGGTTTTTCCTCAAATCACATCCTTCCTTGCTAACTCAAATCATCAAGCAATACCCATTCCAATCCTTAGAGTCATTGCGTAACTTCAAAATTCAACTTTTTATGCACGCTATCTACCTGTCGTGCTAACTTTTCGTATATAATTCGTATCAATTTCATCGATCAAGTCATCCGTTCGCTACACCTTAGCTTTTCCTCCATTTGATTTATCTACTCAATCATCTTCGCGTTTCATATTCGCACCATCCTCAATCCCGTGCACGTTTCGTACACGTCAATTTCTAGGTCGTTCGAATCAACTTATCAAACTTCAAGACAACAACTCACTCCATCGTACACGATCTAAGGCTTTGCATATGTGCGACGCTTGCTGCTAGACTCACCGACATCCCGAATCCTCAATCGATCGATCGACAACCCTGAGGCTATCGCATACACCACTCAGGGATGAAGTCATTCAATAAATCCTCAAAACTATCATTCGAATCAAAATCGACTTTATCAAGTTTTTCGTCCGAACGATTCCTCAAGTTTCAAGCACGCTCACCTTATATCACATCGACGATAACATCGTCATTCGATAGCACCCATATCGATAGTCATCTCATTTACTCAATCGAGTTCAACTCATTCTTGTTCGACACTATTCAATTCCCCTACTCAACTTTTCTAAGGTCGGCGCAACTTTTGGTGTATATGCCCAGCCCGACTTAGCCAACCGTGCTTACGTAAACCATCTTTTTGTTTTATCAAAAACTGTTCTCCTATGTTTTGCAAAATAGTTAGACTTATTGTATCGACATCTCGTGGGACAATTGAGAGAGAGCGCACCAACGATAACAACTTGCGGAAGCAACAGAGTTTTGCGAAAACAGCAAAGTTAAAGAATTCAATCGATAGTCCAAGGACGTAAAGCCGTGCTCTGATACCATTATGTTACGCCCCGCTCCCGTAGGAGCGATCGTCTTCGCTAAGGCGTGATGCCGCACAAGCCTAGATTGCGCTTGTGCAAGGCGGGTTCCATAACGGCCGATTTTAGCGGTTGCGACGGGGTCGTCGCATAGAAGTCCCATACAGAGACATTGAATCATAGCAGCAAAAATTTAGAACAAACACAAGTTATACAAAGAAGCTCTTTATTGATATTGAAACAACGGTTACATTGGGGGCACAGGCCAAGATTACAAGTCTCTCAAGCTCACTCAATCTCACTTATCTCACATTACAAGTCACTCAGCTCTCTCTCATCTCTCAGTTACAAGTCTTGAGCCAGCGGATGCTTCGGAAGGCGACGTCCATACATTATGTCCCATATAAATCTTGACTCCATGCGGCCGCACGCTTCGAATCGCCAAGGAACTCCGTGCCTCGATGCATCCAAGCGAGCTCCGCGCCACGAGCTTCTACCTGTGCCTACACATGTAAACTAAGTGGGTGTCAGTACTCAACTGTACTGGTGGAATGAGCTCCTCGCCCACCCATACAAAACCGACACGTTCATTTACTTTGTGCAGCTTAGTCCCCTTCGTATTGTCTTTCTACTCTTGCCTTAGGATCAGTTTTAGGACCGACGCCTTGGCCTATTCCGTGTCTCTAGACCATCTCGTGCTTGCAACGACAACGTTAACTCATACCTTGCCTCAAGACCCTTCTCGTGCCAACAACGTTAACCTATCGAGTCGTGTTTGCCTTACGGCTTAAAATCAGAGACGCAACTACGCGATGAGGCTCCATTTTCGTGTGACCGTGCTACAAACCCTTGCTGAGGCCGTGCCTCGCAACTCAATGAGACTCAATCATATCGCCGCCTCGCGGCCCTTTGCAACTAAATCATCAACTGACCCATCCAACTTTGTGAACTAAGTGTCACTTGACCAAGTTTGCCTTGCGGCATCTCCTGACTTAAACTCATGACAACTCAAACCATAACTATGCAACTTATATGCCGATAACATAGGACTCGACTCCACATCTCGTACCGAAGCACGGTGTCTTCGTTGCAGCCAAATCTTAGGCCCAACATTGTATTCAAACTATATATACGCATTCAACTCGACTCCTTGATATAGTGTACTCAATACTCAACTCAATCCAAAGGCACACTCGCGGATTGCCGCCCGTGCCGACTCATCTATATGAGGTCACTAGCATGACAAGCTATTATGGACACATAGCTTGCGGTTGGCCGGGACCCTTCCAGCGCAAGGTAGCTAGCCCCCTGGAAGTCCCCGACTAACCCGGTGCTATCGAGTCAGCACAGCTATCACCGTGTTTCCTTTCTTGGCCGAAACGGTCCCATGGCCCTGGGTTGCCGTTACGGGGAAACTCTATCTTGTCGACAAGTTGTCCAATGACCATGCAAGACCCTTCACTCAAACTGACGTCTCACACAGTCATTGCACTTTCAGTGTTATCATCTCTTTCTGTAGCCTCCCTTCCCGAAAATTTTTGAAATATTTTTATTATCTATTTAATTTAAATGGTGACTTGTAGATTTTTATAAATAATTATTTATTTACTATTATGGTAGATGACTTTAGCCATGGTTGAGTTTGGAAGTATCAGACGGCTAGGAATCATGGCACGGATAGTGCAGTAGCGTGCTTTGATTAGTGTTTAGCCATGATAGGGGAATGCCGAGCCATAGTGACGTCCTAACTAGAAAAACTAGGCCAAGTTGCGAGTTAATCCCTATAAATGATTTAATTAGTCATTTATTAATATCTTGACTTTTAGAAAATTCGGTTATACCAAACTAGTCCGGACTGGACCCGAACCAAGCTCAAGCCCGTATAGGCATGTGGGGTGACCAAAGATGTTCGTGTCGATACATCTTGTGTGTACGTATTTTACCTTAAATGTTCTACTACATATATTTTGTAAATAATAATTATTTGATATTCAAAGGATATTTAAAAGTATGCTAAATGATTTTCCTAGCTACCCTTGTGTAATTTTTGAATAATTAGGCTAAACCCATATTTGTATTTGGTTCACCTTGATTGTTATAATTGTTGTTATTATTAATGTTGTTAATATATTTATGATAACATCATTGATATATTGGATTAAATATTAAATAAATATTATAATATATATATATATATATATATATATATATATATATATATATATATATATATATATATATATATATATATATATATATATTCATGTTCCTATAAATAGCCCTGCCGCATGTTGTGAGGTTTTCCCCCATTTTTAATGGGTATTATATACATTTTTTTTTTTAATGGGTATTATATACATATATATATATATATATATATATATATATATATATATATATATATATATATATATATATAAAATATATATATATATATATATATAAAATATGGGTTAATTAGTTGTACCCCCATATGGTTTGTACGTATTTTGGTAACTGTCCCTGTTGTTTTAAAAATAAAGAACACCCCACTGATTTATAAAGTTAATTAGTTGTACCTCCCTGGTGCATAGAAGAAAATGAGTGGAAAATTAAGCAGCTAGGGGGGTGTTCTTTATTTTTGAAACAACGGTGACAGTTACCAAAATATGTACAAACCATAGGGGGGTACAACTAATTAACCCATATATATATATATATATATATATATATATATATATATATATATATATATATATATATATATATATATATATATATATATATATATATATATATATAATGCATATATATATATATATATATATATATATATATATATATATATATATGCATTATAATATATATATGCATTATATATATATATAATGCATATATATATATATATATATATATATATATATATATATATATATGCATTATATATATATATATATATATATATATATATATATATATATATATATATATATATATATATATATATATATATATATATATATATATATATATATATGATTATATACCAATGCATATATATAGATATACCAATGCATATATATATATGTATATATATATATATATATATATATATATATATATATATATATATATATATATATATATATATATATAGGATATATATAAACACACAAAGGAAAGCCAGCCAATCCCAGCCCATGAACAAAAGACCAGACAAGAGCAGATCTCAGCTCAGCTAATCAACAAGTAATCCCAGTCCAGCCCGATCGAAGCAGCACATATATAAACACTGATACCCGATCGAAGCAGGGAGATATCGAGAGAGATGGAGGGGATTATACGAAATCTCATCGAAAACCCTAGCACCCCAAACACCTGACGGCGCGCCACCCTCCCTGCCATCCTGGGCGGCCACCTGCGACCGTGCGCCGCCGCACGCGTCGCCGGACGGCGACTGAAACCTGCCGCGCGCGCTAGTGAACAGCAACCACAGCAGTAGCATAGCAGTGCTCGACAGGCCACCTTTCAGGTAACTTTTCTCGCCCCTCCCACTACCAATTCGAGAACCGATTCTTTCCTTAGGAAGAAAACCTATAGGACTGAATATCCCTTCCATTAGTTTTTATTGGGAAGTCCTAGGTTGTCGGGTGAATCGACACGAAGTTCATAAAAATCTGTCTCGAAACAGGACAGTAAAAACTGCCCAACTCCCTGTTAGGAAGGCCGATTTCTCACCACATATTAGGAATTTCGAAAACCTATTTAAAGGAGTTTATTGACAACATGTAGGGCAACAAAACCCTTCTTTTAGTTTTAAATAAGTCTAGATATTTATTAAATAAAACCTGTGTAAAGTTGACAAAAAATCTGTTTTCAAAATATAGAAATCACTCCGATACCACGTGTGTCCCGCCAAACCGGGCGACTTGGTTGCGAACCGAAAGCATCGAAAGGTGCGTAACGACTTCGTGGTCGTGTGGGCTTTGACGGAATTCAAATTGGTCGCGTGTGCGCGACGAATTTTATGCGTATCCGTCGAAATTCACCGTATCGGCCTCTGTACAAGTTTCCCAATTACGTTGTGCACGTTCATCAGATCGAGACGAAACTTGTGCCAGCAGGACCGTATCATTTTTCTGGTCATGTATGCCAAGTTTGGTCCGATTCTGAGACAGTTGATTGGATCGTCGTTTTGTGGGCCCCACGGTCCGACTCAACGGGCGATTTTGTGCACGGCCCGTCGGAATCCAAAATTGGACATACATTTGGGTTTGTATCGAAAAATCAGACCTGTTGACATATAGTTTGACGACTTTAGAGACCATTGACTCTGGCACGCTTTTCGGTGCAAAGCGGGTCCAACGGCGGACATCGTTTTTGCCTAAAATTACCGTTTTGCCCCTGTGTCCAGAATTGGACTTAAGGATAGGCAATCCTAGCTAATTTGACTATTTTGAGAATGGTGGCAATGTCTGTTTCAGCTTTCGGAGACAGTTGTGAGGACTTGGACTTCATGGCTTGGCAGTTGACTGTATTTTTGTTGGATCTGCGTGCAACCTCCAGGCAAGATACCTTGCCTCCCTCTACAGTTTATTTATATGCATATTTATATTATTATATAGTTTTACTAGTTGATTATTTATATGTGATTTATATACCATGTTTGCTAGTATATATATAACCTTGTTTATAAATAGTTTTGTAGTTCATATTAGATTGTTTTTCTCGTGTATCGTGATCGGGTCGTGTCGTGTCATCACTTGTACTTGGACTGAGTCGTATCGTGTCATAGGATGAATAAGTCATAACGGAACTGCTTTACCTCCTTGTCTTGAAATCTTGAAGCTAACCTGCGAGTCCACATCAGGGGCGAGGGTTAGTAGTTAAGCTAACCCGCGAGTCCACATTAGGGGCGAGGGTTAGTAGTTAAGCTAACCTGCGAGTCCACATTAGGGGCGAGGGTTAGTAGTTATCTGTCCACACCTACGAGTCCACATTAGGGACGGGGGTGATGCTAGCCTGCGAGTCCACACCAGGGACGAGGGTTAGTAGTATATGGTTCACACCTGCGAGTCCACACTAGGGACGAGGGTGATGCTAGCCTGCGAGTCCATACTAAGGGCGAGGGCTAGTAGTTGTTCAAACCTGCGAGTCCACACTAGGGGCGAGGGTTTGAGTATTCGATTGGTTATCCATTGACATCGTGATATCGTGTTCTCTTGTTCTTCTCCAGTAGTTCGTTTAGGCGTAGTGGTTCTTACAGTCGTGTATAGTCGTGTTTTCGTGTTGATTGGTCTTTTCTCGTTTATTTTCCTGTATTTTCTTTATTGGATGATAAACTGCTAGATAGACATATTTTTATGTATCTTGCTATGTCCCCTGAGAACCTGATGATCTCTTCAGGTTTAGGGAGTGCATGGAGTTAGCTATTAGTTCTGGATGACGGATGGGATGATACGCTTGCGGGATTCAGGTATCATATTACATTTATCATCAGCTCGTGCTTTCATACCTTATCATGAGATATCCTGTTTCCTGATTCCGTTTTAGACTCTTATTACTTTCTTAGAGTCTTATCGGACATATATGCTAGTGGGCTGCAGACCACGACCCATACTTGTTCATTCTTGTTTATTATTCTTATTGTGGATTGAGATAGAGTTTTGCCTTGCCTTGATTAGGTCCATTGCCATAGCCGTGACAGCGTCTACGTATTCGAGTCGGGCTGGAGTCTGCTTGATGCGTAGCTGGCTTGCTCACGAGCTCGCGTCCGAAGACCGGGTGCGGGTCGTGTCAAGTTTTTTTGGTGGCCCATGCAGGTCAGAGTATATCGTACCGGTTACGTAACTGTACTGGTACGAGCCTGCGACTATGACTAAACCTTAGAAATCTCAATCCACTCTGCCTTAAAAATTCTCTTAGAAATTCTCTACGTCCTTGAAAAACTCCATAATTGCTCTCGATTATACTTCCTTGCTTTCCGTACCATTGATTCTCGTCCCTTCCTATTCCGGGGTGACGAATGATCGTGATGTCTAGAATTCATCAGAAATTCTTAAATTATACTATAATATTGCTTGACTATTGAGTTTTGGTTGTTTATAGATATGAAGGATTATAGATGCCATACGCCATAGATATCTGTTGGTAGACTTGCTAGCAACTAGTTAGAAGATTTTAGTGACCGTGTTTTGAGGAGTAGCATGACCAAAGCTGGGTAGAAATCCTCAAGTATTCGGAGTTTTTTAAAAAATGACTAGAGAAGGCCATAAAATATTTTTGGAGAAATTAAATTTGAGGAGATTAAGAAAATACTAGACTTTGATTTTTTTTTTTTTTGAAATAATTATGAGTTAGATTTCGAGGACGAAATTATTTTAAGGTGGGTAGATTTGTAGCCTTCCTTCCCGAAAATTTTCAAAATATTTTTATTATATATTTAATTTAAATGGTGACTTGTAGATTTTAATAAATAATTATTTATTTACTATTATGGTAGATGACTTTAGCTATGGTTGAGTTTGGAAGTATCAGACGGCTAGGAATCATGGCACGGATAGTGAGTAGCGTGCTTTGATTAGTGTTTAGCCATGGTAGGGAAATGCCGAGCCATAGTGACGTCCTAACTAGGAAAACCAGGCCAAGTTGCGAGTTAATCCCTATAAATGATTTAATTAGTCATTTATTAATATCTTGACATTTAGGAAATTCGGTTATACCAAACTAGTCCGGACTGGGCCCGAACCAAGCTCAAGCCCGTATAGGCATGTGGGGTGACCAAAGATGTCCGTGTCGATACATCTTGTGTGTACGTATTTTACCTTAAATGTTCTACTACATATATTTTGTAAATAATAATTATTTGATATTCAAAGGATATTTAAAAGTTTGCTAAATGATTTTCCTAGCTACCCTTGTGTAATTTTTGAATAACTAGGCTAAACCCATATTTGTATTTGGTTCACCTTGATTGTTATAATTGTTGTTATTATTAATGTTGTTAATATATTTATGATAACATCATTGATATATTGGATTAAATATTAAATAAATATTATTATTATTATATATATATATATATTTTTATTATATATATATATATATATATATATATATATATATATATATATATATATATATATATATATATATATATATTTTATTATTATTATTATTATTATATATATATATATATATATATATATATATATATATATATATATATATATATATATATATATTCATGTTCCTATAAATAGCCCTGCCGTATGTTGTGAGGTTTTCCCCATTTTTAATGGGTATTATTCATATATAGATATGTACGTGTATATATATATATATATATATATATATATATATATATATATATATATATATATATATATATATATATATATATATATATATATATATATATATATATATAATGAATTCATGTATAATGATATGTATATATATATATACTAATATAGGATATATATAAACACACAAAGGAAAGCCAGCCAATCCCAGCCCATGAACAAAAGATCTCAGCTCAGCCAATCAACAAGTAATCCCAGTGTCACGACCCGCACCCACTGTGAGGGTACGAGTACGTAACAGCGTCCAGCCGACGCCGCAGTGTCAGCGGTAGAACGCTGTCCTAGGTTACTATCTAATCAACAACTCACGCAATTATATAATGTACTTGTCAAATCTCAACTCCGAACGGAGGACGAGTATAGATATAATAAAATCTCAATCACAGTCTAAGCACGATAAGAAATCACATAAGTTTATAACTAAAGACTAAACAACACAATTATAAACTACTAAATAATAATATCTCAACAATCTCAAATACAACTCATATCTCAAGTTATTACAATTCAAGCTCTAAAACATGAAAACTAAACCAGTGTACTAGCTAGTCTCCCGATCACTCCTGAGTGTCGGGGCCAAAGGTAGCTAATCACTCGTCAGGTCCATAATGAGTAGGGCAAGTATCCTCAGGGCAATCATCTGTAAAATTTTAACAGGTTCTGTCAGGACAGAAACGAGCACATCTCATCTAGAAAACCCAAGTAAATGACAGAGAACTATAAAGCAGTTATAGACAGTTGTATTGATGAACATGGCAGTTTATTTTCAGGTGATGGTATAGAGAGACAGATAAAGTACAAGGAAAGTAAGTAACTAAACAAGAGAAGAAGCATGGCAATGAAGACTGTAAAATAAGATCTAGCTGAACTAGAGTAACATGATATAAGTCCAGACAATATAATATGAGTCGAGTGTAATCCCAATGTGAGTCTAATACAAGATGAGTCGAATGTGATTCTAATCATTGTTCTAATAAGGTGATTCGAATAAGGTGGTGCGAATAATGATTCACATGATGTTCTAATAATGATTCGAATAAATTCTCCAAGTGTGTTTTAAAATACTGAGATCGACATATAAATGGCTGTAGGTAATACGGCATACCACACACTGATCAGGTGAGGGATGGCTATCGTTCGAATATCATTCACATAGGGGTGATTCGAATAGGGGGATATGTCTACATGTCTAATCAGTATTTCTCCGCCTAGTCTAATACAAATGAATCCATAATCCAACACATCAATCGAATACAAGTCCAACCAACACATGAAGATACGAATAGGTGGTTCGAATAGTGATTCGTATGGTGATTCGAATAATAGAGGCAAGACGAGTAAGTATATGTGTCGTATACATGGATTCAGTAATAACAATACGTGTTTGTAACAGAGAATCGCATACAACTAACTAGAACTGAAGTACAGTAATTGACAAGTAAATGAGAGAACTATCAGAGAATGTACTCGCCTGCTACTCTGAAAAGAGTAGTGTAATATCAGATGTCTGCACCGGAGTCACAATGTCCTAAACAGAGTAATACATGTTATAATGTGTTTAAAATAAGACAATTGAAGTTTATGATACAATCTACATGATTCTAAGTCAAATCTAGGTCAAAGTCAACTCTAAGTCAAACCTGGTCAACTGTCTAGGTCAAACTAGGTCTAAGTCAAACTTGGGTCAACCATGGTCAATTCTAGGGTGGTTAACTGTCAAGTCAACTCTATAGTAAAGATAACTCAAGTCCACACCATAGACTTACATATCCTAGGATATCATATTACACATCAATGTATATATATTCCCAATGTCTATAGCCATAGACATACATATGCCTATCAAACACAACCACACACATCTAACTATCACATATACCCATAGACATACATATAGTCTAACCTCATATGTGCTTACCACACATATATATATTCAAACCCAAACCTCTCAACCTAGTATATATACAATATATCATGTATCATATATATCCTCATATATATACACTCAGGCCTATACTCTAACACATATAAGCCTCAACCTATATCCATATCCATATACACATTCACATACACTTAAGTATATATATATATATATATATATATATATATATATATATATATATATATATATATATATATATATATATATATATATATATATACACATGCACATTATCAAGCCAAACCAAGCCTACCAAGGTAGGTGGCAGCTACTCCTAATCTCACATGACTAAACCAAAACCCAAAGTGGCTGGGCAATTGCAAGTCTCTGCCTACACTCTCTAGCCTATGCCACACATCAACCCTCACCTTACCCTTTCTTCCTAATGCTACTTAACCATCACAGATAACTCACTCTCTAATAACCTATACAATCACCTATCCCTCAACACATACACTCTCAACCATGTATCATACATGTGCACATCACCTGCAGAATCATGGGGGTTACTGCCAATAAGTGGCAGCCCACTGCCACTGCAATACAAGGCCAAGGGTGCCCCTACTGCTAATGCAGGTGCTGCTCCTAATCTAGCTACTGCTCTGCAAGCCAAGGCATGGCAGTTTGGCCTGCTGCTTGCTAAGGCTTGCTGCTACTGCTGCTTGCCAAGCAGGCAATGAAATCCACCATAGCACATGCCATAAGCAACTAACTAACCCAAATCAGTCCACATGACTGATATGAAGGTAGGAAAGTAATCCCCCGCCTATTGCCTCTAACCAATGAACATGCACCAACAGGATCTCAGGAATCTGAGATCAACTCCCTCAACCCCTCAACTAAATACAATATATAACTCAATTAAAAACCCAATTTCGAAATTAATCATCTATATCTAAACGACCTGAACTAGATGAAACCATCACAACCAATCAAATCATGAGATCAAACATCTCAACATCAATTTCCTAACTAATATATGTGTAAAGGGTGAGGGATTATAGTGTCAACGTGCGTGTGTGTGTATAGGAACTAACTGTGTGTGTTGTGTGTAAATACATGTGACAGGAAATGTATACGAGTGTCTAATGTGTGTGTTCAGGTTCAGATGTGAGTGTGTGTGTGCATCAGTTAACTGTGTTTCAAGTTCCAGAATTGAGTATGGGTGAGCATGACAGTGTAGAGTGGTGTCCACAGGAATTTGAAGAGTGTGCAAATCAGTGGAAAACAAAAAACATGGCAATGGCAGTTTATTTATTAAGCTAACAGTTTACCCAATGTTCCCAAACACCAATTTGAAATTCCCATTCACCCATTCAAAACCCAAACTCAAAAGCAATCCTAAACCAACATTTAAGTGATGCAACACACATGAATTGAATCTAACATGGCAATTTAGACAATAAAAATCAGTTTTAAAAAGGAAGAAAGTTCAGGATTTCAGTGTCAGGAATTTGTATCAGTGACAGTGTACACATAACAGTTTAACCATTCAAAACCCAATTCGAAGACCTAAACCTAACACAAATCAATCACCAATCATTTCAGCAATCAATTACATATATATATGAATCAACAAAGGCAAATTTAAACATCAAAAATCAGATTAGATTAGAAATTAGTTTTCAGAATTCATGGCAGTATAGTGTATCAGGAATTGGGAAGAAAATTACAAATTGGCAATCAAGATCATGTTAATAAGTCAATTAAATGGTTGACAGAGGTGTGTGATCATTTTATGGTGTTATACAGGTCAATTCGTGTCCACAAAAGTCGACACAATGTGTCCAAAAGCTAAAAACCAAGTTTCAGAGAAAACAGTGTCAGCAGGCCTCGTGTGTGCGTGTCAAGCCTTCGTGGGCACGACACAGTGCTCGAGGTGGGTCGAGATCTTGCATATAGGTTCGCCCATAGTAGGGCTTCGTGATGAAGTGTCTGTATCGTGTCCACTTAAGCCATGTCCAAGAAAATCAACGCGTATCAGACGCGATTTTCGTGTACGGGCAGTTCAGTGTAAAACCCGTGCGAGCTCGATAACTTCGATAATACTCCACCAACTCACCCCAAATTTTAGGAGAGTGGTGACAGAGGTTGCCCCCTCGTGTCTACCAAAAATCGTGTCATGAGAGGCCATGTCGTGTCCTGTGTCGACCCCGAGCAGCAGGGCAATGTGTACGGTTCAGTCCCCGCGTGTTTGTGTCCCCGTGTGGACACGACACGACACCAAAATCAGGAAGTAATAACACAAATCACTAAGCAAGCCCTAGAGCTAGGATTCCATTCAAAAACATTTCAAAAATCAGAACAAAATGTTGGTTGAGGCATTACATCAAACACCTAGCCTATCAAATGGATACGTGTCCGATACGGACACCAAATGGACACGAAATTCACCCAATTTCTAGGGATAGTTAGGGGACACCTAGACCTAGCCTAGTATGCAAAGAAATCAAAATAATAATGCAATTTAAAGGGTTTTACCTATATGTGCAAATAGCAAGAAAAAGCCCCAAAATGAAGTGTTCCTCCTTGCTAGCTCGGATCCCCAAATTGCTCAAAATCTGGGATTACTCTTCACCAACAGTAAATAAACAATGATTAGGTCCTAATGCAAAAGATTAGGGTTAAAAAGGAGTTAAAATGAAAAAGTTATGGAATGGCTCTTTACCTCTTTCTTTAAAACTTGGAAAAATTAATAAAAGAGGCAAGAACAAGGAGGAGATTATTTATAAGGAAGGGGGAACCCTAGTGGCTGGTTAAAAAGTGAAAAATTAGGGTTATGGCTTAGTCTAATGGCTATGGGCCTAATTGTACTAGTCATGGAACCAATTTCTAAGTCACAAGTCTATGGACCAATTCACCAATCCTCCTATTTCAAACTTGATCCTAAGTGTCCTAACTTGACTTAAGTTAGACTAGGGTCCATACCATGTTAACTAGGTCACCAAGTCAAGGTCAAAATCTAGGACAGTCTCTTAAGTCACAGCTAGTCAAAAGTCAAATTAACAATCACCAATGTAATAATTCATAAAATAATTCAAGGAGGCCAAATGACCAAATACCCTCATGCTCAAAAGTAGAAATAAATTATCCTAATGACATGGTCAGGCTCTAGGTCAGACAGTCTCTCAGGTTACACTAGCAAGGCATCAAAATCACAAGCCATGACTTAAAACAATTTTAAATTGATTAATAATCACCAAAAATCATAATGTGATTTAAATACAAATAATTAATAATTATAAATACAAAATTTTAAAAATACCCTCATTCCAGAAACTGGGTGTTACAAGTCTACCCCCCTTAGAAAAATTTTGTCCTCGAAATTAAGATGATCGCACCCTTCCTAGGTCAACCACCCACAATCAAAGTCTTTAGGCAATTTCTAACTCATACAATTTGACGAATAATATATAGAGTCATGGTCAACCATAGCAGTTGAAGGTCTCATCTAGATGGACTAGTCATATTAGATCAAAACAGTCCCATGGTATCAACATGCAAGCAATATAGGGTATTCTGCTGGAAAGATAAAGAAGCAACAAATCATTAAGGTGTAGGACAGTCTACCATCCTATATGAAACTGGTAAGGACAACTAGGAATTAATTATGAAGGGTTACCATTCCAAAGATGATCAAAATCGAAAGTTTAAGGCACGAGTGTCAATAGCATTGAAATCCAATAACACAATATATATATATAAAAGAAGATTTAGTCCCGGCACGATCTAAGTTGATCAATTTTAGGATAATCGAAGTTTGGACAAGATAGAGAACGAGGCCATTGAAGTCTGAGCACGAGTATCCAAGATTTGATATCCATGTCATAATTGAATTAATTCAATTGAATAGGACTCCAAACACTGGATGATAAGGAGGATGACCCGGTCGACTGGTCACGATCAAGGAATTAGAATTTAAAGGATGATGCAAGGATATAGAAATAAGTCAATTTCCTCCTTTGGATAGGGAAACTAAACGTGATACCTTGGGTTGATCTATCAAGTACAGTGCCTTTTCTTCTGAAATATGTGAAAGGCAAAACAATAAAGAGTTCAAAGACGATGCTATTAAGTACAATATGTGGTTCATGGGCGATGGAAATAATTCAAAAGAGAATTGCCAAAGCTGTCGTGGATGAGACTCTAGGGCAAATTTAACTATGTCTCCCTCCACATAGAATAATATATGAAAAGTGAACCAAAGTGCAATAGGTTGATCAGACCATCATGCACCGGTTCTGATTAGACAATATGTTAGTGGGTGCCAGCCCCCAATAAAATATGTCATGATCAAGCTCAAAAAAGATAAGCTTGCAAAAACTGGTACTAAATTAGCAACATAAGATAGACAAAATATAAGTAAGGATAATGATAAAGAAAGTTAATAGTCTAAGATCCTTTAAACATCAAGGAGTGGGGGTGAATCAAAACAAGAGGAAAAGGATTTTCAAATCGAAGTTCATAATGAGATTCTCAAGGGTCGTCCAGGAATCTCTCAAGTAGTCCTAACTGTGATTGAGTAACCTCTCTAAGCCTATTCCTTAGTTCCTATCGCAGGCTGTAGTGATACTCTAGTTCGAATACCACTACATAAACTCGACCTGCATGGGCTACCACTAAAAACGTGTCACGACCCACACCCACTGTGAGAGTACGAGTACGTAACAGCGCCCAGCCTACGCCGCAGTGTCGGCGGTAGAACGCTGTCCTAGGTTACTATCTAATCAATAACTCACGCAATTATATAATGTACTTGTCAAATCTCAACTCCGAACGGAGGACAAGTATAGATATAATAAAATCTCAATCACAGTCTAAGCACGATAAGAAATCACAGAAGTTTATAACTAAAGACTAAACAACACAATTATAAACTACTAAATAATAATATCTCAACAATCTCAAATACAACTCATATCTCAAGTTATTACAATTCAAGTTCTAAAACATGAAAACTAAACCAGTCTACTAGCTAGTCTCCCGATCACTCCTGAGTGTCGGGGCCAAAGGTAGCTAATCACTCGTCAGGTCCATAATGAGTAGGGCAATTATCCTCAGGGCAATCATCTGTAAAATTTCAACAGGTCCAGTCAGGACAGGAACGAGCACATCTTATCTAGAAAACCCAAGTAAATGACAGAGAACTATAAAGCAGTTATAGACAGTTGTATTGATGAACATGGCAGTTTATATTCAGGTGATGGTATAGAGAGACAGATAAAGTACAAGGAAAGTAAGTAACTAAACAAGAGAAGAAGCATGGCAATGAAGACTGTAAAATAAGATCTAGCTGAACTAGAGTAACATGATATAAGTCCAGACGATATAATATGAGTCGAGTGTAATCCCAATGTGAGTCTAATACAAGATGAGTCGAATGTGATTCTAATCATTGTTCTAATAAGGTAATTCGAATAAGGTGGTACGAATAATGATTCACATGATGTTCTAACAATGATTCGAATAAATTCTCCAAGTGTCACGCCCCAGAACCAGAATACTGGAGAGCGGGGGAATGACTCAGCCAGCTACGTATTACGGGTAGATGAATACCGTATAATACGATCAATTCTGTCTAACCAGACGAGGGGATACATACTACATAAAAGTCTTGCTATGGTCACTTCACATCTATTGTCTCAATCATTCGAACAAGGAAACAGAAATAGAGAACATGTAAGATAAAGCAGTAAGGCGTCCCAAACGCTCAGTCAAAATGTTCTTGAGATCTGGCTTTACAAAACATAGCCAGATGATATAGCAAAGTGTACACAATTGTTATCAGCTGCAGTCTGACTTAATTACAATTATGCAAAAGTAAGTACAAGACAATCTGACTAACATGTCGGTGCCAAACGGCTAAGGTATAAAGTAAACAACAAAACGAGTGGTGAAGTAAGGAACCCACTCGAGTCCTCCTGCGATCATTCCTCTAGTATTGACCATCTTGGAGGTGGAAGTAAGCTGGATCCTCGGAAACCGGCTCTAAATCTGGCCATGCAAAACCAGAGAGGTTAGACCTCTAATAGCAAGTACCACAAGGAAGCACGACATGAGAACTAAAACCAGTAAGTAAGAGAATATAATAATAGATCTCTGCTTTCCACTAGGATTCACATAAAATCACGACACTTCGAACCAACCTCCCAACCAAACAAGGACAGAAGTTGGCCCGTCATGTCCTGATATTCTGATCATCTCAGTTAGGCGACAGAGTAGGTACAGTACACAAACAAATTAATTTAAACGGCCAATCAATTTCTACGGCTTGCTATTGTGAGTTCCAAGTTATCCTGGAATAATACAATAAAGATTCCTCAGTTCTTACCATGTGCGAGCAAGGCTAGTCTATCCAGTCAATCAATTGCGCCATGCATGAATTAGACGAGTCCCAGCGGGACGCCCGTCATCAATATACAATATACAATAATAATATAAGCAGATACCACTCCCTGCCCGTGTGGCAGATTTACAGTACCTGTGGGAACCAGCCGGCCCGTCGGGTACTACTCGTCCCAAGGGGGCTGCCATATAAGAACTCGGGAATCCATTCTCTCCATGCCATCATTTATTTTATTTAACTTAATAGTCCCTACGTTTGAGTGAAATCCCATGCCGTGGATCATGGTCATTCAAATGAGTAATTTCGTACGGGGTACGATATGCACAACTCTACAACGATACCAGTGCGGTTAGGTTGCAGGTCTTACATAGCGTAATGCAACAATCCAAACTAATCACGGAATAATTATGCCTTGACCATAAAGTACACATGCTTCTTTTGTAAAATAAATAAGTAAATAAATAAATAAATAGATTGAAGCCTGCATGTGCATGTATGTCAATATTCGGGATCAGCCAGTCGATTACAATAGTTCATAACATGAACGTGTCTCATTCATTCAATTCAATAAGACGACTAGCCAGTCTCTTAGCTCCAACTAGGAACGCATGATCAATTTTAGTCAAGATAGCCATCATTATCAATGGTGACAAGGCATGAAAGTCAATGGAGTCGAGTCTATAACTCTCAGGGTTAAGTTCCAGTCTTACTGGGTATCATGAACCAATCAAGACACAGGGCACTAGTACACAACCATATGTATTAAAATATTAACATGCTAAGATTATCGAGTTCATGCAAAGGCATAAGGATGAATAAATTATAGAACAATGGAAACACCCAGGTCAAGAAGTCACGCCAACAAGTTTATGCTAAGGCCAACAAGTCACGCAAGAAGTCTATGCTAAGACCAACAAGTCACGCTAAGTTAGCATGAAGGGGTGAGCGTATAAACAGCGTGAGCGTGAAGAGTGGTTCATGCTGGCACGCACAGCATGAGCGTGAAGGGTAATTCACGTACGCATAGCGTGAAGGGTAATTCACGCACGCACAGCGTGAACGTGAGAAGAAATTCAAGCACGCACACAAAGATGTGTGCGTAACTCAAAACTCACGCACACATACAAAGATGTGAGCGTAACTCAAAAGTCACGCACGCATGCAAAGACATGAGCGTGACTAAAATTCACGCACGCACGTAAGAACGTGAGTGTGACAAGAAATTCACGCAAACACGTAAAGACGTGTGCGTGACTAAAAATACACGCTGACACGTAAGAACGTGTGCGTGACTAAAAATACACGCTGACACGTAAGAACGTGAGCGTGACTAAAAATACACGCTGACACGTAAGAACGTGAGCGTGACTAAAAACACACGCTGACACGTAAGAACGTGTGCGTGACTAAAAATACACGCTGACACGTAAGAACGTGAGCGTAACTAAAAATACACGCTGACACGTAAGAACGTGACCGTGACTAAAAATACACGCTGACACGTAAGAACGTGAGCGTGACTAAAAATACACGCTGACACGTAAGAACGTGTGCATGAAGGGCTGATGTTTACGCGAGCACGTAAGAACGTGAGCGTACAACATCTTCAAACTCCAAGTCCTATGGAGCCTTCGTTCCAGTGCCAGAAATACACGCCAGCTTGGTGGACCAAAACCCATGAACAACCGAAATACAACTACTTAGATCTAGAGAAAACAAGCCATAAAAATAAAAAATGCTAAGAACTAAACTCTCTTAGAATCACAAGAGGAAGACAAATGAACCATAAAAATGGGTTCTCATGTAGAAGCAAGTTGTACTTGCCTACTGCTACTGCTGGTAGGTGGTGGTGGTGATGAGGAAGAAGAAAAAGAAGTAATGGAGAAGAAAAAGTAATGGAGAAGGAAAGTTATGAAGAGAGAGAAAGGAGATGGGGGCTTAAATAGGAGGAGTGGTGGTAGGTGGGGGTCCAATGGGTTCATGATGAACCAACTCATCAAACCGAACCAAGCCGAACCTAAAGACTAGCTAAAGCAGAGAATAAAATTACAGAAAGTAAAATACAGATAATAAAATTGCAGGAAATTAATTAACATGAAAATTAAAGAGCAGATAATTAATTAACATGAACTTAAAGGAATTTAAATATAGGATAATACATGATAAATATTAAATAAATACATTCAAGCAATATACGTATTAAAATACGTATTCTGGGAACGGGGAGTGACATCTCTACCCACCTTGAAAAAATTCCGTCCTCGGAATTTCAAATTCAAGCAAGATAGAAACATCGGGGCTAAACCAATCTAAGTACAAGCAATTCTAGTAAGCAAGCAATCATTTTACAATATCCATAGCAAGTAACATATATGTAAATCCATCAATCTACGATATCAAGCAATTCTACCTATAAGGTGATAAGCATGAGGAATAAGGACAATCAAGGTATACAGAAAAAGATATACCTTGTGAGTCAAACAAGTGTGGATACCGTGATCGGATATCATCCTCACGTTCCCACGTTGACTCTCCCAAGGAGTGATGACCCCAAGCAACACGGACAAGACTAATTGTTCGGTTCTTGAGTATCTTCTCTCTTCGGTCCAAAATGGACACAGGCTGTTCCTCGTAAGACAGGTTGGTACCAACAACCAGCTCAGAGTGATCGAGGATATGGCTTGGGTCCGATACATACCTACGTAATTGAGATACATGAAACACGTCATGCACCTCTCGTAACGAAGGTGGGAGGGATAAACGATAAGCAACATCGCCTATCCGATCAAGGATAACAAATGGGCCCACGTACCGCGAACTCAATTTCCCCCGAACGCCAAATCTAATGACCCTACGAGTAGGTGAGATCCGCAAGAACACGTGGTCCCCAACAGAAAACTCTAGCGGCCTACGATGCTGGTCCGCCCAATGACGATGCCGATCCTGCGCAACACGAAGTCGCTCTCTAATTCCCTTAACCACTTCAACCGCCTGAACAATCATTTCTGGGCCTAACATCTTTCTCTCCCCGATATCATCCCATGCAAGCGGTGACCTGCACTTCTTACCATATAGTGCTTCAAATGGCGCCATCTGGATACTGGCTTGATAACTATTGTTGTACGAGAACTCGACCAAGTGCAGGTGACTCTCCCAAGACCCTCCAAAATCTAGAGTGCAAGCTCGCAACATGTCTTCTAAAGTCTGAATCGTTCTTTTTGATTGCCCATCTGTCTGCGGATGGTAAGCCGTGCTAAATCTTAACTTGGTACCCAGACTATGATGTAAGCTCTTCCAGAAATGCGATGTAAAGCGGGTATCTCGATCCGACACAATACTGACAGGGACTCCATGCTGCCTGACTATCTGTTGCATATACAATTCTGCCAACTTTTCTGTAGATTGCCCTACTCTGAAAGAAAGAAAGTGTGCTACCTTCGTAAGTCGGTCCACTATCACCCAAATAGCGTCCTTACCACTTGGTGATCTCGGTAAACCGGTCACAAAGTCCATCGTAATATGCTCCCATTTCCATTTCGGAATAGGAAGCGGTTGCAATAACCCAGCCGGCCTCTGCTGTTCTGCCTTCACTTGCTGACATACCAAGCAACGGGAAACAAATCTAGCTATCTCCCTCTTTATCCCGTTCCACCAGAAATGCTGCTTGATATCTTGGTACATCTTGGTCCCTCCAGGGTGAATAGAATACTGAGAACTGTGAGCTTCTGCCATAACCTTCTGTCTGATATCTCCACTAGGCACACATAGACGCGATCCAAACCTAAGTGTACCATCTTCATGAATTCTCATCTCCTTCCTGAGTCCTGACTCACATTCTGCCCTAAGCTTCTGAATCCTTAGGTCCTGTGCCTGAGCTGCCTTGATCCTGCCTACCAAGTCGGATTGAACTTGCAGACTTGTTAGAACTCCTACATCACTGGGAAGTATAACTTCGATGCCTATTTCCTGAAGGTCTTCTAAAATATGCCTCTGTGTTGTCAACATAAATGCACCGCCTCTTTTGCTAAGAGCGTCTGCTACTACATTCGCCTTGCCTGGGTGATACTGAAGCTCCACGTCATAATCCTTAATCAACTCCAACCATCTTCTCTGCCTCATGTTTAGTTCCTTCTGAGTAAAGATGTACTTCAGACTTTTATGGTCTGTGTACATGTCCACTCGGTCACCATATAAGTAATGCCTCCATAGCTTCAGAGCAAACACTACTGCCGCTAACTCCAAATCATGAGTTGGGTAATTCTTCTCGTGGTCCCGAAGCTGCCTAGATGCATATGCTATCACCTTCCCATGCTGCATAAGGACACATCCAAGTCCTTTACCTGACGCATCACAATATACTGTAAAACCTCCGGGTCCAACTGGCAATGTAAGAATAGGTGCTGATATCAACTTCTGCTTCAAAGTCTCGAATGATGCCTGACATTCTGTCGACCAAACGAATGGTATATCCTTCCGGGTCAAGCGGGTAATGGGTGCTGAAAGCCTTGCAAAGTCTGACACAAACCTTCTATAATATCCTGCCAATCCCAAGAAACTCCGCACATCTGCTACGGTCTTGGGTACTGGCCAACTTTCTACTGCTTCTACCTTCTTGGGATCTACTGCTACTCCAGCTCCTGATATGATGTGACCCAAAAATGAAATGTGATCCGACCAAAACTCACACTTGCTGAGCTTGGCATACAACTGGTTCTCTCTCAGAACCTGTAACACTTTCCTGAGGTGGTCTTCATGCTCCTCTTCACTGGCAGAATATACAAGAATGTTGTCAAAAAACACAACGACAAACTGGTCTAAGTATGGCATAAATATGCGATTCATCAAATCCATGAATATTGCTGGAGCATTGGTCAAACCAAACGGCATTACTAAGAATTCATAATGCCCATACTTCGACCTGAATGTTGTCTTGGGAATATCTTCCTTCCGAACCCTCACCTGATGATACCCTGAACGAAGATCTATCTTGGAGAAAACTCTAGCCTTGCTCAACTGATCAAATAAGTCGTCGATCCTGGGTAATGGGTACTTGTTCTTCACTGTTGCCGTGTTAAGCTTCCTGTAGTCAATGCACAATCGGGATGACCCATCCTTCTTTCCCACAAGTACCACTGGTGCTGCCCCTGGTGACACGCTAGCTTGGATGAACTTCTTCTCCTTCAGTTCCTCTATGTGCTCATATACCTTGGCCTGTTCTGAATCCGACATTCTGTAAACCCGATCTGATATCGGTTTAGTTCCTGGTGCCAATTCTATACTGAACTCAATATCTCTGACTGGTGGTAGACCTGGAAGTTCTTCAGGAAATACGTCAAGAAATTCTTCAACTACCTTCGGGATTTGAACTTCTTCCATTGCCGTTACTACTCCCTGCTCATGCTGAGTTACCTCTGATCTGACTAAGGTGAATCTCTTCATGCCTGGAATATCAAAAGACACACTCCCTCTACGACAATCTTTTGTCGCATGACTGTCTTTCAGCCAGTCCATGCCTAAGATAACGTCAAAATTTCCAACAGGAAATTCTATCAACCGGGCGGGTAAAGAATACCCGCAAACTACAACGCTACATGCTAAACTAACTCTACTAACTCCTACGAGCCCATTACTAGTGAGTATATTCAACCTCCCTGGCAATGCCTCGAACTCCATTCCTAGTCGTGTCACAAATTGTGCAGATATAAATGAATGGGATGCTCCCGAATCAAATAATGCTACTGCGGGATATGAGGCGACGAGAATGTTACCTGCCACAACATCTCCTGATGCCAATGCCTCTTCTAATGACAGAGTAAATGCCTGCCCTCGACCTCCTTGTTGGTTCCCATGCTGCGGCCTAGCCTGATGCTGTTGCTGGCCCCTTCCTTGATGATGCTGGGGTGGTCTATGCTGGTGTTGTTGCATCGGCGGCCCCTGCTGCCGAAACATCTGAGCCTGCGGCATTAACGGACGCTGTGCCAACGGCCTTACTGCCATCGCTGGTCCTCGATACTGGCCTGCCCCTGGTGCTGGCAGAGCAAGAAACTGCTGCCCTGGTCCTCCTGACCTCGAATTCATGGGACATGTGGTAACCCGATGGTCTGGATTTCCACATATCAGACACAGTCCATTCAATGTCCGACACATATCTCTAGTGTGTCCCATCTTCCCATAATAAGTGCAGCCCGCCGGGGGTTGCTGGTTCTTCCTCTGTTGCTGTTGCTGCTGCCTGGGTGGTGGTGCTGGTCCTCGTATCGCCACATCGTGGATACGAATGCCAGTGGATGGTGCTGTTGTTCGGGGCGTTGCTCCCCCTCCTCCTTCAATCTGACTGTGGGATCTCTTCTGACCCCCAGTCCTTGTCGCAAGCCTCTGAATGGTGATCTCATGCCTTCGAGTTGCCGTCAATACTTCGTCAAAAGTTTGGTAATTGTGCCCCTCTATCAATTGCAAGAGTTCAAGATGAAACCCTTGCTGAAACCTCATGGCCCTCTGGTTCTCTGTTGCTACCATCTCTGGGGCGAATCTACTCAATCTGCAGAACTCCGCTGCATAAGCATCTACAGTCTTGCCGGCCTGCCTGAGGTTGATAAACTTCTGTTGTAGCTCAAACCGTGCCACAACTCCATAGTACTTTATCTTGAATCTTGCAGTGAAATCGTCCCAAGCCACAGGACGTCTGATGCCTACTTCCTCTGATTCCCACCAATCACGTGCGAGATCCTGAAGTAACAAATTCACTAGATCCACACGTTCCTCTGCCGGTACCTTAGCTGCTATCAGAATAGCCTCAATATCCTTAAGCCATGCATCTCCTGAGATGGCATCCTCCGTGCCCTCGAAACGGCGGGGGTTGTACTTGCAAAACCTGGCTGATGCTCCTGAATCAGTCCTCATTCCTCTTTCCAAAGCCGTCTGCAATCCTTGGTTGAGCAACACATTCTGCTCTTGTAGCTGAGTGTGCATGCGCTGCTGGGCCAACATCTGATGTTGCTGAGTAGCCATCATTCCTCTCATGATCTCCAGAAGGGCTGGTGTGTCCACTTCCACAGGAGTAGGTGGAACTATGGTTGGTGTTGGAACTTTCGGATACCGCGGTTCAGCTGCTGGTTCTACTATCACTTCTTCTTGGATAGTCTCCTGAGGTGAGACTGGCCCTTGTTGCTGACCATCCTGGTCATGTTGCCCATGTTGCCCTTGTTGTTGCTGCCCAGCTCTGACCGATGCGGACGAAGTGCCCCTAAGAAAAGGGACAAGAGAATAATCAAACAACCGGACATAAAGGATCAATGAAGTCAAAGGATACCGGAATGTCAAGCAAGGGTTGAGAACAACGAATCATGAGATCAAGGGGGAACACGTGTGATTGAGACATCTTATAAATCAAAAACACCCCATAAGTCTGAAATCAGACCTGCATGGGCCACCACTAAAACCTTGTCACGCCCCAGAACCAGAATACTGGAGAGCGGGAGAATGACTCAGCCAGCTACGTATTACGGTTAGATGAATACCGTATAATACGATCAATGCTGTCTAACCAGACGAGGGGGTGCATACTACATAAAAGTCTTGCCATGGTCACTTTACATCTATTGTCTCATTCATTCGAACAAGGAAACAGAAATAGAGAACATGTAAGATAAAGCAGTAAGGCGTCCCAAACGCTCAGTCAAAATGTTCTTGAGATCTGGCTTTACAAAACATAGCCAGATGATATAGCAAAGTGTACACAATTGTTATTAGCTGCAGTCTGACTTAATTACAATTATGCAAAAGTAAGTACAAGACAATCCGACTAACATGTCGGTGCCAAACGGCTAAGGTATAAAGTAAACAACAAAACGAGTGGTGAAGTAAGGAACCCACTCGAGTCCTCCTGCGATCATTCCTCTAGTATTGACCATCTTGGAGGTGGAAGTAAGCTGGATCCTCGGGAACCGGCTCTAAATCTGGCCATGCAAAACCAGAGAGGTTAGACCTCTAATAGCAAGTACCACAAGGAAGCACGACATGAGAACTAAAACCAGTAAGTAAGAGAATATAATAATAGATCTCTGCTTTCCACTAGGATTCACATAACATCACGACACTTCGAACCAACCTCCCAACCAAACAAGGACAGAAGTTGGCCCGTCATGTCCTGATATTCTGATCATCTCAGTTAGGCGACAGAGTAGGTACAGTACACAAACAAATTAATTTAAACGGCCAATCAATTTCTACGGCTTGCTATTGTGAGTTCCAAGTTATCCTGGAATAATGCAATAAAGATTCCTCAGTTCTTACCATGTGCAAGCAAGGCTAGTCTATCCAGTCAATCAATTGCGCCATGCATGAATTAGACGAGTCCCAGCGGGACGCCCGTCATCAATATACAATATACAATAATAATATAAGCAGATACCGCTCCCTGCCCGTGTGGCAGATTTACAGTACCTGTGGGAACCAGCCGGCCCGTCGGGTACTACTCGTCCCAAGGGGGCTGCCATATAAGAACTCGGGAATCCATTCTCTTCATGCCATTATTTATTTTATTTAACTTAATAGTCCCTACGTTTGAGTGAAATCCCATGCCGTGGATCATGGTCATTCAAATGAGTACTTTCGTACGGGGTACGATATGCACAACTCTACAACGATACCAGTGCGGTTAGGTTGCAGGTCTTACATAGCGTAATGCAACAATCCAAACTAACCACGGAATAATCATGCCTTGACCATAAAGTACACATGCTTCTTTTGTAAAATAAATAAGTAAATAAATAAATAAATAGATTGAAGCCTGCATGTGCATGTATGTCAATATTCGGGATCAGCCAGTCGATTACAATAGTTCATAACATGAACGTGTCTCATTCATTCAATTCAATAAGACGACTAGCCAGTCTCTTAGTTCCAACTAGGAACGCATGATCAATTTTAGTCAAGATAGCCATCATTATCAATGGTGACAAGGCATGAAAGTCAATGGAGTCGAGTCTATAACTCTCAGGGTTAAGTTCCAGTCTTACTGGGTATCATGAACCAATCAAGACACAGGGCACTAGTACACAACCATATGTATTAAAATATTAACATGCTAAGATTATCGAGTTCATGCAAAGGCATAAGGATGAATAAATTATAGAACAATGGAAACACCCAGGTCAAGAAGTCACGCCAACAAGTTTATGCTAAGGCCAACAAGTCACGTAAGAAGTCTATGCTAAGACCAACAAGTCACGCTAAGTTAGCATGAAGGGGTGAGCGTATAAACAGCGTGAGCGTGAAGAGTGGTTCATGCTGGCACGCACAGCGTGAGCGTGAAGGGTAATTCACGCACGCATAGCGTGAAGGGTAATTCACGCACGCACAGCGTGAACGTGAGAAGAAATTCAAGCACGCACACAAAGATGTGTGCGTAACTCAAAACTCACGCACACATACAAAGATGTGAGCGTAACTCAAAAGTCACGCACGCATGCAAAGACATGAGCGTGACTAAAATTTACGCACGCACGTAAGAACGTGAGCGTGACAAGAAATTCACGCAAACACGTAAAGACGTGTGCGTGACTAAAAATACACGCTGACACGTAAGAACGTGTGCGTGACTAAAAATACACGCTGACACATAAAAACGTGTGCGTGACTAAAAATACACGTTGACACGTAAGAACGTGAGCGTGACTAAAAACACACGCTGACACGTAAGAACGTGTGCGTGACTAAAAATACACGCTGACACGTAAGAACGCGAGCGTGACTTAAAATACACGCTGACACGTAAGAACGTGAGCGTGACTAAAAATACACGCTGACACGTAAGAACGTGAGCGTGACTAAAAATACACGCTGACACGTAAGAACGTGAGCGTGACTAAAAATACACGCTGACACGTAAGAACGTGTGCGTGAAGGGCTGATGTTTACGCGAGCACGTAAGAACGTGAGCGTACAACATCTCCCAAACTCCAAGTCCTATGGAGCCTTCGTTCCAGTGCCAGAAATACACGCCATCTTGGTGGACCAAAACCCATGAACAACCGAAATACAACTACTTAGATCTAGAGAAAACAGGCCATAGAAATAAAAAATGCTAAGAACTAAACTCTCTTAGAATCACAAGAGGAAGACAAATGAACCATAAAAATGGGTTCTCATGTAGAAGCAAGTTGTACTTGCCTACTGCTACTGCTGGTAGGTGGTGGTGATGAGGAAGAAGAAGAAGAAGTAATGGAGAAGAAAAAGTAATGGAGAAGGAAAGTTATGAAGAGAGAGAAAGAAGATGGGGGCTTAAATAGGAGGAGTGGTGGTAGGTGGGGGTCCAATGGGTTCATGATGAACCAACTCATCAAACCGAACCAAGCCGAACCTAAAGACTAGCTAAAGCAGAGAATAAAATTGCAGAAAGTAAAATGCAGATAATAAAATTGCAGGAAATTAATTAACATGAAAATTAAAGAGCAGATAATTAATTAACATGAACTTAAAGGAATTTAAATATAGGATAATACATGATAAATATTAAATAAATACATTCAAGCAATATACGTATTAAAATACGCATTCTGGGAACGGGGAGTGACACCAAGTGTGTTTTAAAATACTGAGATCGACATGTAAACGGCTGTAGGTAATACGGCACACCACACACTGATCAGGTGAGGGATGGCTATCATTCGAATATCATTCACAGAGGGGTGATTCGAATAGGGGGATATGTCTACATGTCTAATCAGTATTTCTCCGCCCAGTCTAATACAAATGAATCCATAATCCAACACATCAATCGAATACAAGTCCAACCAACACATGAAGATACGAATAGGTGGTTCGAATAGTGATTCGTATGGTGATTCGAATAATAGAGGCAAGACAAGTAAGTATAAGTGTCGTATACATGGATTCAGTAATAACAATACGTGTTTGTAACAGAGAATCGCATACAACTAACTAGAACTGAAGTACAATAATTGACAAGTAAATGAGAGAACTATCAGAGAATGTACTCGCCTGCTACTTTAAAAGAATAGTGTAATATCAGATGTCTGCACCCGAGTCACAATGTCCTAAACAGAGTAATACATGTTATAATGTGTTTAAAATAAGACAATTGAAGTTTATGATACAATCTACATGATTCTAAGTCAAATCTAGGTCAAAGTCAACTCTAAGTCAAACCTGGTCAACTGTCTAGGTCAAACTAGGTCTAAGTCAAACTTGGGTCAACCATGGTCAATTCTAGGTGGTTAACTGTCAAGTCAACTCTATAGTAAAGATAACTCAAGTCCACACCATAGACTTACATATCCTAGGATATCATATTACACATCAATGTATATATATATATTTCCAATGTCTATAGCCCTAGACATACATATGCCTATCAAACACAACCACATACATCTAACTATCACATATACCCATCAACTATATAGTCTAACCTCATATGTGCTTACCACACATATATATATTCAAACCCAAACCTCTCAACCTAGTATATATACAATATATCATGTATCATATATATCCTCATATATATACACTCAGGCCTATACTCTAACACATATAAGCCTCAACCTATATCCATATCCATATACACATTCACATACACTTAAGTATATATATATATATATATATATATATATATATATATATATATATATATATATATATATATATATATATATATACATATAGACACCCACACACAATACATACACATGCACATTATCAAGCCAAACCAAGCCTACCAAGGTAGGTGGCAGCTACTCCTAATCTCACATGACTAAACCAAAACCCAAAGTGGCTGGGCAATTGCAAGTCTCTGCCTACACTCTCTAGCCTATGCCACACATCAACCCTCACCTTACCCTTTCTCCCTAATGCTACTTAACCATCACACATAACTCACTCTCTAATAACCTATACAATCACCTATCCCTCAACACATACACTCTCAACCATGTATCATACATGTGCACATCACCTGCAGAATCATGGGGGTTACTGCCAATAAGTGGCAGCCCACTGCCACTGCAATGCAAGGCCAAGGGTGCCCCTACTGCTAATGCAGGTGCTGCTCCTAATCTAGCTACTGCTCTGCAAGCCAAGGCATGGCAGTTTGGCCTGCTGCTTGCTAAAGCTTGCTGCTGCTGCTGCTTGCCAAGCAGGCAATGAAATCCACCATAGCACATGCCACAAGCAACTAACTAACCCAAATCAGTCCACATGACTGATATGAAGGTAGGAAAGTAATCCCCTGCCTATTGCCTCTAACCAATGAACATGCACCAGCAGGATCTCAGGAATCTGAGATCAACTCCCTCAACCCCTCAACTAAATACAACATATAACTCAATCAAAAAGCCAATTTCAAAATTAATCATCTATATCTAAATGACCTGAACTAGATGAAACCATCACAACCAATCAAATCATGAGATCAAACATCTCAACATCAATTTCCTAACTGACATGTGTGTAAAGAGTGAGGGATTATAGTGTCAACGTGCGTGTGTGTATAGGAACTAACTGTGTGTGTTGTGTGTAAATACATGTGACAGGAAATGTATACGAGTGTCTAATGTGTGTGTTCAGGTTCAGATGTGAGTGTGTGTGTGCATCAGTTAACAGTGTTTCAAGTTCCAGAATTGAGTGTGGGTGAGCATGACAGTGTAGAGTGGTGTCCACAGGAATTTGAAGAGTGTGCAAATCAGTGGAAAACAAAAAACATGGCAATGGCAGTTTATTTATTAAGCTAACAGTTTACCCAATGTTCCCAAACACCAATTTGAAATTCCCATTCACCCATTCAAAACCCAAACTCAAAAGCAATCCTAAACCAACATTTAAGTGATGCAACACACATGAATTGAATCTAACATGGCAATTTAGACAATAAAAATCAGTTTTAAAAAGGAAGAAAGTTCAGGATTTCAGTGTCAGGAATTTGTATCAGTGACAGTGTACACATAACAGTTTAACCATTCAAAATCCAATTCGAAGACCTAAACCTAACACAAATCAATCACCAATCATTTCAGCAATCAATTACATATATATGAATCAACAAAGGCAAATTTAAACATCAAAAATCAGTTTAGATTAGAAATTAGTTTTCAGAATTCATGGCAGTATAGTGTATCAGGAATTGGGAAGAAAATTGCAAATTGGCAATCAATATCATGTTAATAAGTCAATTAAATGGTTGGCAGAGGTGTGTGATCATTTTATGGTGCTATACAGGTCAATTCGTGTCCACAAAAGTCGACACAATGTGTCCAAAAGCTAAAAACCAAGTTTTAGAGAAAACAGTGTCAGCAGGCCTCGTGCGTGCGTGTCGAGCCTTCGTGGGCTCGACACAGTGCTCGAGGTGGGTCAAGATCTTGCATATGGGTTCGCCCATAGTAGGGCTTCGTGATGAAGTGTCTATATCGTGTCCACTTAAGCCGTGTCCAAGAAAATCAATGCGTATCAGACACGATTTTCGTGCGCGGGCAGTTCAGTGTAAAACCCGTGCGAGCTCGATAACTTCGAGAATACTCCACCAACTCACCCCAAATTTTGGGAGAGTGGTGACAGAGGTTGCCCCCTCGTTTCCACCAAAAATTGTGTCACGAGAGACCGTGTCGTGTCCTGTGTCGACCCCGAGCAGCAGGGCAATGTGTACGGTTTAGTCCCCGCGTGTTTGTGTCCCCGTGTGGACACGACACGACACCAAAATCAGGAAGTAATAACACAAATCACTAAGCAAGCCCTAGAGCTAGGATTCCATTCAAAAACATTTCAAAAATTAGAACAAAATATTGGTTGAGGCATTACATCAAACACCTAGCCTATCAAATAGATACGTGTCCGATACGGACACCAAATGGACACAAAATTCACCCAACTTTTAGGGACAGTTAGGGGACACCTAGACCTAGCCTAGTATGCAAAGAAATCAAAATAATAATACAATTTAAAGGGTTTTACCTATATGTGCAAATAGCAAGAAAAAGCCCCAAAATGAAGTGTTCCTCCTTGCTAGCTCGGATCCCCAAATTGCTCAAAATCTTGGATAACTCTCCACCAACAGTAAATAAACAATGATTAGGTCCTAATGCAAAAGACTAGGGTTAAAAAGGAGTTAAAATGAAAAAGTTATGGAATGGCTCTTTACCTCTTTCTTCAAAACTTGGAAAAATTAATAAAAGAGGCAAGAACAAGGATGAGATCATTTATAGGGAAGGGGGAACCCTAGTGGCTAGTTAAAAAGTAAAAAATTAGGGTTAGGGCTTAGTCTAATGGCTATGGGCCTAATTGTACTAGTCATGGAACCAATTTCTAAGTCTCAAGTCTATGGACCAATTCACCAATCCTCCTATTTCAAACTTGATCCTAAGTGTCCTAACTTGAGTTGACTTAAGTTAGACTAGGTTCCATACCATGTTAACTAGGTCACCAAGTCAAGGTCAAAATCTAGGACAGTCTCTTAAGTCACAGCTAGTCAAAAGTCAAATTAACAATCACCAATGTAATAATTCATAAAATAATTCAAGGAGGCCAAATGACCAAAATACCCTCATGCTCAAAAGTAGAAATAAATTATTCTAATGACATGGTCAGGCTCTAGGTCAGACAGTCTCTCAGGTTACACTAGCAAGGCATCAAAATCACAAGCCATAACTTAAAACAGTTTTAAATTAATTAAAAATCACCAAAAATTATAATGTGATTTAAATACAAATAATTAATAATTATAAATACAAAATTTCAAAAATACCCTCATTCCAGAAACTGGGTGCTACACCCAGTCCAGCCCGAGAGAAGCAGCACATATATAAACACTGATACCCGATCGAAGTAGGGAGATATCGAGAGAGATGGAGGGGATTATATGAAATCTCATCGAAAACCTTAGCACCCCAAACACCTGACGGTGCGCCACCCTCCCTGCCATCCTGGGCGGCCACCCGCGACCGTGCGCCGCCGGACGGCGACTGAAACCTGCCGCGCGCGCTAGTGAACAGCAACCACAGTAGTAGCATAGCAGTGCTCGACAGGCCACCTTTCAGGTAACTTTTCTCGCCCCTCCCACTACCAATTCGAGAATCGATTCTTTCCTTAGGAAGACAACCTATAGGACTGAATATCCCTTCAATTAGTTTTTATTGGAAAGTCCTAGGTTGTCGGGTGAATCGACACGAAGTTCATGAAAATCTGTCTCGAAACAGGACAGTAAAAACTGCCCAACTCCCTGTCAGGAATGCCGATTTCTCACAACCTATTAGGAATTTCGAAAACCTATTTGAAGGAGTTTATTAACAACATGTAGGGCAACAAAACCCTTCTTTTAGTTTTAAATAAGTCTAGATATTTATTAAATAAAACCTGTGTAAAGTTGACGAAAAATTCGTTTTCAAAATATAGAAATCACTTCGATACCACGTGCGTCCGCCAAACCGGGCGACTTGGTCGCGAACCGAAAGCATCGAAAGGTGCGTAACGGCTTCGTGGTCGTGTGGGTTTGACGAAATTCAAATTGGTCGCGTGTGCGCGACGAATTTGATGCATATCCATCAAAATTCACCGTATCGGCCTCTGTGCAAGTTTCCCAATTACTTTGTGCATGTTCATCAGATCGAGACGAAACTTGCGCCAGCAAGACCGTATCATTCTTCTGGTCTTGTATGCCAAGTTTGGTCCGATTCTGAGACAGTTGATTGGGTCGCCGTTTTACGGGCCCTACGGTCCGACTCAACGGACGATTTTGTGCACGGCCCGCCGGAATCCAAAATTGGACATACGGTTGGGTTCGTATCGGAAAATCGGACCTGTTGACATATAGTTTGATGACTTTATAGACCATTGACTCTGGTATGCTTTTCGGTGCAAAGCGGATCCAACGGCGGATATTTTTTTTGCCCAAAATTACCGTTTTGCCCCTGTGTCCAGAATTGGACTTAAGGACAGGCAATCCTAGCTAATTTGACTATTCTGAGAATGTTGGCAATGTCTGTTTCAGCTTTCGGAGACAGTTGTGAGGACTTGGACTTCATGGCTTGGCAGTTGACTGTATTTTTGTTGGATCTGCGTGCAACCTCCAGGCAAGATACCTTGCCTCCCTCTACAGTTTATTTACATGCATATTTATATTATTATACAGTTTTACTAGTTGATTATTTATATGTGATTTGTATATCATGCTTGCTAGTATATATATAGCCTTGTTTATAAATAGTTTTTTAGTTCATATTAGATTGTTTTTCTCGTGTATCGTGATCGGGTCGTGTCGTGTCATCACTTGTACTTGGACTGAGTCGTATCGTGTCATAGGATGAATAAGTCATAATGGAACTGCTTTACCTCCTTGTTTTGAAATCTTGAAGCTAACCTGCGAGTCCACATCAGGGGCGAGGGTTAGTAGTTAAGCTAACCTGCGAGTCTACATTAGGGGCGAGGGTTAGTAGTTATCTGTCCACACCTGCGAGTCCACATTAGGGACGAGGGTAATGCTAGCCTGCGAGTCCACACCAGGGACGAGGGTTAGTAGTATATGGTTCACACCTGCGAGTCCACACTAGGGACGAGGGTGATGCTAGCCTGCGAGTCCATACTAGGGGCGAGGGCTAGTAGTTGTTCAAACCTGCGAGTCCACACTAGGGATGAGGGTTTGAGTATTCGATTGGTTATCCATTGACATCGTGATATCGTGTTCTCTTGTTCTTCTCCAGCAGTTCGTTTAGGCGTAGTGGTTCTTCCAGTCGTGTATAGTCGTATTTTCGTGTTGATTGGTATTTTCCCGTTTATTTTCCTGTATTTTCTTTATTGCATGATAAACTGCTAGATAGGCATATTTTTATGTATCTTGCTATGTCCCCTGAGGACCTAATGATCTCTTCAGGTTTAGTGAGTGCATGGAGTTAGCTATTAGTTCTGAATGGCGGATGGGATGATACGCTTGCGGGATTCGGGTACGTATTGCATTTATCATCAGCTCGTGCTTTCATACCTTATCATGAGATATCCTGTTTCCTGATTCCGTTTTAGACTCTTATTACTTTCTTAGAGTCTTATCGGACATATATGCTAATGGGCTGCAGACCACGACCCATACTTGTTCATTCTTGTTTATTATTCTTATTGTGGATTGAGATAGAGTTTTGCCTTGCCTTGATTAGGCCCATTGCCATAGCCGTGACAGCGTCTACGTATTCGAGTCGGGCTGGAGTCCGCTTGATGCGTAGCTGGCTTGCTCACGAGCTCGCGTCCGAAGACCGGGTGCGGGTCGTGACACTTTCCAAAACCAAGTTCAAGTCTTCTATCCTTGAGACCCCTCAAGGACCCCTCGACGACCCACGGTCGTGAGCATTCTTTCCATGTTACCATATCATTTCATTCGACTCAATGCCTATTCGATAGTGCTTTCTCCAAAAACTCATTAAATCAATCGTGGTTCATGCCTTAAACACTAAGTCCGTGCATCGTGCCTTAGGCCCATCGTGCCTTACGTGACACTATCGCCCAACTCATACTCCATACGCCTAGCTTTGAAACCGTAGGACTTCGTGGCTATACTCAGCCGTAGAACTCATATGACCGTGCTTGGAATGTCTTAGGTCGACCACCATCACTTTGCCTAACTTAATCAAGCCTACAACTTAACCCAAGGGACGAGCAAAGGCTATGCCAAGCCTTGCATCATGGAAGCGTGCATGCTTTATCGAGCATTTACGCGGGCGACGCCTATGACTTAGGCTACGTTCATAACTTCGCCTACTCAACCGGCTTTCCTTCTCCCAAGTCACGGAACGAAGGATCGAGTGTCATTTTCAAAGCACGCCGTGCACCAACTATAAGCCGACCGTTAGACCTTTCCATATTCTATCTCAATTCGACCCGTCGTGATTTCTCCCTTTAGCTATGTGAATTCATCTCTTTTATTATTAAGCCTACTTGTACAAGTTAAAAATATGCGATTTATTATGTGAAGGCTAAGACGAGGCAAGTTCACCGAAACTACCCCACATGAGCGAGCGGTCGTCTCGACCGAGCGATGTCTTCGAGCAGCCGTTGCAAGGCTAAGTCCGAACGCCGTCGGCGTTTCGATTCCTCCGATTGACTGAGCGGGACGGGGCACTACAGATTATGGGGCTCGGCCCAGCTGTGTTTGTGTTTGTACTAAGCAATGTTTCTTTGGGTACAATTTTGGATATTTTGACTTTATTTTTTATATTTAAAGCACACAAATCAAACTTTTGGCCCGGCCCATTATGAAAAATGGCCCAACCGAACAAACTGATTAGGCCGAATAAACCGAACCAATTATTTTGGTTCGGTCTAAATCGGTTCTCACTTAATTTGATTCGGTTTTGGTTGTATTTTTCATTTATTCGGTTTACGAAATTTCGGTTCGGTTGAAACTGATTAGGCCGAATACGCCCCTCATTCCAAATTAGATCGCCCCTTGCCGGCTTTGTTGGGCTGGCTTGCTTGCCTGCTTGCCTTCACCAATCTAAATAACTACACGCGTCGCAGCGGATCTTCTTCCCCAACTCCACACTCCCTTCCCCAACCAGCAAACCCTTGCCAAATCATAACCCTGAGTCTCTCTTCCGATCTTCAATGGAGAACGCTTATGCCAGATCCGTCTCCGAAGTAATATTTCTTCTTCTTCTTCTCCTCCTTTCCTTCTCCTCCTCTCTTCTTCTTCTTCTTCTTCTTCTTCATGCTTGCTTGATCTTTCATTGGGCTGATTCTGTTCTTCTCTAATGGCCAGGTTCTGGACGCATTCGGTGTAGATCCGACCAAAGGCCTTACTGATTCACAAGTGCCGATCTCTGTCCCTTCCCTTTCTTTCGCCATCAGTTTCTTTTGCTATTTAATTTGATTTAATTCAATTTTGATACTGATTTTATCCTTTATTTTTATAGGTCGAGGAGTATGCAAGAATCTACGGCAGGAACGGTACTATTATTTTCTTACAGTTTATTTTTGGTTTTGTAGTTTACTGATGCTGATGTCAGTTTGTGGTTTAATTAAGTGATTGTAATTGGGAATTTGGTATCTTCAGCAACTTATGGGATACCATGCCATTTGTTATATATAATACTGGACTTCTTTGTAGAGAGAAATCACATGATTCATCAACAATAACAAACAAATCCTTCGTCTCAAACTTTTGGGGTTGGCTCCGTCACGGGACATGTCATATGTAACATTAACGAGAATCATATCCTTCTTTACGGCCTACAGTGTTTTAAAAGACCTTCACGAGACTCATTTCGAGGAGTGTTCGAGGCGGGACATCCCAAAATAGTCCTGAGATGTTTAATTAAACCATAGGCCCTAGGATTGATTGGAGCATGCATTTATTACATAGAGGGATACGCTATTGACGCTCCGCTCCATGTGAAAAACTTACGTCCAATAGGAGTCTTTTTTTTTTTCTTTCTTTCACGGTTGTGGTTTATAACAACAGAGGGCACACTGGCCTACTTACCCACCCGAGACAACCCTAATTCGTTACAAAATCCTCTTCTTCCTATTTGTGGCTGTGACATTAAAACATTTTCTTCCCCTCTTTGTTCAAGGTACAGATGCCTTCTTCAGCTGTGCTAGACCTAGGTGTCGCCATTCCCTGTGCGAAAGTGTGAAATCAGAATTTTGCGTATGCATTGTATATGCATTTGTTTCAACTTCGTGTGTGATGCTTTGAGGAAGTGAAGCTTGAAAGTTACAAATTCATAATTTGTTGTTTGAATGTATGTTGATTTGAAGTTGGAAGTGTAACTTTTTGTAGTTATTTTGTTTGGATGTTGTAATGAAGTGATATTGGTGAAGTGATATGGTAACCACTTTTGAAATTTGTGATGTTACCCCCCTTCGCACATTTCTTTTTAGATTTCTTGTTAATTTGTAATTACCACACAATTATTAAGACAAATACATTAAAATAAATTAGCAAATATATTAATTAATAAAAATTAATAAATTAATAAAATATAAGCACACATATATTATGCTTACCAATTGCATAGTTACAACATAACAATTGATCATCGGTTAATATAATTGCATTAACACAAATGGCACATGATATCAATTTTTATATGCACACTTAAGAACTTAAAAAGATGCAAACTATAGTTGATTGAAAGTCAGTATAACACAACAAATTGTAAAAGTAATCCATCCCAGTGTAAGTGAACATTCTTTGCCAAGGGTAGAAGCATCACCTAGTAGGAGCATCAACAACTAGTACATATCTCAGGGCAACAACACATATCCTCCCAGATCCGATCCAAAAGAGCCAAAACTGGCTGACACAAAAAGTTAAAACATTGCTCAAACTAACAAGAAGTTTCATTTTCTGAATAGTATAAAAGGTATCACTAGATCTAATGCGTTATGTGCTTACAGCCCTGTTGAGCGCCACTTCAGAGTTCCAATATTATGCATGACTCTCAAAATTTGGTTACAGAAAATAAGTTTGCCATGTGAATCAAAATATCTCAATTCTTAAGTAACTCTGTACTAAATTTCCTTGAATGTTATGTTTTCTACGAACATTTGAAAACCTAAAAGCAATATGTGACTTCAATACATAACAACACTCTTAATTGAAAAACCCAGGCTGAAAGAAAAGACACATGAACCTGTTATAGCATTTTAAGTAGTTAACCTATTTATCAGCTATAAGAAAACTCCTCACCCTGTCTAAACCTATTTATCGGCTACAAGAAAAATCCCCACCCTGTCTGCAGGATATCAGCATTTAGATTTTCTCTCAAAATGATGGATCTCCTTCGACTGGCATGTTCCGATGAATTTAATGCCAAACACTTCTACCCACCACAACACTTTCGTAAACCATAACTACAAACACATAAACAAGATATAGATCTACCAAATAGGAGAACATGTATGGCAAACAATACTCATAAAGGTTCAATGGACGCACTGTTTGGAGATTACACATGTGACACTTTAGACTCAAAAGGATTCACCACCCTCATCATCATCTAAAATATAGCTACTTCCAGGCATTTCAATATGAAAGGGGAATCCATCAACTCTAGCAAGGACTAATACTCATCATCGTATCAAATATAGATACAAGTTGCTACTTCCAGCCATTTGAAAATGAAAGGGCAAACCATCAACTCTAGCAAGTACGAATATTTTAGTTAAAGACAATCATGAAAAATAATTTGGCTCAAAGGAATCAGCTAAATATTCATCATCGCAAAATTATTTGATTTTAGACAAACACTCATTATCGTCTAAAACATAGCTACAAGTTGGCTTCTTCCAGCCATTTCAAAATGAAAGGGAAAGCAATCAACTCTAGCAAGGATTGACACTCATCATCATATCCAACATAGCTACAAGTTGGCTACTTCTAGCCATTTCAAACCCAACAAGAGAAAGAAAAACCATATGTACTATCTGTATGTAGTATCTTTATGAGATCCTAGACATATTGAAGGAAAGAAACCAAATGTAGTATCTGTATGACAAAGAGAAGTAGGCAATTATCAATGTTGCATAATGTGTAATATGAACAAATTATCATTGTAGTCAAGCTTCTTCAAACTGAACAGTAGACTAAAGAAGTTAATACTTCCTGCCGTATTAATACTTCCTGCCGTAGATGATGCCTAGACAATAGGTCAAGAATAATGAATACAGTGTCATGCTAACGACCATAAACAATTATGCTAAATAATTTGTGACAGCGAGGTAGTTATTACCTTCGGAGTTGATAGTAAACAAAACAATATGTAAAGTTACATAAAACAACAGATGTCTGGCCAAAAACAATACCTGAAGTTATAAGGTATCCATCTACATGTAACCAAACATGTAAGGAGCACTCGTTTTTGCAGTAAGAAGCGACCAAACAACTTAGTTGCAAAACAAGTAGTCATGATGGCAGCAATATGTAGCCAAAGAAATCATGCAACAGTTTTATAAAACATAGATATATGAAGGGAATAATGCCGAATGTCATCTCTTTGGTTCCCCTTTACCCTTTATGCATAGAGGACTTCAGAGTGTTGTTGTAAGAGGCTAATAACATATGATAGATTACCAATAAGGTAGGTGCCATCGCCCCCATTGAATGCCTTTGGCGAGGAACTTGCCACCAACCCATCTTTGTTACTTACATATATTATTCAATATCCTACATATACAATTTGACAAGAAATGGTATTGGATTCTTTAGTATTTGATCTTCATAGTTCAGGGGTTAAAGATAAAATTAGAAACATTTATATAGATTGAACCAGCAAATTGGTAGATAAATTATAGGAGTTATAAATGCCCTACCTAGATAGAATAGTCGACTAATAGAATCCAAGAAACATACTCACAAAGGTCTGAGAATATTATGTACAATTGCAAAGGGCAATAAATGAGCCATACAGATGTTTCAATTAATTTTGTTTATAAATAAATACCTTGACACCAGCCTATCAATCAATGAGCCATACAAGCTGAATCCACAATAACTCGGCGATTGCTCTGTTTATCTTCCTATAGTTACTCATTTCAAACACATTATGCAGCTTATCAATGCTAACAGTAAATCAGAATCAACAGAATAACACGCATATTCAAAATTTCTTTCTATACTGCTCATCAAATAGAATCATAGCAGCCCCAATTTTTTTTATAGCTTCACCAAATAACCACAACACCATATTTTTAGCTTCACCAAAATCGAATTTTTAAGCTTCACGAAGGGCATGTTTGGTTCGGTGAAAAATAACCACAACCAAACATAGAATCATAGCAGCAAAAATAGTCCCAAGTTTTTAGCTTCACCAACAAATACCACAACCAAATACTGCTACCGAACAAGAAAAAAAATTCTTAACCACAGTATTTGAAGAACGTAACGTATTTTTTCAACTGTAGGGATTTTTTTTATAAGAATTGGGAAAAACAATTCCTTCAAAAATGCATTTCTTTGAAGAACATACACCAAATATAGCACATCTACCCCTCCCACTATCGAAATGAAGTATCATTTCAAATATTTTTTTTGAGAACCCTAGAATTTGGGTGAAAATCTCATGGAACAGATGGGGTATCTGTTTACGAAAGCTTACAGACCAACGTTTGGCGGGGACGAACAGTGGTGATGGTAAAGGACCACGACGTCATGCACTTCCACGGATGGAGTTGGGAGGAGAGAGATCTCTAGATCTTGCACTTCCAAGCCAAACCTTTCTTTTTTTGAGGAAGTCGAAATGGACAGAAGAGCCGCGGACATGAAATGTTAGGCTTCTCAGCAAACATTTGGAAAATGAACCAAACATCCAAAGTGAGCCAAACATCGTGCATATGCTTATTTCACCCCACTTAAAGACCGAGTTTCACCGAACAAAACATGTCCCAAATCGAGCCCCATTCTCTCGAGATCCTCAATCCCATTAGTATCCTCAATATAGGTATTTCTTAACCACTTTTTCCCCTTTTATCTCCTTCTTTAGTTTTTGTGTTGATACAGATCTAATTTCTCGTAGATGGCCGACACATGATTTTGTAATTTTTGTTATTTTGATACTTGGAGTTGGTTGTAGCTGCATTTTTTGTTTTTGATAGGCAACAAATTGCTACTTTATTGCTAAAATAGTCTCACTCTTATGACTCTTATGCCTTATGGAATTTGAATCATAACCTTAGCTTATGTTTCAGTTTATTATTTTCACTTATTTTACATTATTTTAATATTATTATAATTTTAGATAACTTATATTTTTGCCTTAAGACTTATGTCTCTCCACGAGGGGGCCTAGACTTCCCACCTTTTGCGCTTTCGTCACTTAAAACATTGACGATCTTAACCCAAGTTCATTATGCCTATACAATGTAGTAGAAGGTAAAAGTGCACTCAAGTTGCTACAACCCTATCGCCCGAGTCTTAAGGTCAAGAAAAGTGTTAGTCCGAATGAAGCAACATATATTCTACTAAATATTGCAACAACAACAAATTGTTTATCCCAAAATTTTGGGGTCGGCTGTTTGAATCATCTTCTTCTGTCACGTCCCAGTACTGGAATACAAAGAACGGAGGTATTACATGGCCAACTACGCACTACGGTATACACCAGTTTCTCGTAATACAGTCATGACTTTCCTATGTTGTACTGGACGCTAGGCGAGGCGACAGGTCTCTCGCCTCGCCTAGGCGCTCGTCCAAGATCCGCTGCTTTTAATAAAAAATTTATGCAATTATGTATACAACAAATATGTAGTATAACTAATAAGCAATAAGCAATAAGCACTAAGCACTAAGCATAAAAGTAATATAAGAAGCAACAAATATGAAATAATCAATATTCAACATCAAGTAAGGATAGTAAACATAATTGGACGACCCTAGGCGGACCTTTTTTTTCTTCCCCTGGACGACCCTAGGTGGACCTTTTTTTCCCCTAGGCGACCCTAGGCGGACGCCTAGGCGAGCAAAACCTCACCTAGAAATTTTTTCTCTAGGTCGAGGCGACACCCCTCTCCAACCTGCACGCTTATGCCGCCTAGACGTCGCCTGTGACAATATAGCGACTTTCTCTAGACATGTGGGTATATACTATAATACAAGTCACCTATGGTCTCAAAGAACATGCTATGTCGTAATTAGTCAAACAAGAAACATTAATATAGAACATATAAGATAAAGCAAAGACGTCCCCAAAGTTATATTAAATGATCATGAAGCTAGTTATACAAATTAGAAAACTAGCACAATGTCAAATAATACATGATCACATCGTCAACTACAGTCTGAATATAATACAATCATGTGGTGAGAACAACCTCCCAGGATAACATGCTAAACAAGTGTCTGGTAGCTAAACGCCTAAAAACATCAAAATGATGACAAGAGTGGTGGAGAAGAATCCCACTCTTGTTCCTCGACGACCATCCTACGGATGAGCGCTATCTGGAGTGAATAAGCTGGATCCCCAGGTTCCACTACTAGATATGGCCAAACAAAACAAGATGGGTCAATCTCCTAATAGCAAGTACTATAAGGAAGCTCGAGTAAAAAAACAAAACTTAATCAATAAGAGTACATATGAATCTTGGTCGTAGCTTAGGTCAATAGTCTATCATCGGATCAGTAATCCAATCCACCAAACAAGGGACATGATGGACCACTACACTGAGATGATCTACGTCCCTAAACTACTGCCATGCAATATAGTATAAGCACAAATGAATTAATAGAGCGAACAATCAATTTATACGGCTTGCTATATTAGTATTTGGATTATTCTAATAATGCAATAAGGATTCGTTAATCGTGCGATTCGTTAATCGTGCGATATCGAAGCAGGATTGTCCGAGCCATATAACTATGTAGAATCAATAACTGTCTACAATATCACCCCTTTGGAGGTTAGCGGGTTGGTAACATGATCAGTAACAGTCCCAACACTCCTATAGGGTAGATACTGGATCAGTCACAATAATAATGCCAGATACTGCACTTAACCAAGGTGAATAATATACCACACTATCCAATGGTTGGCCAACAAGATGCACGATATTAAGATCCTTTCCCTTCTAATGATCTATGTGTTTTATGTTGTTTAAATAACCTCATTGATCATAGAAACCCGTGTCTTGGACACATGATCATCTATCCTTGATGTTGTACCATATTACGGGTACGCTGGATATGAATTCACATTGGTTTTCGAGGGTCCTAATCTAGATTCGTCCTGAGCGTAATGCAACAATCAATCCACAAATCCTACTCCTAGTCCACGTTATGACCACTTACCAACTACAAGTATATCCGCACATGAAATATATAATATAACTAGAACATGATATAGCACCATCGGTGCACACTAAATAGGAATAACACTGCAGTACACAGTACACAGTAGTACTTCGGTGCGATTATAGTACTAGTACCTCAAAAGCTATGTTGTACTGGGCACTAGGCGAGGTGACATGCTACCCACCTCACCTAGGCGTCCGTCCAGGATCCGCTGCTTTGAATAAAAAAAATTCTGCAATTCTGCATACAACAAATATGTAGTATAACTAATAAGCAATAAGTATTCAACAATAAGCACAAAAGTAATATAAGAAACAACAAATATGAAATAACCAATATTCAATATTAAGGATAGTAAGAATAATTGGACGACCCTAGGCAGACCTTTTTTTCCCCTAGGAGACCCTAGGCAGGCGCCTAGGCGCGCGCCTAGGCGAACAAAACCCCACCCAGAAAAATTTTCTCTAGGTTGAGGCGAGACCTCTCCAACCCGCACGCCTAGGCCGCCTAGGCGTCTCCTGTGACAACATAGTCAAAAGGTAAGACGATAGTAATAGCATGGATACAGCATAGTTAGGTTAGGAACATGAACAATCAGACACTTAATCAATCACAGATTAATCATGTATAACAAGTCAGGTATACAACTACTAGATACCATGCTACCTGACAATATGATCCTATTTCTATAGGTTTACGCACAATCCATCGATAAATCTCATGGATTCACACTCTAACAGTTGCTACCAATCCTATATCAGGAATAACAAGTAAACATAGGATTAATGGACAATAGATAGTCATTGGCTAATGTCTCTGGGAAGGCTAAATGCACACACGATGAGACGACATACAACCAGAATAGATTCCTGAAGAATCAACAGGGCAAAAGATTACCGTCAGAATAGTGAAGATATACTGATGGTATACTGTTTTGCCTTGCAGAATCAGCACACTGGACTTGCTGAAAAATAAAATGCTATACAATATACTGACTGTTCTGCCTTACAGAATATGATACTGAACTTACTGAAATTAGGAAAAGCCCACACAATATACTAGCAGTATAATGACACAATATTGATAGTATTCTGTTAGTATATTGTCTCTACTGATACTGTGCCGTCAACAGCTCGGACTAGGATTTTTTGATGTCAAATCTATATCACATTTGTCTTCGAATCATGTCTACCAAGTATAGGATAGCTACTAAGAGATCCCTATAGCAATTTGGGGAATAGGGAGGGGATCACAACTTATGTATCACATACTTACTGTAGGTTATACTCTAGTATCATAGGATTTTACCCTAAATCCAATTCTAATATCAAACCCTAACCAATACATGTAGCATTAACATGAAAACCATAATTAATGTATGGAAAGAATTGCATTTGGATAAAACTAAGCAATATATAAAATCATAGGAAGTAAAACAAATAAGAAACTCAATTTCAATCATGTTGGCAAGTTGTACTTGCCTTGATCCCAAGCCACACAACCTAGCTTCTACTTCTCCTAGGAGGGTTAGCCACCACACCCAAGCCTCAAGACTACCCTAGCTCCTATGCTCAACCCAAGAGAGAAGGAGATGGAAACAAAGAAGAGAGAAAAGAATGAAAGAGAGAAAGATGGAAGTTATATGGATTGGGGAGGGTTATTCTTAGCCCTTGATGCTGCCAAGTCAGCAATCCAAGTCCCTCCAACGAATCATGTCATCCAAACAAAACCAATGAACCATGAAGCCCAGTCAGCAGACGGACTGGACATTCTGCTGTGCAGACAATATACTATCAGTTTTCTGACAGTATACTTACAATATTTTAATAATATAACTCACAATATACAAACAGTATACTGTATGCTTAGGAAAATCCTATTTTTGGGTGGTTTTGGTTATCTAGTCTGTACGGATCCTAGTACGGGTCTAGAGCAATATCCATGATATATTTAGGGGTCTAGGATAGTCTCACATATCATTATCTTATCAAAAAACCGAAATCCAAATTAGGTTACATAAGTCAATTAATCACTTTAAACCAGTCGATTACCTTACGGACGATCTGTCCGTACGACTCTCGATACTAAATCAGAAAATTAATAACATGATACATGAACCAAGTATCATATATGGGTACTAGCAATGCAAGTACATGATACCGTATTGAAATTGGATACAAGATACGGATACGATACCCGTATAAATATGCATAGTAGTCAAAGGCACGCCTCACAGAAAGCCGCAACAGCTGCACCTCGCACCTCATTTGGCGAGGCACCTTTTTCCAGACGCACCCATGGCGCGCCTAAGACATGCTTTTCAGCAATGTGCAACCAAGAAAATGCGTGCCTAGGCATGCCTTATGTTTTTTTCTTATATATATATATATATATATATATATATATATATATATATATATATATATATATATCCCAGATCGATCTCCTGATCTCCTGCTCTAACCTGATCCTCATCCCCAAGCAGGATAGCCCAGAGACCTTCAAAGACTTCCGTCCTATAAGCATGTGCACCTTCACTAACAAAATTATCTCCAAGATCATAGCCAACCGCATGTCTGAGCTCCTCCCCAAAATTATCTCTGAGGAGCAGAGTGGATTTGTTCGTGGCCGGAACATCTTAGACAACATCTTGTTAGCCCAGGAAATGATCACGTGCATGAAACTCCCGGCTAGGGGTGGAAAAATTGCCATCAAGCTGGACATGGAGAAGGCTTACGACAGGCTGGACTGACAATTTATGATTTGGGTCTTCATGGCTTTCGGGTTCTCGGAAATCTGGACCAACATCGTGTGGAGATCGATTAGCAATTCGTGGTTTTCCACGGTCATTAACGGGCAAGCAAAAGGCTTCTTCAAATCCGGTCGCGGCGTCAGACATGGAGTTCCCTTATCTTCTACTATCTTCATCATCGCGGCGGAAGCTCTGAGCAGAAATCTGAACAGAATGGTCGGGTACCCGAATTTCAGAAATTTTCACACCACTAGCGGCTGCCCGATCATCACCCACTTGGCTTACGCTGACGACAACCTCATATTCTCCTCCGGCGACGTCGGGTCTGTGGAGGTGATCCACAATACGCTGCAGAGATACGCTAAATGCTCTGGTCAGCGCGTCATTTACATCCACCACAAGACCAACAAAGACCACTCCACTCTCTCCAACATCACTTCCTTGTCTATTGCGTACCCTCCTTTCTTTTATTTAGGATATCCGTTAGTGTACGGCAGATCCAACGCGGAAATCTTTGAAGGACTGGTGGGCAAGATAAGGAAGAAACTTGAGGGGTGGCATAACGCCACTCTATCGCCTGGGGGGAAGATGATTTTGATCTAGCACGTGCTATCCTCTATCCCCATATACACCTTAGCCGCCTGCTCCCTCCCTAAGAAGGTGCTTTCATCCATTGAGAACCTATTCTCCAACTTCTTCTGGGGCCACTGCGACGGTAAGGACAAACATCACTGGGCGAGTTGGGACACCATGGCTAGACCTACCGACGAGGGAGGCCTTGGTTTTTGCAGATTGTCGCACATCATCGACGCTTACTCAATGAAGCTGTGGTGGAAGCTTCGGGTGAGCCGTATCATGAAGGCCAGATATTTCAAGTTTATCCATCCGGCTACCGCAGATTCCAACTGCAAATCATCCACGTCTTTGCGACGCATTCTTGTTGGGAGGAGCCTCGTTGAGCCACAGATCCGTTTTCTGCTGGGATCTGGCGAATTATCCTTATTCTTCGAGCGTTGGTCCGGGGATAACCTTCTCCAACAGCAACCCAACGCTCCTATCCACAGCACGATCAGAGATATGTGGGATCATTCTGGCGGCTGGAACTGGGAGAAAGTTCGAGTGTGGATCGGAGAAGAAGCTGATGACGCTCTCCTCGACGTCGGGCTGAAGATCAACACGGAACCCAATGCCCTGCAGTGGGACGCTTCGGTAAATAGATCCTTCTCGATTGCTTCGGCCAGAAGGGTGGTGCGCGGCACTGGGACGTCTTTCCCCATCATTAGCGCCTTCTGGCAGTCTTGCATTCCCAAAAAATGGTCCTTCCTCATGTGGAGAGCGTTTCGTAAGAAGCTCTCCACTGACGACGCTCTTAACACCATCGGCTTTAGTCTTGCCTCCGCGTGTCATTGCTGCTCGGAACGACAACTTGAAATGACGGACCACATTTTGCTCTCGGGAGACTTACTTGCTAGGGTATGGGGCGCCCTCTCCCTTCGGTGCAGACAAGCTCAGAACGGTAGGAGCTTCAACGATCTTCTTGCCACCTGGGGCAGTGCCTCGCACGGCTACCAGATCGTTGCAGCCGCCATCACTTGGGTCATCTGGAAGAACCGCAACAAAGCCAGATATGAGGGCCATCAATACTCGACCGATCAACTCATCCGGGAAGCTCTCCGACAGACCCATAAAGTCAGCAGACACTGCAACCACGGTCAAGAGGACCTCTGACAGTCCTTGTTCTCCTAACTTTTTGTTCGAGATGGAGCTAGCCACCTTCTTTTTGGTCTTCTTGTTGTTCTTCTCTTCTTGTAAAGGCTTCGTTATTTTACGCCTTTTCTGTCTTTCTAGCGCTTTCTTGTAAAGGCTACGACATTTTGCGCCTTTTATGAATAAAATGGGGGTTTCTTAAGAATATATATATATATATATATATATATATAATACTTTGAGGCATGTAAATAATCCTTACCTCATACAAGTGGGAGGGAGATAGTCTTTTCCACGGTTGCCAAAATTGGTTACAGATGAACTAGAAAAACTAAAATTTACTAAAAATGCGGTAGAGAGAATGCAAACTCTTGTTAGTTCTGTCAACTGTTACTCTATTAATGCTATGCTAGTAAACGTAGTTGCGTTTTAACATAATTTTTGTTGGTTTTAATATGTTATTTGATTTTATTTCTTACATTACTAATTTATTTATTATTTATAATTTTTGTGTCTCGTTTCGCTCGAGCGCGCGTCTTAAGTGCACCTTGCACCTAGGACGGTATTGGACCCTTTACGTCTCCAGTGCGCCTTAAGCCTTTGACTACCTTTTAAATACGAAAAAGGGGAACGAAGAGCGATACTACTATCCTCCTCAGAAAAATTTCGTACTCGGAATTTCAACTAAGGCCAAACCATGACAATCAAGACAATCACTATGCAACTAACATGGAAAAAACAAATATCCACACACACACACACATATAAAAATTTAAAAAATAAGAATTATGTATATATATATATATATATATATATATATATATATATATATATATATCAATGATTGAATTTTTTTGATATAGAGGCAAAAGAAAGGAATGTACCTCCATAGTCGAATAAGTGTGGATATATGGATCTGATATCGTCCTCTCGCTCCTACGTCGATTCTTCCGACGAGTGATGGCCCCATGCGACATGGACAAACCTGATAATCCAGTTCTTGAGAACCTAAAGTAGACATGGGCTGCCCCTCATATGACAAGTCGATACCGACGACTAGCTCTGAATGATCGATGATGTGGCTCGGATTCGGAACACACCTACAAAATTGAGATACACGAAACATATAATGTACCTCGCAAAGCGAAGGCGGAAGGACAAGACGATAAGCAACATTTCCCACCCGCTCGAGAATGTCGAACATACCGATGTATTGCGGACTAAACTTTTTCTTGACTCCAAATCTGATGACTCATCGAGTATGTGAAATCCGCAAGATACATGTCACCGACATTGAACTCCAAAGGCCTACGATGTTGATCTGCCTAATGTTGATGCCGATGCCGATCCTGCGCAACTCGAAGACGCTCTTTGGTCAACATGACCATCTCCACTGTCTGAGTAATTATCTCTGGTCCCAACATCTTCCTCTCTCCCATATTATTCTATGCTAGCGGTGATCTGCACTTTCTCCTATACAACACTTCAAACGGAGTCATCTGGATGCTGCCTGGAAGCTGTTGTTATAAGAGAATTCTACCAAATGGAGATAATCTTTCCAAGATCTACCGAAATCCAAAGTACAGGACCGTAGCATGTCCTCAAGAGTTTGAATGGTACTGACTGTCCATTTGTCTGAGAATGATGAGATGTGCTGAACCTCAGCTTGGTACCCAAACTCGGGTACAAACTCTGTCAGAAGTGAGAGATGAAATGAGTCTCTCTATCCGATACAATACTTATTGGAACACCAACTGCTTTACTATATGTCTCATACATATATCTGCAAGCTGCTTTGTAGACTGTCCAACTCTAAAGGAAGAAAATGTACTGCCTTTATGAGTCGATCTACTATCACCCAACTTGCATCTCGACCAGACTGAGATCTAGGTAAACCGGTCACGGAATCTATCGTAATATGCTCCTACTTTCACTTCGGAATATGAAGCGGCTACAATAATCCTGTTGGCCTTTGCTGCTCAGCCTTCATATGCTGGCACACTAAACAACGGGAGATGAACCTCGCTATTTTCCTCTTCATCCCGTGCCATAAAAATATTGCCTGACATCCTGATACATCTTTGTACTCCTGGATGGATGGATGGATAGAATACGGAGAACTATGAGCCTCGGTCATAACCCTTTGTCGGATATCTACATTCGGCACACAGAGACGACTCCCAAAGTTGAGTGTCCCATCCTCATGTATCCTTAACTCCTTCCTAAGGCTGAACTCACACTCTGCTCTAAGTCTCTGAATCTGCGGGTTGTTCGCCTGTGCTTCCCTGATATTCTCAACCAAAATAGACTGAATTTGCAATCTGACTAGTCTCGGTGTCCTGTGGAATAACCACCTTAATGCCCATCTGCTGAAGATCCTTTAATAAATACCTTTGAGTCGTCAAGACGAATGCGCTTACTCTCCTGCTCAATGCATATGCTACTACATTTGCCTTGTCCGGATGACGCTAAATATCCACATCATAGTATTTCAGCAACTCTAATCATCTTCTGTGGCGCATGTTCAAGTCCTTCTAGGTGAAAACGTACTTTAGGCTCTTGTGATCGGTATAGATTTTTACTCGATCACCATACAAATATTACCTCCATAACTTGAGCGTAAATACCACCGTTGCCAACTCTAAATCATGCGTCGAATAGTTTTTCTCATGATCTCGAAGCTGCCAAGATGCATAAGCTATTACCTTTCCATGCTGTATCAATACAAATCCAAGTCTCCTTTCAGATGCATCACAATACACAGTAAACCCTCCTAGTCCTACTGGAAGTGTTAGAATCACTGCTGAAATCAATCTCCTCTTCAACCCCTCAAACGAAGTCTGACACTCTGCTGACCACTCAAACACAACATCTTTACGCGTCAAACGCGTCAAGGGTGTTGATGTCCAGGCGAAGTCTGCTACAAACCTCCGGTAGTATCTTGCTATCCCTAGAAAACTGCACATATCTACTACTGTCCTTGGAGCTGTCCAATTCTCTACGGCCTCAACCTTTCCTGAATCCACTGATGCTCCTACTCTGGAGATGATATGCCCCAAAAGTGAAACGAGATCCAACCAGAACTACACTTGCTAAGCTTTGCATACAACTGATGTTTCCTTAGAATCTGTAAAACTCTTCGGAGATTCTCCTCATGCTCCGTCTCACTGATGAAATAAACGAGGATATCGTCTATGAATTCAACTACAAACTGATCCAAATGTGACATGAGGATGTGGTTCATCAAATACATAAATACTGCTGGAGCATTGGTTAGCCCAAACGGCATCACTAAGAACTACTAATGTCCATACCGCGATATGAATGCTGTCTTGGTATGTCCTTCTTCCGAACTCTCACTTGATGATATCAAGACCGAAGATCAATCTTGGAAAAGACCTTGGCTCCACTCAGCTGATCGAACAAGTCATCAATACTAGGCAAATGATACTTGTTCTTAACAATCACCACGTTTATAGTTGTTTGTAATCAACGCATAAACTTGACAAACCATCCTTCTTGTCTACCAATACCATCGATGCTCCCCAAGGAGATCCACCGAGTATAATGAATCCCATGGCCTTCAACTCTTCATTGTGCTGGTATAACTTGTCTAACTTGGACTGAGACATCCTGTAAACTTTGCTGGAAACTGGAGCTGCTCCTGGTAATAACTCGATACAAAATTCAACATCCCAAACCGTGGCATGCCTGGAAGCTCCTCTGAAAATACGTCAAGAAACCCCTCGACCATTCTAAGAATCTGCTCCTCCACTGCAACTGCTGCTATCACTCTGCCTATGTCCTTGCCTCTGACGAAGGTGAACTCCTCGCCTGGAATGTTGAAAGTCACACGCCCCTTGTGTTTGTTGATCGTGGCATGACTGTTTATCAACTAGTCCATGCCTGTGATAACATCAAAGTTATCCATAGGGAACTCAATCAATCTAGCAGATAGTAGATGCCCGCACACACTAACTGGACACTAAGCACACTCTACTAACTCCTATGAGTCCATTACCAATATATATTTAGCCATTCTCATATTACCATAGGTTGTGAATTAAAAATTCCATATCACAGTGTTAACAATTGTCATTGATTAGTAGCTGCTATTATTTTGGTAAATTACATACTATTTGTTGTCTATTTGCTCCAATTTTGATCCCATCTATGCACATTGTTTTTTTTTTGACGTAGTATCAGTTCACAGTTGATTTTAATTCTTGACATTTTGATATTTCATCTTCACTTATACTCTATGTTTTGAATGATTTGGAGTTTATATTTTTCACTAGAGTGACTATTCCTTGTATATATCTCTGATGAACTATTTCAGGAATTTATTACTTATAACGATAATCATGGCAATTGTCTTTATACAATATTTCTTCTTAGACTATTGCCATGATTATCCTTATAGGGAATTTATTACTTATAATGATAATCATGGCAATACTCTTTATACAATATTTCTTCTTAGACTTATATTGATAAGCAAGTTCAGAAACTTCTCTGCTACTAACTTAAGAGCAAGTTCTTTTCAAAATTTAATTGTACTTCTATTCACGTCTAACTCTTAATTATTTCTTTGTTTTATGCATGTGTTGGATGGCCAGTGCTGCATCAAGAAGAAAGTAAGCAATGGAATTTTTTATTTTCTGATTTTGTCATACAAATTGGGTCATCAGACGTAATGATTAAAACTTTGGAGAAGATAACCAAGTGTCTTCCAATTAACTTTTCCGAAGCATAACATAGTCATGATCACATAAAGGGAAGATCCTTATCAAATATTTCTAGTGATGTCTGACTTGATACTCTGTTTATGGATTTAAAATGCAGTTCTTCAAGATCCACAAATATAATTTGCAATATAATTTGTTGTTTCCTCTTCACAGTCTTTAGAAATATTGCATCCATTTGCATGATACCAGTTCAGAGTTCAAGGTTGTTTCTTATTCGATTTAAATAATGTTACTTAGGTGAATCATGGCAGAAGATTGGTTTAGAGATCATTTTGTAGTGTCATTGTGCTACCATAAGTCATAATGGATAAAGTGGAGGAGCAACAATGGAATTGCACTAAAAATCTTAAAAAGAAATGGAGAAAGAACTGACCTTATTGTAACAAAAAGGACATCTTACCCTCAAGTGTAGTGAAATTGATTAACAATTAACTAGAGCCTGAGGTGGAAATTACATTCATACACTATTAGCCTCTCCGTGTATATTGGGGTTTGGTTGGGGGAGGGGTAAGGCTGCGTACATGTTGACCCTCCCTAGACCATGTGTAAACGGGAGCCTCATGGCAATGGGACGCCCTTAACATTATTTGGTTAATTCATAGGTCATATTAATGATTGCTTTTGTAGACTCTAGACTCGTGTGGTCGTCTATAACAGTGTTTTAAAATGTGCTCATTTAAGGGTCCCAAGCCGCCTGTAGGAAGACCACCCGGACGGAATGAGAATCACCCTATTTCCTATGTTTTTGGACTCTGTTTAGACAAAAAAGTGGGTAAACCATAATGAGTTTTAGAATGAATAACATCCTTTTATATGAAACTGTTCTTTTTTGTTATTATAGAGGGTGATTATATAATTTCTATGATGTGAGTATATGAAAAAGGTACTTGTTTATATCAGTTTTCTATTTCCAAAATCAGAAAGCATTAAAAGAGAAGGGAATAATCATAGGTTGAAGGAAAGGGGACCAGTACTTCAAGTCGGTGGCCCTACACTACTGTTTGTTGTCTACAACCTCACATGATCACATCTGCTGTCGCTACATGCCGTCGTTCTCTTCTACTTTGTCCTTCTCATTTGTTGGCAACCGACAACAGTTACTGGTGTTGTTGAACTCGATGTACCAACCAATAGCTTATGCTGGTATTGCTGCACTTGTCGCAACCACTAGTGACCATTGGTGTTGTGCCCGTCATAACCACGGGATTGCTGGTGTTGCACATGCGACTACCACCAACAATTTCTATTGCTTGCTTAATAATATCAACTGTAGCCAACTTTGGCAACCGTGGAAAGGGCTACCTCCCTACCACTTGAATGAGGTAAGGGCTATATCTCCTTGTCTCATTTTTTGTTGTTGTAAAAAGCAATAAATACATAAGGCGCGCCTTTTCTTTGCTGCGCCTTGCTGAAAGGTGCACCTAAGGTGCGCCTTGGGTGCGTCCGGAGAAATGCGCCTCGTCTAGTGAAGTGCGAGGCACATATGTTATGTCTTGCTCTGAGGCGCACCTTTGACTACCTTGCTGTGTCATAAGCTTTGCGGAGATCCAACTTGATGCAGACCTTCGCCCCCCTGACCGACTGAAATCCCAAACCAACTCGTACGCCAATAAGTTGTTCTCAGCTATGGCTCTGCCTTTGATGAAAGTGGCTTGATTGAAAGACACAACCTGTTATAATAACCTCCATGCGACGACACATAAGATGAGTGATCATCTTGTATAGATAATTAAAGCATGCAATGGGTTTGTAATCTGTAAGAGATGTGGCCCCTTCTTTCTTCAGAATCATAGTAATAGATGTGTGATTCAACTCCTTCAACAACCTTCTTGTTGCAAAGAAATCCTGAATTACCTCCAGTACTTGATGTTGATCGCCCCCCAATGCTCCTTGTAAAACATGCTCCCAAATCCATCAGGACACGGTAATTTTTTAGGTCTGTATTCCGGATAATAGCTTCCACTTCCTCCATCTCAACCGACGCTATGAGCGCGGAGTTGCCATATGTTGTCACCAACCTCTTGCACACCAATTGAGGAAAATACGTAAGATAATCATGTTGAGTGTACAAGTCAGAATAATACCTGATCGCTTCAGCCTGAAGCGCACTTTGGGATATCGTCTCCTTGCCATCAGGACCAATGAGCTTGTCCGTATATTAAGATTACAATGTTGTCTCATGCAGACTACGTCGTAGAAGAATTTAGTGCACCTGTCACCCTTCTTCAGCCAAGGACACTTCGCCTGCTGCGCCATCTCCACCTCCTCTTACAGCCTCAATTAATAAACCTCCTTGACAAGTCGTTGCTCCTTCAATGCCAAATCCTCATTGTGGATGTCTGCATGTAATCTGTTATGGATAAGCTGGAGTTTGGCCGCCAACTCCGACACCTTGTTTGGCGGTCGATATTTGCACCAGTCATTGAGTGCAGCTTTCACACTCTTTAATTTATGTACTAATATGAACTGCGGATTGCCAGACGCCGCTGTCGATAAACCCTTTGAAACCACCTCGTCATAACCCTGTATCAGGGGCCACTTGTTATTATATCGGAAATGAGGTGATCGATATGCCCTACAATTTCTCGGCACAAGCCTCGCACACAACGGGAAATGATCACACGTTCCCGAGGCCAGGCCTTCTACCTTCAAATCCGAAAATTTAGCAAACCATTCCCGATACCCAGAGCCCGATCAAGTTGGCACGCCACCCGCTTCCGAACAACTTTGTTGTTCCAGGTCCACAAATGACCTATCCTTTCTAGATTCTATAAGCTAGAAAGAAGTAAACACCGCTGGAAGTCCTGCACAATACTATCTAGAATCATCCTGCCGCCAACTTTGTCATGCCTGTAGAGCAAGGCATTGAAATCCCCCATGAGAAGGAATCTTATACTGCATATCTGCCACCGTACTAATGTGAATGATTTCCTCTCAAAGACTAGCCGTCTTCCCTCGGTCGTTATGACCATATACAACTCCTAGCAAAAATTGAAGCCCTCCTTTATTAGAGAAGTGGATCACTATTAGTTGTTCCGAGCAGTGAATAACCAACCCCTCCCAACACCGGGAGTCCTACCATGCGAGCCATGTTACATAGGTGAAGATTGTGTACCTGCCTCCAATGTAATGATGTTCTTCTAGTAAGTTCTTTCTCCGATTTGTTTTTTTTATCTCCAATAGTGCACAGAGATGCTAAACTGTCCATGCCTTACCACCATACTAATTTGTCTCCACCTCCCCAACGAGCACGCCCCACGGACGTTCCAGGTTATGATAGACATTTAATAGATAGGAGGATCCCCAATGTAACATGGAACGTCGTCCCCTGGGTTAGAGACGATTTTCTCAGCTCCATTGTCCATCCTAGTGTCCGCTTCCGTGGGTCTCCTGCACTAATCCTGAAGTGCTACCATCCAGCGAGGGTTGTCCATGCATACCGCATTCGTGCTCCCCCGCGCATTCTGTTCAGGCTGATTGGAGTCCTCCCTTAATGAGCCTACATGTCTCTTCTGGCTGTAGTGCACCTCGAAATTGAGTAGATATGTTGGTCTTCTTAACGCTGCTTCCTGCACCATTTCTGCGTCAGGTACTATCCATGCCCTTCGGAGCCAATCCCCGTCCCATCGTATCCGTCCTGCGCGTCGCCTAGAAGAGGATCAATTGACTGTCTCCAACCCCTACCGCCAGCGTTGTTTTTGGGCTAGCACCGCCGTATTACCACTTGCCATGGTAGTAGGGGATTTCCCGATCCCTGTTATGAAGGCTTTATCTAGACCCATGTCTAGCACCAGCTCCATATTTGTATCCGGAGTAACAGAAATGGGGCATGTTGCTGGGCTATATCATTACCTTCATGTGCGTCCACATATGTCGCATTAGCACCAAGTCCTTCATCTTCTATATTAGTAGGAGGAGCTCTGGCCACACAATCCTTCGGAGTATGCCCGAAACACCGACAATGTTGACACACCAGAGGAACCCACTCGTACTCAACCTTCTGCGTGTATATATCTCCTGAGGGTACTTCATACTCAACTTCTGTGGGAAGCTCCCTACCGGCCTCAATTTCCACAAATACACGCACATACCCCACCCGAGATCTGCACGTCGTGGCCTCATCTGCTTTAATAAGATTGCCAATAAGACTCGCAAGCCGCATCATAAGTAGAACACTCCAATATAGGATCGGTAATTCAGGAAACCTTAACCTATATAGGCACCGAGTGTAGGACTTCCCTGTCACACCGGGGTGTAGGCGTCCATTCCTTCATAATGATGAGTCTACCATCAAATGTCCACGGCCCCCCTGAAGAATACGCTCTATATCCTCACGCATGCCAAATATGACATAGTAAAACCCGTTTTTCCGTGAGAAGAATTCGTAGCACCTTTGGGACACCACACTCGAGTAGCAAATACACGGATCTGTCCGTAGAACGACCTGTTGCCAAGAACGTACAACACCACAATATTTCGCCAATATTCGATCGTCTCTGCCAGTTTCTCTTCAGGGAAGGACGCTCTCAAACGCGTATGAACTTATTTTGGTTCAACGAATTTCATCTGTCCATCAATCCGTCCAGCCCTAGTATGACATAAATCAGCCCACGATTTGCTAACTGACTGAGAAAACCTGGGTACTGTACCTTTGTCAAACTGCTGTGAAGCTGGAGTGGGATTAGGGTTACGTGTCCCACTACCGGCAGCGGGCGTCATCTTCGTCGACGTGTTCCCGTCCCCTGTCACACGTCCCTGCTGTCGTGTCTCATAGCCAGATAGCTTGCCATGTCGAGGCTGGACATGTGATCCCCGAGTCGACTGCAGCGTCAGTCTTCCCGACCTCGTGACGGCCTGCCCTAGGAAGGTGCGCTTGGCCCCCCGACTCTTTCATCTCCTTTGGACAATAGTCCAACCTCCCCCTTCTCGAATCATCGTGCCAGTTGCACCTCCACCCTCCCCTGAGACGTCGACCACCATGGCAGGCGCTCCTCCGCCTGCATCCGGGATGCCGGGATCCCTAGTGCTCGCAGAAGCAAAACCTAGGTTTGCCCTAGGAGCCGCTGCCACCAGCACACATATATATATATATATATATATATATGGAGAAGGTAATTATCAATGTTCTAAAAGGTGGTTTAGGCGGCCTCCTGGTGCCCGTCCGATGCCCCCTAGCGTCAGCCTAGTCCCCCTAATGTACGGCTATGCATGTTTTTGGATTTTATGGACTTTTTTTTTGCAATTTTTAGTAGGTTTTTTTTTGGATTTTTATTTTTTTGTACCGCCTAAATCTAGGCGGCTGCCTATACGGACTAGGCGTCAGGCGGTGGGTGCTCGCCCGACTAGCGCCTAACGTTTTTCACATCCTTGGTAATTATCCATGATTGCTCCCACTGGGATTCGAACATTGTCGACTTGATTCCTCCACACTAGCCACTATATATATAATCCCTAATGAGAGGCGACGACAGCCGACTCCCTAAGGGATCTAGGATCGAACGACCGGGCTAGGACTCGAGACGGGAGCAACTACGACTGGCGAGCGGCAGGCGGACAATAGAGCTTTGACCCAGGGCAGCTTGGAAGCCGGGAGGTAGACGACTGTCGAGAGACCCTGACGGGTAGAACCAACGGCCGACGGGAGGGCGGTGGCAGGCGGCTAGGGATGCCCAACTTATGGTTCCATACTCATAATCTTCAACAGTGCGGGATGGCGAGAATTTGGTTACTATGGAACAATAGGCTTTGTTAGGGCGGATCATCCACAATTCGGATCAGCTTATTACATGAGAGTTTACTAATAAAGGAGGCCTCAGATTCATCTTTGGGGCGGTATACGGACATAATAACAGACGAAAATAAGATTCTCTATAGCAGGAAATTATACACATCAGTGTGATTGCCAAGTCAATTGCAACTTCCTTTGCTCCTAAGTGGGGACTTCAATGCGATGCTGTTCAACCATGAAAAAGTGGGGGGTCGACGAGTTCCATATGCTATACTTGCTGACTTTCAACAATGCCTATTGCAAGCCAACCTCAAGTGTTTTGACAGATCGGGGCACGTGTGGACGTGGAGTAACAAAGCCAGACATATTCGAATTGTTTGCCGGTTAGATCTTGCTCTTGGCAACATACGTTTGTTCGACAAATTCCCATCTGCGATGGCGGAAGGACTAGCACCTTCAACGAGCGATCACTCACCAATTCTGATGTAACTAGCGGAAGTGTCGCAACCTCGGGCTAGACCTTTCCGGTACAACAATTCCTGGCTGAACCTTCCGGGTTACGGGGAGGCGGTAGAAAGCGGTTTAAGCATTTCCGTTCATGGAAATGAAGAGTTCCGCATAGCCGAGTGGTTGCGAGCTGTCAAGTGGGTACTGAAGCGATAGAACAACGAGCGCCTACGACCGGTTGTATGCTGTCAAACTTTGTGCTGACTTTAATGACGCGGGGTATACACATGATCGCATGGAAGGAGATGTGCTTACCAAAAAATAAAGGTGGGGTTGGATTGCGATCAAGGTTGTGAAAAGCGCTAGGCGCTAGTCGGGCGGACACCTTCCGCCTAGCGCCTAGCCCGCCTAGGCGGGTGCCTAGGCGGACGCCTAGATCTAGGCGGTTCAAAAAAATAAAAAGAATCCAAAAAAATCTACTAAAAATTGCAAAAAAAAATCCATAAAATCCCAAAACATGCATAGTTGGATGTCATGGGGATTAGGCGGGCGCCTAAACGGACATCGGGCGGGCACCCAGCGCCTAGCGCCTAGGCGCCGCCTAGGCGGTCTAGGCGGACGCCTTTTAGAACAGAGATTGCGATCCTTATTCACCTTCTGAGATATTGCAGGTTTAAGAAAGACTTGGAATTTCCTTAAAGGGAGATCACTGTGGGCTAAATTGGATGGGGGGCAGGTATCTTAAATAGGCTAACTTCTGGAGTCAACCATCGAACAACAACAACTCCGTCATGTACAAGACTATCCAATGGTTGAGAAGTAAATCCAACCGCTGATCTCTAGAAGAATTAGTAGAGGTATCAACACACATCTCTGGTTGGACCCGTGGATTGAGCTTCTAAGTGTAGTAGATCGATTTGGGTGGCATATGTACGCGATAATGGGAAGAGACGAGCAGGTTAGCCAAATTATTCGTAATAGAACCTGGTATTTGGACAACCATCCGGTTGGAAGACTGCTGTGTTTCGAAATTGAAAGAGTTACTATTGACCAAGACCGGGAGCTTGATGCAGGGGTTTGGGATGACTCCACATCAGGTGAATCCGAGTTCAAGTCTGCTTATTCACAGGTTCGGCTGCCAAGCCCTCAGATGCCGCGTGTGGAATTTATTTCGGTGGAAGGAATTGCTAACAAAATGCAATATAATATGCTCAAACCAATAAGAGGTTGACTTTTAACCATGGATAGAATCGCCAGATTTGGGATACAGACTTCGGGATAAGGATGCATGCTATGTCAGCAGCCATCGAAATCATACACATATTTTTCCAACGTGAGAGCACATGGTACATATGGAGGATACAATGCAACACAATCGCTCTCCCAATCGTAGCAGCAAGAGAGATGGATAGCCAAATCAACACCATCTTCAGTAATAGAGGCAGGGGAGCATGATGGTAATCAAGCTATCACGTCCCGATTCGTAGAGTCATTTATTCACATATTTATCTCTTGGAATCGATCGTCCTCGCTTGGGTGTGATGCCGTACAAGTCTGGTATTACACTTGTACAAGGCAAATATGGTACATAATTGATTATCTTCAAATATGAACACATTGCAGCGGCAGAAGCAGACAAATTGAAGTTAACAAGGACATTCTTTCTTATCAAATGGGAACATATCATTTGATTTGTAACAACAGAAATGAGAAGATAACTTGCAGTCACAGAGAGGTATATAAAAGTATTCTCTTTATTGATAATTGAAGAAGAGTACAAGACTCGTATTGAAATACAATCCTTACAACACATCTCACTTTACATTGATAGCCAACTGGACAATTGCTATAAAGCTTACAACTGACACTTCGATACATTGGATTACAACTTGATACCGACTTGGCCCACAACTCACTGGTATAACTGATTATAATGTTCCATACATTATGCCCTTTATAGACAGAAGACATCATCTTTTGCAAGGAGAGCTTCTGTATGTCAAACAAATCTTCGATGCCGCAGGACCGATCAAGCCAATCTTCGTGTCAAAATATTCCAAGCACGAGCACCTGTCCACAAAACGTGGGTCAGTACATTATCTATGTACTGGCGAGCAGAATCCAACCCACTCGCCTAAACCAACATATAGTGATCGATTTTAGCAAACATTCATTCGAGTGATATTTCTAGTTGGGACCTAGCATCAGTTTACAGTTCATAGACAATAATCATGGTGAAGCACGTAAACATGTTCTCAGCAACGTTAATGGCAAGGCGATATTATAGCATTCCTGTATTATCATACTCTAACAATGTTCATGTAAAGGCATCCTTTAAGCAACGTTTGAGTTAACATATATTGAACATGTTATAGTGATTCTCTTAGCAAGGCAATACATTAGCATATTGTATTCAACATGTTAGGCAGGTTCTCATGGAAAGGCAACAACACAGCATTATTTTATTTAGCATGTTAAGCAGGCAAGTTGAACCAACATATATATTGAATATATCACATTTAAGTGATTTCTTACCGATAGCCGACTCCTCGTACCTGCATCAAATACAGGTCAGCAGATATACTTACTCTGCCTGCATAAGACATACATTAGCGTGCATCCTGACTACATGGCCACTGGTGTTATTATTATATAACCATTTCGGACGTTGCCATATAGGACTTCATAGGGTATACGGCGCGCCATTTCACTAGGTTGCGAGCTCGAATGAAATGTTCCGATACCACGTACCCTCAAAGTACGTTTACACTTTCCCTATGGTCGGATCGGTCCCCCTAACGTCCCGGGGTACCGTCCGAGGAAGCAGTCACCCCTTGTATACAAGTTGTCCCTGACCATACGAATGCGTGTACGACTCAATCGTGAACATAAAACGCATGGTGAAATATTGAAATAAGTAAAGGCAACAGTGCATCATTCAACTCATCCATGTCGTTTTCAATGACTCATCATTTCCAATATTTCCATCAATCCAATGGGTGATCTCGACGATTCTAAGTCTCATCATTTTCATTCATTGCTTCATTGCAACAGTTCTCATAATATTCATTTCAAGGAGGAATAACCAACATTCATTCATTTCAAAGGGACCTGTAGCATTTCATTCATTTCATAGAAACATTTATTCTTCTTTCATTGCTTATAAGAAAACATGCAACTTTTATATTCTTGCAATAGTTATACAGTTTACATGATTCTAGTATTTCATTTGGATCATTGGGTCGATAGCATAGCTAGTTCTTTTCTTATTCTAACATTCACAAGGCATCTCATTATTCAAGTGTTCTACTTGTTCCGACAACGTTAAGCATAAGGGACATTTTCAAATCATTCTCAGGCATCGTCACATTAGCAGTTCAAGTGTGATTCATTCTCAGGCATCGTCACATTAGCAGTTCAAGTGTGATTCGTTCAGCAATTCAATGTTCATGTGTTATTCATTTCAACGTTAGGCAACTTAAGCATCTCTATTATCTAGCAACCAAAACATGGGACATTTATGGACAATTCATGACATTCGTCCATTTTATTAAGCATGCAGGAATAAGGAGGAGGGAGGACGGTTCCACTCACTTGCATAAAAGGGTCTTCCTGTTCCGATCACACACAATTCCACTAAGCGTAGCTCCACAAGCGAGCCACGTTCCAATACCCATTCCGTCTAGCCAGCTAAGAGAGACTGCATCAGTCTCAATTCTCCTGATTTCCAACACAAGTCATGTACCAACATTCTGATAGCATCCAACAAGCCAACCAAATGCATCACACGGAGCGGGACATTACATAATATACCACTCAGAAAAAGTTTCGTCCTCGAAACTTAAGAGAACAACTCATCTTACTAATTTACTTAGTCACAACAAGTTACTCATTCAGCTTTTATTCAATATTCAGTTCATCACACTCGGCTCTTTCAAAATAGCTGTCCAACAGTACCACTTTAATCGATCAACGATTCGATCTATCTTTCTCTTTTTCAATTACTTGTAACTTCTCATTGATTCACCAACATTTTTCTTGCATTTCTATCTTGGTCGTAACATATCACTTCGTTTGGATCCATACACATATTTTAGGCGTCCCCAAAACATATACATTTCAGCCAAATTCCGCGCTAGTGCAATAAACTCTTCCTACAATGTTATCTCAGTCGCAACCTATCACTTCGGCTGGATCCATACACATATTTTAGGCGTCCCCAAAACATATGTACTTCAACCAACTTCCATGTTAGTGCGATTCGATAAGCCACGATATAACTCTCTTTTCCAAATCCGACTTAGCATCCTTTCAATTGACTTATTATTTTATTCACTTGCCACAATCACTATCTTCCAGGCTACAACACTTAACATCAGGGACAACTCGGGTAAGCTCTCTATCCAAGAATAATATTTCTAACATTCGGTCTAGGGTCTAACTTAGAGCCAATCATATCAAGAGTTCACAACATGCCATCATATTCCTTCCCAAATCCAACAATATTTTTCACCGAGGCAATTCATCTTTTCTAAAAGATACAATCCGATGTCACCTACTATCGATTACCCGAATCAGGGTATAATTCTATGCAACAGTCAAGGTTAACCCAGCTATCCGACTATAGATATCGATCCAACATTCTCATTATGAGCAGTCAATTCTACCTCATGGAACATTTCACTGCTCGGCATGCACCACTCAAGTCTTACCCTACGATTGCACTTCCCACTTACGGCCGACATATAACTTAAAAAAAAGTCAAACATCTCTAAGGCACAAGCTGAAGCATACATTTCCTTAGGTCAATACTTATCACCACCATCTCTCGTTCAATGCCACCAGGTTATCCTATGGGTTGCCAACGATCATCTATTATTCGGTTAAGTCTCCAAGGTTAGCTACACTGACAGCTAAACCTAATCATTTATGTGACTTTCCTAGAGTGGACGGCTACTAGGGATCATGCTAGTTTCTTATTCTCATGCCAACATGCAACCAACTATTCGAGGCAACTCTACCCAAACCTATGGGATTCAACTCAGTCTGAACAACTAATCGTTATTGTCGACTATGCCGACAATTGGTTATGTATCCTACGGTCGCTAGGGTCAAGTCTATCTATCCAGGGTCTTTCTCAAGGAAATAATTTCCACAGAGGCTCATTCTAGACTTATCCAACGATCGACTAAGATCGATCTATCAACATTACGGTCAATCCCAATCCGACACACGATTCTCATCGTTCTAATAATCCATCAAGTAAATTTTTCAATGATTCAATTTCTATTCCAATTCCTTTGTACCCACACGAACCCATAAGCCAAGGCTAACTATTCAAGGGTCATCGATTCCGATAGTCTTAACATAACTATGGAATCATATTATTCGGTTTGTATGACAAAGTCACACCACTAAGTCATAAGCCAGCAAACTATACCACAACCAACAGTCACCTATACCGACATTATCCAACACGTTTGCAATTTCTCAATCCCATTCGTTTTTCAGTCATTAAACTATCTTACGAGCATTCTTAAATCTCATGCAGCAAGGGTCGAGTAGTTTATTCCATTCAATCCGACAATTTATGTATCACTTAACCATCCTCTAGGCAACACCAGTATTTAGAGTCACTACTTGTTATTTTGTGATACACTTCAAATTTTCTGCATACATGTAACGACTATCCTTTGGTGATCAAGATGGCTTAACATCTATTACACCTTAGGGTCAAGGCACAAATTTCTAATATTCCTTTGGGTCACCAACAACATTTCCAAAACTTTCAGCTTAGCAACCAACTTGGTATTAGCCACATATGATTTGCATCCAACCAATCAAAGTCAACATTCAGATGTTCTAAGCCACAACATTCTCTAGCCAAATCCATTTATCCATAGCATACTAACTGTCTTACTAGTCTGAGTCATCACTCGACTAAACAATTTGTCACCCATCTTCTAAAATGGGAAATTGTTCGAGCCGTAAAATTTTAGATTACTCCAAAATTGCTTATTCACAGGTTCGGCCGCCAAGCCCTATATGTTGCGTGTGGAATTTATTTGGGTGAAAGGAATTGCTAACAAAATGCAATATAATATGCTCAAACCAATAAGAGGTTGACTTTTAACCATGGATAGAATCGCCAGATTTGGGAGACTTCGGGATAAGGATGCATGCTATGTCAGCAGCCATCGAAATCATACACACATCTATTTTTTCAATGTGAGAGCACATGGTACTATGGAGGATACAATGCAACACAATCGCTCTCCCAATCGTAGCAGCAAGAGAGTGGATAGCCAAATCAACACCATCTTCAGTAATATAGGCAGGGCAGCACGATGGTAATCAAGCTATCAACATCTGTTTGGCACATTTGGAGAGAGCGGAACATGCATATTTATGAAGGCTTGTACAACTCGTAAGTGGGAATCCTACATAATATAGATTTTGATGTAAAGCAAATTGTATGCAAGGGATGTACAGTTGAATATAAATAATAATTACCTTTTACAAATAATAATAATAATAATAATAATAATAAGAAGAAGAAGAAGAAGAAGAAGAAGAAGTTTTCCCTAATGAGAGGCGATATAGGAGATCTATGACAACGGTTGATTCAGGCGCCTCCTTCTGGCCATCCTCCGGAGGAAGGAATGGGTTCCAGTGGCTCTTCTAAGGCCCCTGAGGTGCCTGATCAGTTGGAGGGCAAAGGCTGGTCATTGGTCCTTAGGGGTCGTGCGAAGAAGCAAGCCAAAATAGGACGGCAGGTTACAGGTGCTGCTCTTGTCGCTGCTGTTAGACAGAAGGCTGTGGGGTCGTTGGGAGTTAAAGCTCCGAAGCAGACCTGAGGTGTAAACAGAGGCACGGGTCAGGCTCAGGGCGTTGGGACGCGTCTGACCAGGGAGGTGTTAGCGGCACAGGGGCGGAAGCAAGGAAGCACTGCCGCTGATCAGTCGAGGACTACGAAGGGTGATGCTGATACATTGCTATATGCGCAGAGAATAGCATAAGTGGAGGTCCTATACGAGGGATCTCCTTTGTTCCTGGCAACATACCAAGTAGTTGGGTGTCCCTTTGCACCCCAAAGGTTACTGAGAAGGTATTCAAAGGCACAAGGCGCACTCGAGGCGCAAATGGTCCATATCGTCCGATGCGCAATGCGCACTTAAGGCGCACGTCCGAGCGAAGCGTGACACAAAAATAAAAAAAATAAATATATACAAATAAATTAGTAATGTAAGAAATAAAACCAAATAACATATTAAAACCAACAAACATATTTTAAAACATAACTAAGTGAACTAGCAGAGTAGCAATAGCAGTCAACAGAACTAACAAAAATTAGTATTCACCCTATCATACTTTTAGTAAATTTTAGTTTTTCCAATTCCACTGTAGCCAACTTTAGCCGTCGTGGAAATGATTCTCTTTCCACTTGTATGAGATAAGGTTTATCTCCCTGCCTCAAAGTTTTAACTAAAAAAAGGGAAAAAAAATATAAGGAGTGCCTATGCGTGTCCTTTTTTGGTTGCGCCTTGCTGAAAGGCGTGCCTTAGGTGCACCTTGGGTGCGTCCGAAAAAAGACGCCTCGTGTAGTGAGGTGCGAGTCGCAGCTGCCTCGTCTTGCATGTGATTGGGCCAAGTCATTCGAGAAGGGACTCGTTCGACGAAAGTGTCCCATGAAGAGCTAGCTGCTGTCTCCGCTGCGTGGAAGCTTACGCTTGCCTTGTATGTGACTGGGCAAGCACGTCGTATATGATGCTTCTCCTACATACAATGTTTTTAGCTGCCGACAGGGTCCTTTGGACTGTTCTTGCAAGAAAACATGTTCTTTTTTTTATTCGATTTGCTGTTGAGAATGATCCAGAGGTATTTCTTAGAGGCAGTCCATGGCTATATGAGGGTCGTCTGATGATTATTAAATGCTGGGTTCTAGACATCTCCTTGGAGAGGGACTTACTGGCTGCGGTCCCATTATGGATCCAATTTTCGAAGCTTCCTCTGTTGCTCTGGAGTCGATCAGTTCTGCAAAAGATTACGAGCATTGTTGGTGTTCCGGTCAGGATGGATGGCCCAATGGCTGATCATAGTCGTCTTGCATTTGCATACGTCTTAGTGGAGGTTTCAACTGTGAGTAGCCTACCTTTGGAGGTTCTAGTAATTTCCCTCGGGTTGGCAATTGGTGATCCCCGTTATCTATGAGTGGCACCTTCCCATGTGCTCGGCCTGCCGCTGCTTCGGACACATGGAATCCCATTGCCCAGATCCAACTGGAGAAGTCATCCGAACGGAACTCATGGATTACGGAAATGGTCTGAGGAGTTGCGATGTTCAAGAAGTGTTGCTAGCCAAGAGCTGGAGTTAGAGTTGTTTGTTTAGAATCTTAGATATCCTGACGGCATGGCTTTGGTGAATTTCCCCAGTCCATATGTGCCTAGTCCGACTACCCATCCTTTCATGCCGGGACTGGGAGATACTGCTGGCTAGGTGGATTCTGCCTGGGGTTGCATGCTGAGGGCACGGAGACTCCCTGTCCACCGATGCCTCACCCTGGCCTACACATTAAGGATGGAGTTAAGGAGGCTGTCGAGGCTAGAGGAGAGTTGGCCTTACTAACTCAGGAGCTTCCTTCAAGGCTGATGTACGGCCTTTATCCAAAAGCTGGTGTCTCGACGAGAGTGCTACAGATGTGAATGATGGAGAAATGTTCGATTATAGTTAGTTCGACCTGGACTAGCCGCGTGGAGGAGATTCGTTGACCCAAGTAAATGGACATTGACTTCAACTTATGCAACATGCGAGGAGCCCTCCTGCGAAGGAGATGGTGCGACGCAAGAAGACGGGCACTAAGCAGATTAGGTCTAGTACCTGTAGTAAAGGGTTTTAAAGGGAGTTTTTTCTAGTGCTGGTCTTTATGAGTATTTCGAGTTGTAACCTACGTTGTAGGGTAATAGCTTTTGAGCCATGTTATTCCTTTTTTGGATTAATATAATTACCTTTTCCAATATATACACACACACACACACTAGCATATAAGCATGTGCATTGCACGAATTTACTATTAGAAAGATTAAAAGACACTTGTAGTCAAAATTTGTTCATTTTCAATGAATGGATTATTTAAACAAAGTCTATTTTTCAATGCCTCATTTTTAGATACTCAATGCATCTAAGAGTTGTTGTAATTAGGAATACCAAAGGACAACTCTTGTATTTACCTAGATACCCCATATTAATTTTAATTAATCTTTTTAATTAGTAAATATAATAAAGGATATTTTTGTAAAGAAAATTTCCACGGTGAAGCCTACTTTGGGCATTATATATATATTTGGAAGACCACTTTTTTCCCTCTTCCTTAGGGTCGGCTCCTCGCCCCCTTTTCCCCTCCGTCCTCGGTGTTAGCTCGGCCTCCTGGCCGGGCCGACGCGTCCTTGCTCCTCCGTCCTTTCTACCGTTCCTCTCTTCTCGCTCCTCTGCCCTATTGCGCACCAATTTTCTCTTGCCCCTTTGTCGACGATAGCTGGGGAGGCGCGGTCCTTCGTGCAGGCCCTAGTCGGCGTGCCCGCTCCTGTGGACCCGGGCCCTCTCATCAAAGAGCGACCCCTGTCGACATTTAAAGGTGCTCCGGCAGTTTCTTTCGATGCTGACGACGAGGCCGCTCTCTTGCTTCCCCTGCGTTTGGCTCTTGTTGGAAAATTTTCGCATTTCCGACCGTTGGTGGACTCGCTGCGGTGTGCTTTCGGGGACTTCGGTTTCTCTGGCAGTGTTCAGATGGGCGTGCTTGATGCTCGGCATGTCCTCATCTGCCCCTCCCTTGAAGCTGACTTCCTGCGACTTCGGTCGCGGGACCTCTGGTTTGTTGCTAAAGTCCCTATGCGGAGCTTCCGCTGGACCCTTGGTTTCTCTCCCTTAGTCGAATCTTCGCTTGCATCGGTCTGGGCCTCCTTCCCAGGCCTTCCACTGCATCTCTTTGCGCGTGCGTCCCTCTTCAGCATGGCTCGTGCTATTGGATCTCCCCTGCAGTTGGATAAACCCAAAACCGATCGTTCAAGACCCAGCCGTGCCCGATTATTCGTAGAGGTTGACTCGAGTAAACCTCTCCCGAATCGCATCCGTATTCTTCTTCCCGAAAATAGGAGTTATTGGCAGGCTGTGGAATACGAGTCCCCTCCCCTTTATTGCTCTGAGTGTCGACACCAGGGGCATTTAGCTTCTTCTTGCAAGAGATCCAAGGGAGCCACAGTCTCTGAGGTGATTGGCATAAGCAAGGCCGCCCAAAAGAAAGATCTCCCGTTGTCTCGGACTGTGGAATTGGGTCAAGGGAGCGGTGGCTCACCTGGACAGGGTCTCGTGGCGCTAGTACCTCTCCTCATCCTTTCCAGTAGCCCGGAGACGGAGGGCACCAGCTTCTTTCAGATCAATGAGCCTCTCCCTTCTGCTGGGTTGCAATTGCATGATCCCCTCGAGGTGGGGGAGGCAGTTACTCAATGCGGTGAGCATTAGAACTCGGTCCAGGTGGCTGTGCAGGAAGATTTATATACCATCCCAAACATGATCTCCTATGAAATGCCCCCCTCAGCTACTCTGGCTGCGGTGTTTGCTCTACCCTTGCTGGCTTTGTGGAGGCATCCTCCTCTGCTCCTGGGGACGAAGCTTCTGTTGATCTGTAGCTCCCTGGGGTGGTGTCCCTTCCCCCTTCGGACATGCCCGCTGGGGAGGCGGTGCTCATGGGCACGCTCGAAGGCTATGAGGTGGGCACTACGGGTATGGCCCCGGATTGTGGAGTGTTTCTTTCTAATGCCTGGGACGCCCTCGCAGGAGTAGAGGGGGAAATGTCCTTGGCATCCTTGGTTGAAACCAATCGGACGAATAAATTCAAGAAAGGGAAATCAGTTGATGGCTCTGGCTCCTACAATCCCCCGTACTCTTCGCTCGGCGATTAGGCCGACCTCAAAGCCTCTCCATGATTAAGTTCCGCATATGAAACGTTCGGGGGATTGGGGGTGGTCCTACTTTCAACAGGGTGATGGTGTTGTGTAAATCTCACAAAGTCAAGTTACTGGTTATTATTGAACCTAAAGTTGCTTTCTCCAAACTTCTATCATTTCAACTGTTATTGGGTTTCACGCTTCCGCCTCCAACGACAAAGGCAACATCTGGGTGATGGCCCGGAACGAGATGACATTCTCTGTATTGGACTCCTTTGATCAAGCGATCTCTTTATCCATCAGATCTGCAGACCTGGATTCTTGCATCATTCGTTCATGGGAGCAACTCCAAGAGCGAGCGCATGCTACTTTGGGATAGGCTGTTGCACGTCCAGAGCACTTGGCATCTTCCATGGTTATGCGAAGATTTTAACGGCATCTTGAGTATAGAAGAACGGAGGGGGGGGGGCAGTGCTCCTGACGCCTCGGCAATCCAAGACTTCTACAACTTCCAGTTGGAAGCAGGGATTACCGAACTTCCCTATATGGGATCTCTCTTCACCTGGTGCAACTCCCAAAAGGGCGTGGACAGGCAATGGTCCAGATTGGACCGGATCATCTCTCATCCCCGGTGGCTTTGAAGTGCTGCGGCGTCGGAGGTCGAACACTTAAATCGAGCAGAGTCGGACCATGCTCCCCTTCTTCTTTCGATTAGTGCACAGGCGGCGTAGGGACGCAAAGGACTCAAATTCCTGTTATTTTGGCCTTCCTACGATGATTTCCTTCGCGTGGTGGCCGAGGCGTAGCGCTCTACCTTGCATCCTAACGGGTTGGTCAGATAGGGGCTCAGGTTGGCGGCCACTCGGAAGGCACTTCGAAGTGGAGCTTCGAGGCGTTTGGGGACATTTTTGAATCAGTTAGGGCCGCAAAGGCTGCTTTTGACGACATGGACCCCCATCCTTTGCTTGCGGCTGAACGAGGCCAAGGCGGTCATGAAACAAAGAGAGGCGTATGAAGTCGCCTTTTGGCGCCAAAAAAACCAAGCTTAGATGGGACTTGGAAGGGGACAACAATTCTGCATTCTTCCACGCGTGTGTCAACAGTAAACAGAAGAAACTCAACATTCATCGGATCCGTAAAGAGGATGGGCACTTTACGAGCAGGATTGAGGACATCAAAGCAGAATCCATTTCCTTCTTCTCCAAGCTCTTCTAGAAAGTGTTGGAGAGGACAATGTTATGCTGATGGCGGCTCCGACCATGGAGGAGGTCAGTGGGGTTATCAAGGGGCTCGACTCCGGTAGTTCGGTCGGGCCCGATGGGTTTACTGGCCTTTTCTTCAATAAGTGCTGGGAAATCATCAAGGAGGACATGCTTCAGGCTGTGCTTTGCTTCTTTGGAAGATTTGGCTACCCGAAGTCTATATCAAGCACCATGATTGTTCTCATTCCGAAGTCTGACAACCCAGAATCCTTTAATGACTACAGACCGATAAGCCTTTGTAATTTCTCCAACAAGGTGATATCTAAATTGCTCTCCAATAGGCTAGCGAAGGTCCTCCCTGCTATCATCTCGTCGGAACAAAGTTTGTCCGCGGTCGTCAGATTGCCGACAACTTAGTGCTTGCTCAGTAAATAATATCAAAACTGGGCACAAAAATAGGGGCGGCAACATAGCTGCGAAACTGGACATGCATAAAGCTTATGACCGCTTGGATTGGCAATTCCTGCTGTGGGTGTTGAGGAGGTTCGGATTTTGCAACGAGTGGGTGGACTTGATGTTCCGCTCGGTCAACCATTGTTGGTTCTCTACGGTCATCAACGACAAGGTTTCGGGGTTCTTTCGGTCCTTTCGGGGTGTGCGTCAAGGAGACCCCCTATCCCCCGCTCTATTTGTGATCGCTGTAGAGGCTCTGAGTCGGAACCTGAACCGCCTTTCGACCCTCCACCCCTCCTATAACCACTCCATAACAGTGGCTGCCCACGTGTTGTCACGCCCCGATCCGAGAAATCGCTCGTCCTCGCTAGATTTTACCCGAATCATCGTCCTCGCTGGGGCGTGATGCCGCACGAGCCTGTAGTTGCGCTCGTGCAAGGCAAGATAACAGTTCACATAGTGTTTTATCTCAAAGTCGATAACATACGCAGCGGAAGGAAACAAAGAATACAATAAGAATCTCTTTTATTCATAATGAACTGAAGGTTACAAGGCTCTGAATAGCCCAAACATAATATGCCAATTGGCTATAACGCTCATGATCTCTCTAGCTCACAAAGGATTACATTGTTCCATACATTATGCCTCTTTATAGCCACCAAGTTGTCTTCGGCCGAACATCTCCATGTCGCAAGTCCGAACGCCTATGCGGTAGCTCCTCTTGAACGCCAAGGACTCCATGTCTCGGCACGTCCAAGCCAAACTCCGTCCCGAGCCGATCATAACCTGAGCCTGCACATAAACTAGTGGGGGATTAGTGCTTTCGTCCTCGCTTCGCACTGATCAAGATCCGCTCGCACCCAAACCAAACACTAAATATCTTTAGTGAGACATGCATCATTATTGGTGATCTTTCTACTTAGCCTTAGGATCAGTTTCATGGAAATCTTCATATATAGCAACTTATCATAAATGTGTCCCATACCGTGTTCCTGCAGCAGATACAGTTAGCCATAATATGAACGTAATCATAGTGTTCGTGCTCATCTCCGTCCCTTTTCGCCTAGCCTGCACTCGTTAGAACTTTGCATAAGCAAACATACGATTTACGCAACCAACCAATCATAAACTTAGACATATGCATAAGGGTCGCAGGTCCTGCGCCTGCACCCAACTTTCATCTCAGCCCACCGGCCCTATCTATATGAAGGTCACGGTGTTTCGCACCGTAATGGACTTGGCATCTCTTATGTGTAAGCCTACGATCACTTCGATACGGGTTGCTAGCCCAATATCCGAAGGATCCCAAACTTACGGATATCATAGCTTATCACAGCACTGGACGGTCGCAATTCGTCCGAATGATGTGCACCATAAATACCACACATAATTCCCTCCTAGGCCGAACGGTCCCGGTGTCCCGGCGTAACCGTCCGAGGGAAGCCGCACCCGTGCACGGGCCATCCGAGTCCATTGACCATGCAATACGCGCCATAGCAAACACATATAACATTCCAACCAAATCCTCCGTTGCATAAACATAGTCTCGTTCCATAAACGGTTTCCCGTGCCATAAACATATTCGCGTCTCATAAACATAATCCACCATCCATATGGGGAGCTCCGTCGGCGTTATGCCCCAACACATCCATATTGATGCACGACGCCCAACGGCTTAGACATTTCGTACTTGTATTCAACGCGTACCATTCGTAAGTTATTCTCATAGCATAATTTCGTAGTTACTTAGTCTTTTCGTAGCATAAGTGTCCGAGGGCACGCTCAGCGCCGTAATCCATGTTCTACGCCTAGTATTCAATGTTCTCGGAGCCGTGCACATGATGCACATCTCAATATCGTCTTTCAATGTTCTACCATCATTGCCCTACCGCGACCCGTACACTTGATGCACGTCGCTTCAATTGTTCAATGTTCAATGTTCTACCTTAGTGTTCAACGCATACTTAGACCTTTCATCGTCGAGCCACGCTCGCTAACTCGATAATCATCTTACGCATATAATGATATCTTTTATTAGACGTGAAGGAATAGGGAGAGAGAGTCAAGAACCTGCCCACCTTAAGTCGATACGCCTTGCCGTCTCGCCGATTGAAGCGGTTCGCTTCCATAACTTGGTCGCATAGCTAACTCTCGGACTTAGCCATTCCTTTGAACTACTCGGTTGATTTGGCCTATCGCGCCCATGCCACAATCCGTTGTAAGGCGACGATTTGGTTTTGCGGATACTTTACTGCATAAGGCAAAATGCCGACCTCTTATCGTCCTGCGTAGAAGCATAACCTGCACACCAGGTCAACTAAATCAGCACTTGCTCAAATGGGACTTATCCTTTGCATCGATTCGATCCATAGATTCCAATCGACTCAAAGCTTACCTTTGGCCAACGTAACTCTTGCATCGATTCGCATCGATACCTCATCGGGTCAACGCAACTCTTCGAGTCAACGACTCATCGTAATGCACCGTACGGAGCGGGGCATTACATAATATACCACTCAAAATCAGGTTCGTCCTCGAACCGAAACCAACACTTAATCCAAGTGCCTTGCATAGATCGCTTCACGATCTCGTGCTACTATCGTTGAATCATACAACTTAGTTTGGATCATACACATATTTTAGGCGTCCCACCAATATATGCATTTCAGCCAAGCTTAGTTGTAGGATATCGGAACAACTAACAAGCTCAACTTAAATCCTCAAGCACCAATCAGTCCGTACTCGACTTAGTCATATCTTAGCGCCTATTCCCAAAATACTCCTCGTATGTGTATTCCATAACATGCGATCATCTTCCAACATCTTGCGCATAACTTAACTCGAAACTATTAGTTCGATCTCATAAGTTTCTCGCCGGCTTACCTAACACTCGCATTGCATCGAGTCATTGCGCATTCGATCACAACAATTCTCCACAACGCCTATTCGCCCAACCGTTGGCCTATCTCTCACATAACTCAAGTCTCTCATCCAATCATTCATAACATTTAGCCTTAACGACATGGACTACGTCCACATGTCTCCATTTTCCTTGCCTACCATTGCACTAAGTCTCGCACACAACTATTCCAACATGATCCACGTTCTCAAACCATATACATATCGCATCTGGGCTACCCCCGCTAGGTAACTTATCCAGATATCGTGCTTAATCTCTCCCGACACAATAGGTCAACTTGAGTCTACGATGCTCAAAGGCAACAATCTTTCCGACCCAAGGTCTCTTACGATATGCCCAAACACACATAGCCTAACCGTCACTCAAACCGATCTACGACACCACTCTTAGGATAGTTCTATTATTCGTTGCTCTCGCGCATTGCAGAATCCTTGCAATCGCCTTACCGCATCACTACGATAAGCACGTTCCTCAACATCTATTCGACCATCGACCAACCAAGTCTACTTGTGCACTCATTCGATCGATCATAACTTTTCTAGCCGTCTCGATCTAGTCGAAGGCTACTCGCTAACTTTTTGAAACACGATACTCGCTTGCTTAGACTCATCCTCAGCATGCACTACATCATTCCTTATCCTTGACAAAATTTCTTATGTGACTTCTTTAGGGTTATCCTATGAGACTTCAACATTCACTTGATTTGGCGGTCAAGTCTTCTAGGGTCATCTGCCCCGAAACTACGCTCGATAATTGAAGATCATCAACGAGGGACAGTTACAACGAACCATGCTATATCCTATTGCGGAACCAAATCAATTCACGACACTTCCTATGGGACTTTACCCAATCCGACATACTTTACAAATCCGTAATTTATCTATCCCCCGTGCAACTGATGCGCCGTTGCTACTCGAATGACTCCTGCGCTTGCGCATCGTACTACTCGAATCACTCATGCATTACCGTCGACTATCCTTGCCAGTCATATGACATCTACTCGCCTCAAGTCCGAGTTTACCTATCCGTGATCATAGCTCGACGCATTCCGTACTCATCAAAACCATTCTCGAACAACTTTCGCATCAAACTACAAGTCCATATCAAATTTGCCACGCCTCGCAAGTTCGATCATCCCCGCTGGATGAATCACCATACCAGCGCTCACGCGGAATGATCGTTCTAATTTGACGTGACGCATGTGCGAGGCTGGTGTTGCGCTCGCTCAAGACAAGAATGTCACACACGCAACATTCGCTTATTCAAAGCTCAACGCGACATTCGGCCAACATACATGTTCGCCTACTCAACTCAACTTAGCGACCAACTCGACTCACTACTGTCGCATCTGCGATCTACCAATCTCACTCGTTGCAATTCGTGCAACAACTCATTATCGATACTTAAATTCACAATCCCATCCGACATATTGCTATCCATGCGCATAGCCATACAACACGCATCATACCATATCGACTCGTTGCACTGATGCAACCAACGATTCACGACTTGCTGCACTCCGTGCAACCAACAACACATAACCGTTCGCATAGCAACATAACACGCATCGCCACACATCGATCCGTAGCACTTCGTGCAACCAACAACACAACTCCTCGCACTTCGTGCGACCAACAACACATAACTCCTCGCACTTCGTGCGACCGACCACACATATCGTTGCACTTCATGCAACCAACATCACCATATTCGTTGCACTTCATGCGACCAGCATTCCATAACTCGTTGCACTTCGTGCAACCAACATCCCATAACTCGTTGCACTTCGTGCAACCAACACTCTCCGATGGCACCCGGAGATAGCGTGATAGTCACGACATACTTGTGGCAGACATACGCACTTGACTTATTGTATGGAACATCCAATGTAGCATCGAGCAGATCCATGAGCCATGCGGTTGCGGAAACAACTTAGAGTCAACTGAATTCGATAGCGAAGTAACTGAGGGTCAAAGAGATTCATGCACGGTCCAAAGGATGGAACCGCTCTGATACCAACTTGTCACGCCCCGATCCGGGAAATCGCTCGTCCTCGCTAGATTTTACCCGAATCATCGTCCTCGTTGGGGCGTGATGCCGCATGAGCCTGGAGTTGCGCTCGTGCAAGGCAAGATAACAGTTCACATAGTGTTTTATCTCAAAGTCGATAACATACGCAGCGGAAGGAAACAAAGAATACAATAAGAATCTCTTTTATTCATAATGAACTGAAGGTTACAAGGCTCTGAATAGCCCAAACATAATATGTCAATTGACTACAACGCTCATGATCTCTCTAGCTCACAAAGGATTACATTGTTCCATACATTATGCCTCTTTATAGCCACCAAGTTGTCTTCGGCCGAACATCTCCATGTCGCAAGTTCGAACGCCTATGCGGTAGCTCCTCTTGAACGCCAAGGACTCCATGCCTCGGCACGTCCAAGCCAAACTCCGCCCCGAGCCGATCATAACCTGAGCCTGCATATAAACTAGTGGGGGATTAGTGCTTTCGTCCTCGCTTCGCACTGATCAAGACCCGCTCGCACCCAAACCAAACACTAAATATCTTTAGTGAGACATGCATCATTATTGGTGATCTTTCTACTTAGCCTTAGGATCAGTTTCATGGAAATCTTCATATATAGCAACTTATCATAAATGTGTCCCATACCATGTTCCTGCAGCAGATACAGTTAGCCATAATATGAACGTAATCATAGTGTTCGTGCTCATCTCCGTCCCTTTTCGCCTAGCCTGCACTCGTTAGAACTTTGCATAAGCAAACATACGATTTACGCAACCAACCAATCATAAACTTAGACATATGCATAAGGGTCGCAGGTCCTGCGCCTGCACCCAACTCTCATCTCAGCCCACCGGCCCTATCTATATGAAGGTCACGGTGTTTCGCACCGTAATGGATTTGGCATCTCTTATGTGTAAGCCTACGATCACTTCGATACGGGTTGCTAGTCCAATATCCGAAGGATCCCAAACTTACGGATATCATAGCTTATCACAGCACTGGACGGTCGCAATCCGTCCGAATGATGTGCACCATAAATACCACACATAATTTCCTCCTAGGCCGAACGGTCCCGGTGTCCCGGCGTAACCGTCCGAGGGAAGCCGCACCCGTGCACGGACCATCCGAGTCCATTGACCATGCAATACGCGCCATAGCAAACACACATAACATTCCAACCAAATCCTCCGTTGCATAAACATAGTCTCGTTCCATAAACGGTTTTTCGTGCCATAAACATATTCGCGTCTCATAAACATAATCCACCATCCATATGGGGAGCTCCGTCGGCGTTATGTCCCAACACATCCATATTGATGCACGACGTCCAACGGCTTAGACATCTCGTACTTGTATTCAACGCGTACCATTCGTAAGTTATTCTCATAGCATAATTTCGTAGTTACTTAGTCTTTTTGTAGCATAATTGCCCGAGGGCACGCTCAGCGCCGTAATCCATGTTCTACGCCTAGTATTCAATGTTCTCGGAGCCGTGCACATGATGCACATCTCAATATCGTCTTTCAATGTTCTACCATCATTGTCCTACCGCGACCCGTACACTTGATGCACGTCGCTTCAATTGTTCAATGTTCAATGTTCTACCTTAGTGTTCAACGCATACTTAGACCTTTCATCGCCGAGCCACGCTCGCTAACTCGATAATCATCTTACGCATATAATGATATCTTTTTTTAGACGTGAAGGAATAGGGAGAGAGAGTCAAGAACCCGCCCACCTTAAGTCGATACGCCTTGCCGTCTCGCCGATTGAAGCGGTTCGCTTCCATAACTTGGTCGCATAGCTAACTCTCGGACTTGGCCATTCCTTTGAACTACTCGGTTGATTTGGCCTATCGCGTCCATGCCACAATCCGTTGCAAGGCCACGATTTGGTTTTGCGGACACTTTACTGCATAAGGCAAAATGCCGACCTCTTATCGTCCAGCGTAGAAGCATAACCTGCACACCAGGTCAACTAAATCAGCACTTGCTCAAATGGGACTTATCCTTTGCATCGATTCGATCCATAGATTCCAATCGACTCAAAGCTTACCTTTGGCCAACGTAACTCTTGCATCGATTCGCATCGATACCTCATCGGGTCAACGCAACTCTTCGAGTCAACGACTCATCGTAATGCACCGTGCGGAGCGGGGCATTACACGTGTTACCTACCTGGGATACATGGATGATATCCTTATCTTCTTCGACGGGGACAAGCGAGCGGTGAAGACGCTTATGCACACATTGCGTCGTTACGAAGAAATCTCTGGGCAAGTCGTCAGCAATAGGAAAAGCATGGTGATCATCGATCAGTCGTTCCCAGTGGCGCGACGTTGCAGTCTAGCAGCTGCAATGGGGTTTTCCATCTCATCCCCCTTCAAGTACCTCGGGTGTCCGCTTACTAATGGCCGGCAGAACCCGGAGATGTTCGAGCCGCTGGTGCGCCGGGTTGGGGATCGTATCATGGGCTGGCACAACCGTTTTCTATCTTTAGGGGGCAAGTTGGCACTTCTGCGCCACGTCCTCTCTTCTATTTCGATTTACTCCATGGCTGCATGCATTCCCCCTAAGTGTGTGTTGGCCAGGATCGAGAAGATGTTCTTCCACTACTTCTGGGGTTCAAAGGCGGGCGTGGCTCGTAGGATTTGGGTTCGGTGGTCGACGGTGGCGCGCCCCACTTTGGAAGGGGGCCTGGGGATCCGGAGACTTCATGAGATGATTGATGACTTTTCGATCAAGCTTTGGTGGAAGTTGCGGACTCACGATGCTCTTTGGTGCAAGTTCCTCCGCCTCAAATACTGCCCCAAATCGCACCCCTGCCAAGTGGAGGCCTCCTCAGGTGCGTCGCAGATCTAGCACAGGATATCAGCTGCTAGGGACTTATGAGAAGCCCATATCGGGTTGCAGGTGGGGGACGGGTCCGCGTGCTTCTTCTGGGAGCAGTGGCTCCCGCCTGGGAAAATCCTCCCTGCGGTGCGCATCTGAGTGCTGCTGTGCTCCGGCTTTGCATCAAGGACTTCTGGGACGCGGCGGGAGAGTGGGACCTGCGGGCGGTCACACGCCTGGCCTGGGGCGGATATCAGTGCTCGAGTGGCTGGAGTTGGGCCCCCCCGGCCCTGGTTGTCGGGACGTTTGGGTGTGGGCGGGGAATCCGATGGGAAAGTTCTTGATGGGATCTGCCTGGGACCTCCCGAGTCAAGCATTCGAGGGTGGACATGTTAGAATTCATTTGGGGTTCCTGATTTCCTCTTAAATGGTCGGTGTTAATGTAGAGGCTGCTTCTTGTTAAACTCCCTACTGATGACCAAATCCAACACATTGGGTTTCATCTCGCTTCATGTTGCCACTGATGTTCATCTCCCTGTGCTGAGATAGGATCACACATTTTCGACAGGGGAGAATTGGTGGTCGGCACCTGGCGCTTCTTCCACCGCACCGCGTCTGCAAGGTGGGAGAGGGGAGTGGGGTCTTTTGGCCAGGTTAGATGCGTGGTGGACGCCCGGTTCCAAGAGGTTCCACAACATAGTGGGTGCAGTGTGCTGGGTCTTGTGGAAGAATAGAAACAAGTGGCGGTATGAAGAAAAATAGTTCTCTATGGAGCAGATCATTCAGGAGGTCAGAAGACTGACGAGGAAGGCTTATGGCTCTTCTCCTGAGTTGGATATGTTGGGGGTCTTTTAGGCCACTGGTGGATTTAGGGGATTTTTTTGTGTGTAATTTTGGGGTGGGTATAGTTTTGATTTTGCGGCCTCCGGGTTGCGTTTTGTAATATATATATATATATATATATATATATATATATATATATATATATATATTTGGAAATGGTAATTGTTTATATTTGCTCCCACAGGGGATTCGAACATTGTCCACTCGGGTCTTTTGTCTTCACTCTATCCACGTGAGCTACCAAGTCTTGACATTATATATATATAATGTCAAGAATATATATATATATATATATATATATATATATATATATATATATAATAAAAAAAGAGATGGGAGCGGAGAGACCTGGCGACTCGGGAGCGAAGCTAGGGCTTCCGCGCGGACCGCCCCCACGGCCGCCGGACCCCCTGGCAGGCGGCGTGCGACCCTCGGCCAAGGCGGGCGGCCTTCCCCCGGCGGTGGGGGGGGGGATCACGAACGGGGGGGGTCGGGCGGACCCCCCGCCTCCGGCGAGCGTTCGATCGCCCCCCCAAGGCGGTGGGGGGGGGGGGACGGGAGTTAAGGGGGGGGGGGTCGGGTGGACCCCCCCGGGTGGTCGACGACCCCCCCAGGCGGAGGGGGGGGGGCGGGTTCTTTGGGAGAGGGGTCGGGTGTTCCCCAATCGGTATCCGGAGGGTCGAACTCGATGCGGGGTGGCCCCATCGATCTGAACTTTAAATTCGGAGCGGGGTCAGGATCGATGGGGAGCCAAACGGAGGAAGGTGGTTGGACGACGGTTACGCGCCGTCGCGGGGCGAAGTTCGGGGGGAAGATGGGAGGCGGACAGGGGCAGGTCAGGGATCGCCGTCAGAACGGATCAGGGTCCCGGTCATCTGGCCGGGGTCAGGGGATGTCTGCTGGGAGATCGGTAGGATGGCGGCCCAAAGCGACCGCGGCGGCCAAGGGGAAAAGCAAGATGGTGGATCTGGATTGTCAGGGATCTGGGACTCCTCGTCCGGTGGTTGCCTCGAGGCCTATTGGGTCGTCCCCTCGGCCTGCTGGGAGGTCCTGGGCTGAGATATGTAAACCTGTGGGGCCGAAAACACCCACATCGATGGAGTACGTTCCGCCGATCAAGGCAGTGAGGGGTTTCCGGGCCTCGTTTCCTGCGGATGAGATCCAGAAGGTGACGGCTTACTGGGAGAATACCCTCGTCTTGTATGTTTTGGGCAACAAGCCTTTCTACGGGCAGATCTGGGGCTATGCAGCGCGTGTCTGGCAGCCGAAGGGGAGTATGGAGTTCTTTGCTCGTGAGAACGACTTCTACTATGTGAAGTTCGGACTGGGGGAGAATGTCGCTAGGATTCTCCAAGGCGGCCCCTGGACGTTCGACGGCCGACTAATCATTCTCAAGGAGTGGACTCCGGAGCTGCGATGTGAGAGGGAAGTTCTGAATGCCATCCCAGTATGGATTCGATTCCTTGAGTTCCCGGTCCGATTTTGGAACATACCTTTGTTGATGCGGCTGGCCAGCTTGGTGGGCACCCCGATCAAGGCAGATGAAGCTACTGCTTTTCGGACGCAGTTGATGTACGCGAGGATCTTTGTGGAGATTCGGGCAGGGGGGGAGCTCCCAAAGACGGTGGAATATGAGATTCCTTCTGGAGAGGTGCTTACCCAGAAGGTGGAGTATGAATGGGTTCCACCTACCTGTTCTCGATGTTCCTGCTTCGGGCATCTGGCCAGTGCCTGTTCGGAGGTTGGACCTCTGGCAGACCCTATTATCCCTTCTAGTGCGGTTCCAGAAGCCCCCTGTGATATGGATTTCAGAGATGATAGCGGAGAGGAGGTCTTGGAAGGGGAGGATACTCATCCTGTGAGTGATGGCAGTTTGAGCCTCGTTGTATCTACTCAGCTTGCATCCACGGGTGGGGCCAAGACCACTTGTCAGGGGATGAGTAATATAGTTACTAGAGGTATGGTGGCGTCGGCGACTGAGGCACGAGGGGAGGGCGGATTGTCAGGAGGGCAGGTCTACTGTAGGAAGAGACGTGCTGTCAGCCTATTGAGAGATGGACCCTCTACGGTGGTGGGACATACTACAGACAGAGAGGAGGCGGTGTGTGTTGACAACCCTGCCTGGGCGTTGGTTCTATCTCAGGTTGCTCTCCAACAGGCGGCTCCTACTGGGATGGAGGAGGATTCTTTAGCGACGGATGCAGCTCCTTCCCCAGGTGCCGATCCGGAAGTTTCACAGGGGACCCCACTTCTCATTAATTAATGGCCATTATCGCCTGGAATGTGAGAGGGGCGTGTTCGCTAGGGAGGTGGAGAGAGATTTGTGGGGTGCTCCATAGAGAGAAATGTGACATTTCTGTTCTATTAGAATCCAAGATCAAAGGAGAGAAGACTTTTACTCGGCGGACCCCTTCTCATTGGGCCCAACTGCACAACCTGGCTCTCTGTGACATGGCCAGGATTTGGGTTCGCTGGAACTTGAAGAGTTGGGATGGTGACTTGATCTTGATGACGGAGCAGTTGATTGCCATCTCCTTCGTGAACAAGGGTGGCTTCCGGTTCTTACTGGGGGCTGTCTACGGTCACAATGACAGAAGGAGACGGGAATCCTTATGGAGCGACATCTCTCGTGTTTCATCTGTTGCTGACTCGTCGAGCCTTCCTCTTCTCTTGATCGGGGACTTCAATACCCTACTGCACCAAGGGGAGAAGCTCGGTGGTCGCCCGGTTCCAGATTCTATCCTTTGTGATTTCCAGAGATGCCTCCTGCTTGCGGGGCTTCGGGGTTTGTCTCGCTCAGGCTTCATCTGGACTTGGCACAACAAAGCAACTCTTAACATGGTTGCTTGTCAGCTTGATCGAGCTCTGGGCAACGGGGAGTGGTTCCGTCACTTTCCCAATTCTTCGGCTGAGGGTCTGGCTGCTGGGACGAGCGATCATTCCCCAATCCGGGTTGGCTTCACTGCTCGGTCTCTTGGGAAGTCCCGTCCGTTCAGGTACAACAACAGTTGGTATCTCTCGGAGGGCTACCTGGAGGCTGTCACGGAGGGGCTCACTAGCGGTCAGGAGGGGACGGTTCAATTCCGCTTGGTTCGTCGTCTCAAGGCCACGAAGAGAGCCCTTAGGAGTTGGGTGAAGGGGTTGCCCAAGTCCACCTTGGAAGATAAGGAAGTGGAGTTGCGGACCTTGCAGCAGGATTTGCAAGCTGACATGCTTAATGGGGTCCTGGCGGCTAGAGAGAAGGAGCTGATTGGAGAAGTCAACATTCTGAGGCTGCAGAAGGAGATTAGCTCGGCCCAGCGAGCCAAATGTTCCTGGCTGAAGGATGGCGATCGTTGCTCCAAGTTCTTTTATGATGTTATCCGGACCAGACAGAATAGGAACCACATCTCCCAGCTTCTCGATGCGGATGGCACTCTGGTGGGGACACCGGCTGAGATCCAGGGCGAGGCTGTCAGGTATTACTCTGAGTTATATTTCCAGACTGACTACCTTTCCGTGTTCCCAGAGGTTGTTACGAAGAGATTGGTGACTCCATATGGAAATAGCATTCTTCTTGCCCCTGTTACATTGGAGGAGGTGGAATCTATTGTCAAAGTGGCGGATCCCAACAAGGCTCCTGGTCCGGATGGCTTCAGCAGTGGTTTCTTTAAACGCCATTGGGACACTATGAAGTATCAGGTCGTGGAGGTGGTCCAGGAATTCTTCACCAAAGGGAAGCTTATGAAAGAACTGAATCACACTTTCCTGACCTTGGTGCCGAAGAAGGAGGGAGCGACAGCATTGGCGGACTTCAGACCTATTGCGTGTTGTAATTATCTTTATAAGATAATTATGCACCTTATGTGCCGGCGGATGGAGGGGATCATGCAGGACCTGGTTTCCCCGAATCAGGCTGCGTTCATCAAAGGGAGGTCGATCGCAGAGCACAGTCTCCTGGCACACGAGATGGTGAGGGGATTTAGCAGACCCGGAGGGGAGAAAGCTTGTGTTAAACTGGACATGAGGAAGGCGTATGACATGGTGAATCGTGACTTCCTCTGCCATCTGATGACCGCCATGGGTTTCGCGGACCACTGGGTTGAGTTGATCCGGGAGTGCATTACGTCCCCGACTTTCTCTGTTCTCATCCAGGGCATTCCTTATGGGTACTTCCAGAGCAACCGTGGGCTTAGGCAAGGTGACCCATTGTCCCCTTACCTGTTCACGCTGGTTATGGAGTACTTTACTTGTTTGATGGATCTGGCAGTACACCGTGGACGGCTGGTACCTTTGTTTCGGAGGATGGTGCCCCCAGTTACCCACCTTATTTATGCTGATGATCTGCTTGTCTTCATCCAGCCTTCGACGGAGGGGTTGCAGACGCTCGCGACTATTATGGAAGATTTGAAGTCCATTTCGGGTCTCCAGATGAACAGGGATAAGAGTAGGGTCTACTTCAGCTCCTTGTGCCCCCGGAAGGAGGAGCGGGCTGATGTGCTGGGTATTGCGAGGAGTGATCTTCCGGTGCGATACTTAGGAGTGCCTCTCACTGTGAATTATGCTCGAGATCAGGATTGCCATAGTCTGGTGGAGTATGTCCAGAGGAGAGTGGAAGGTTGGCAAGCAGCAGGTCTGTCATTTGGCGGTCGCATTGAGTTGGTCAGATCGGTGATCACGGCTGTGGCCCATTTTTGGCTGCAGTCCATCCTCTTACCTGTGGCCACTATTCGGCGAGTGGAGCGACTATGTGCCGATTTCATTTGGAGGGGAGGTATGCATGCGATCTCTTGGGATCAGCTTTGTCGGCCAAGGAAGGAGGGTGGAGTGGGACTCAGACCGTTGCGGGAGATTAGGGAGGCTTCTGCGCTCAAGCTGGCCTGGAGATTCATCAGCGGGGGATCCCTCTGGACGGACTGGATGCACAGCAGATACGTGAACCAGGGCAGTTTTTGGACGTGTTCTTCTGACAACAACCATTCAGTCACGTTCAAGACTGTCTTGAGACACAGGGCAGTGCTCAAGTCTGCTATCAGGAGGGTCATGAAGGACGGGTCGGGTACGGACCTATGGCGGGATCCTTGGATAGATCGACGTTCGCTGTTGGATATCAGAGGAGCCCCGACCCATCACGAGGACAGGCGTGGTCTGACTTGCAGTCGCATCATTCGTTATGGGGAGTGGAGGCCGGACTCTTATCGGTTCACTGCGGAGCTGGGTGGGAGCATTTTGTCTACTGTCATTGATCCGACTTTGCCTGCGGATTGGTGGATTTGGGAGCCGACTGGAGCTTCTATAGAGACTGGGGAGTTCCAATTCCGTAGCTGCTACAACCTTATCCAGCGAGCTTTTCCGTTGAGTTCTGATTATGAGTTCGTTTGGTGCAAGGGTCTGGCCAGGAAGATGCAGTTGTGTGTTTACAAGCTGCTACTGGGCCGCCTCTTGACGAGAGATCGCCTGAGTTCGTTTGGTATGCCGGTTCCGGATCCCAAATGTGTGCTTTGCGGTTTGGAGCCTGAATCTATAAAGCATATCTTCTTCGAGTGCACTCTGGCATGGCAGATCTGGATGGAGCAGAGTCGGGTATTGGGTGTGTCCGCCTCCGGAAAATGTGTTGGGGACATCATCACGGTGATCCGAGATAGCAGGGGTAGAGGACAGGACTGGTTCCGAACAGCCAGAGTTCGTCTGGCTGCTGCGGTTTGGCATGTATGGCGGGAGCGAAACCGTCGGATCTTTGAGGGGCTGGTCACCCCTCCAGTTGGCATTCTCCATAACATCGAGTTTGATGTTAATGCTATGGAGAAGTGATGAGTGCTGAGTGGGAGTCCCACTCTGTTTGTATGTTGTATGATTATGGCTTTTCATTTGGAATAAAATTCACCTTTTTTCCAAATATATATATATATATATATATATATATGACATTGTAAAAGTAGCTAACTCAGAGGATCACAATTGGGAACACTGAGATGGATTTACCCACAAGAACAGTGATTTGTGAAAGTTTACTTTTTTTTGGGGTTATATAAGCACTAGTGGAATTTATTGTCCTAAGCAACATCTTTTCAATATTGAAGACAATGCTATATGTTTAAATTGTTGATCAGTTAGGTGTCGTTGTTGGAGGGGTTTAATCACTTTGGACTCGGGAAAAAATAGATTTGGCGCTCTAAAGTCAGGCGGTCTGTCTAATCGTGTAGGCCATATTTAGTGGTGTATATTGTTTGTAAAACATTGCTCTATAATAGTTTCATAAAAAAAAAGCAAATTGTGCAACAAATTGATCCCAAAATCTGAAAAAAATTGCAACAAATTCATCCCAAAATCTGAAAATAAAAGTATACTCAAACCTATATGATCTACATTCATTGAAATTCTAGCGCGGTTTTGGTCTGCGATGTGGTTTTAAAAGTTTTTTGACCCGAAGAGAAGTTTTAAAATATGATGGAGATAGGTTTACTAAATTATTATACCGAGAAATTGCGTACACTATTTGTAAATAAATAGCTAGCAGCGAGAAATTGAGTTTGTTACGGATATTTATTCTCTATTGTGGGCTTTCTCATGCTCCAATGAGTCTGCCAATTTGTTCTAGCCATGCAAAGGGCTTAGATTGAAAGGGTTCTAGAATCAATGGATTTTTGACCTGTCTCCAAGATTGTGTTGGTTATGCCTTTTTCATTGGGTGGGGTGGGGTGGAAAAAATAAATTTGGAGTTAGGGGGATCTCTCCGAATTTTTATAGCTATGATTCCATGAAATTTATGAACTTTTAATTTATTGATTTGAATAAAACATGAGAAGCCTTGGTACATTTATAGGAGCAAGTCATAACATTCTCCTTTATACCGGACGATGTGGAACCAAAGTGAGGTATACAACAAGGTTGTAAAAATCGCTAGTCGGCCGCTAGTCGGTTTGTGGGGACTACGGATTAATCGGACTACTCGAGGACTAGTCGGGGACTAGTCGGTTTAGAATTTTTAATGAATATATATATGTAATATGTTATAAAAATATTTTAAAAAATAATATGTTAATTGTTGAACTTTTAGTTGCAGTGCATTTTCTTATTCATTATTTTGCACAAATTTCTATTTCGATAAATCTTTAAATAATATGTTAACAACTTACTATTTTGCACGGAGAGTTACAGCTGCAGTAGCAAGCAAAAGCAAAATAAAGTAACAAGCAAAAATTAAAAAAAAGAGCCACAACAACAGTAGCAAAGAGATAACAAAGAAAAAGTAAAAATAAAAAAAGAGTAGGCTAGTCATTTTTTTCAAAATAGAAAAAAGGCAACAACAAAGTAAAGAGTCGACGGCGACTGCCTTGATGAAGTCAACGGCAGCCCAAACTAGTACCAATTTAGCCAATTTTTGGATGGACCAGCCCCTAATCGAGTCGACGGTGGTCGACAAGTGACTAGTCGGGGACTAGCCCCTAGTCGAGTCGGCGGCGGCCGACTAGCGACTAGTCGGGGACTAGTCGGCCGCCTAGAGGGATTTTTACAACACTGGTATACAATAATAGTTAACTTACACAGTTTCTATAGCCCTTCTCTTTAATTATTGCAATCTCCTGTCTGAAGTTTTAATTGGTAGAGATAATTACCTAATGCCAATTCAATCCGTATCTAGGATTAATTACTAACTTTAAATACCACCTCAAAGATTTCTTTTCTAACATTGGTAGAGTGGGGTAGGAAAAATAAATTTGGAGTTAGGGTTCTTTCCGAATTTTCATAGCTCCGATTCCATAAAATTTAGAGAGAACTTTTAGTTTATTGATGTGAATAAAACATGAGAAGTCTTGATGCAGTTATAGGAACAAGTCATGACATCCTCCTTTATACTAGGCGATATGGGACCGAAGCGAGGTATACAATAATAGTCAACTGACAGTTTCTATCCCTTCTCTTTAATTATTGTAATATGTCGTCTGAAGTTTTAATTGGTAGAGATAATTACTTACTGCCAATTCAATCCCGTATCTAGGATTAATTACCGACTTTAAATGCCATCTCAAAGACTTCTTTTTTCTAACATTATCTTCATGCCACCTCTAACCTCCCCCCCCCACACCAAACACACACCTACCCCCGTGGCTCCGACCATACTAAATTAGGGAAATAGGCGTCTGCCTTCGCTTCATGCAAAGCTAACCTAGCCTCTTAAGGAAGCTAACTCTTCGAGATCAACCTACGACAAGGCTCGGTTTAAAATAGAATTTGGTGGAGCTAACTTCTTCGACGGAGCTAAAACCAACACTAGCTCCCGCTGAGCTAAATTTGCAGCCTTCTTGAATATGGTATGTCTCTCAGTAGATCTTCTCCGATCCCGCTGTTACTCGCCAACAACGAGAGGACACCTCGTTGGGGTCCTTCTCTTGGCTCGTTACTATCTACTCTTGAGGGCGTTCGCTCACTGGTTCTCTCTCAACGCCACTCTCCTTCTCCGACGATCGTTCTGTTGATGATTTATCGTGTGCCTTTGCCATCTTCCACCTATGCCGAGTCCCTGTCAATTGCCCTTGCTACCCGTGGGAGGGCCCTGGAGGTCACTTTCAATCTAGACGAGGAACTTCTGATTCTTTTCCCGAATGCCGGGATGTTGCTCGTGGGCGTCCTCCTTTATATGTCGAGGTTGCGGCTGTGAGACCATGGAGTCAAAGCCTGATAGTATTGATCCTGAGTTCTTTTTTGAACTGCTAACTGGTCTTTCTGTGGTGTCAGAGATTGTATAACAGTTCTGTTTTGTATCGCCGGAGACGAAGGAAATCCTCTTTTTTCCCCTCTAATCTCTATGTTTGCTTGTAGAAAATGTGTTAGGAGAAAATAAAGTCAAAATTTCTACTTAAATTACATATCTCCTATGTTATGCTTTTGGTAGTATTTTCTTGCATCCCCTGAACAAAAGTTAACACTCACTGAAGTTGTTTTAGAGTAACGAAGATTAGGGAAGGAATGAGACTATTGAGATTTCTCGAACAATATCATATGCTATTCTTAACAGCCAACAATCAGGGTCTTGTGTGCTTTATTTCCAGGCTAACACTTGGTTATATCATATCCATTAACTAAATCTCCTAATTGGCTGACCCATGTTCTCTTAGGTCCTGTTTGGCAAATGGAAACTTTTTGAAACTAAGAAATTAAGTTTCTTTTAGTTTCTAGAAACCATAAGAAACTTAAGAAAAGTAAGTTTCCAATTAAAAACATTGTTTGTTGCTAGAAGAATAGAAACTTGTCATTAGTGATAACATGGAATAATAAAACAATTATTTATATAGAGAGTTAAAGGTGGGTGTTTGATGTTGAAAAGTAAAAACAAACAGTAAACAATTGGGTCATAATTGCTCCAGATGAGTTTCCATGATTTTCTATCCATTTGGATGGAAACTAGTTTCTCCTTTAGTGGTGGGCCCTAAAAGTTTCACAATGCACTTTCAACGTGCCAAACATGCAAGTAAATGGAAACTAGCACTGGTTTCCATTGGTTTCCAAGTTTCCCTTTAACTTTCCATTTGCCAAACAGGCCTAACAGGAGAGCTAATACTTGTTATTGCATGCAGGTACCCCCTTCTGGAAGTTAATCTTGAAGCAGTTTGATGATTTACTTGTTAGAATATTGATTGCAGCTGCAATTATATCATTCCTTTTGGCATTGGTTGATGGTGAAACAGGCCTAGCTGCATTTTTGGAACCTTCTGTAAGTGTCTTTAGGTTTATACATCTAATTATTTTTGGACTTCCACATTTTTCTTTAAGGGTGACAATATTAAATAATTTAGACATTTTTTTAGTTTCCAGCAGAAGATGGGACATGTAACTAGTAATTATTGTTGTAGCTAATAACCATTAAAAGTTAGAAAACTTGTCACCTTTCTATGTTTCTGGAATATGTAATAGTGTTTTCTACTCGACAAATTTCTTATGACGGACTTCATATAGAACTATTTGTCATTTTGTAAGCATGGCAACTAGTTGGTATTGCTATTTTACCTATCGTGGAGTGCGATTCATTCTACTCTTTTGCTTATTTTTGACCTAGATATGCAATTCCTTGTAGCGAATCTGTTCAGCTTTTTCTGTCTGCATCAAGTTTAATGGAATTTGGAGAGTGACTCTATTGGCGCATGAGCTTAAACTATCTGACAACAATTTAGGTCTTTTACCTGCCAAGTGGCAGCTGGTCTTTTATGTTTCAAGGGAAGTTTCTTGCTTTGGTTAGAAACTTTTGCATTAATTTGTGAGGATTGATGTCATAAGTTGTCAAGATTTTTTCATTTGTTAACTAGAAAAGAAAACATAATTTTTGCCATTTGTTCTGTGGAGAATCGTCATCTGCTAGACAGGACAACATTTAACTATTTGTTATCTGGTTCAATGTTTTTTAAATTATGATCTATGCTATTATTATATTCTTGCAGCTACTGACAATCTTTCTTATTATCTCTCTTGTCCTTACTAGAATTTTTTTTTTGCTTTAAACTTTAAAATAGGTCATCTTCATGATATTGGCAGCAAATGCAGCAGTAGGTGTTATAACAGAAACAAATGCTGAGAAGGCATTAGAGGTAACTTATATAAACTGCTACAAGGACTACCATGTAATTCTTTCATTTAGCTATTCCTTTCGGATTCTAATGCTCCTAAGTTTTTGCTAGTCTTGCATATACTCATTTTCTTCTCCTATAGATGAATTAACCAATAAAATAATGATGCTAATCACTGTATCAATGATCATTACATGTGAAAGATAAGGATTATGGCATTGGATTGAAATTATGTACAACATAAAATGCGTAAGCTTGTTGTGATTAGGTTAAGCCACTACAATGATTTCTCTTTACCTTATTCACTTGCACATTATAATTTTGATGGGAGAAAATGACACATTTTTCTCGAAATACAGACCTATTCTCCTATCAATATTTTCCTGGAAACTATAAAGTACTTATGGATAGGAACTAGGAAAGAAGAGTACCATGTAGAGTAAATGAAGGGAATTTGGAATATAGAGTTTCATTAGAGGAATTGACAGCCAAGGGACTCTGGGAATGTGCTTTACTTGATTTCATCTTTGTTACTTGATTATCTTATATTACCATCCCAAGCATGCAAATAATATGCTCAGCATGTAGGATAAATAACATGAATAAAAATAGCTTTACCACATGCATTTGCATTTCCTCTTATTCTCTGCATTATGCTTATACTTTTTCATACAACTTATCCTCATTGAGCATAAAGCATCTTGCAGTAATGATACTTTGTCGGGATTTGCAAAACAGATGTTGCATTGGTACTATGTCATAAAAGTACCAACTCTTGAGTCGTACTTAAGCTCTTAGTATGCCACTACACCATATTGTTGGTTTTCATCTCAAGTCTTATTATAATTTCTTCACATTAGAAATGGCAACCTAATTTTAATTTATCTAAATCTTTTTAAGCTGTTAGGCACAGCATTGTGATCTCTTCCTGGCTATCTTTCTAGGAGTCATGATCACATTGAGCAACTAATTTATAAGTTCTTACTTAAAACTTTTTGAGCTATTATGCTAATTATCACGATCTCTTCTTTGTTACTTTTGTAGGAGTTACGAGCATATCAAGCTGATGTTGCAACTGTGCTACGAAATGGTATACTAATTTGTTTTAAGGTGTTTATTTAATGATGTCTATGTTATATATAAGGATAATTAGTGTATAGATAGCAGCAACCTAGGACCCACCAGACATAAATTCCACGTAATGCATGCTTGGGCTATCTTTCCCAGATGCCTTGGCCGTTACTGATACTAAGAGCCTGTCTAAGTCCGATAGGCTTTCTTAGTCCACCTAGGCCCCATAGAAGTCCACCCAGGTTCCATCTTTATCTGTTGGCCATCTTTCTAGCATGCACAACTGTTTTGGGATCCTGTGTGAAATATGAATCAATAAGGCCGTGTGCTCTCGGCTTCTTTCTTGGAGGAGCTACTTTTGAATTTCCAGTAGCAATGACTTTCAATTTATGTCTATTATTGGTCTATCTCAACAATATTATCCTCATTGCTTTCCTGATGATCACCATCGTCAAAATCAGGCATCACGACGTTTGTTACTTAATTTTTTTGTCAATGCATTATTTGATTTCTACCTTCACATGTTCTGGGTACTTCGTACACTTGTACCACTGACCTGTAGCCTCCTACATGGTTTTAACTTGCTCGAAATATTTCAACCTTCGTTATCTTGTTGTAAAATCTACACGTTTTTAATTTGTTCTCGGGTCGAATTATAGAATGGAAACAATTTTTTCTTTAATTTATTTCAAGGCGTCACATTGGTGCCTCACTGTCATCCAAGACACATGCCTAGGAGGGCTGCACAATATAGCAATGTGTAGCCCTCGCTCTGCTGCACTCTGCAACTAGGGGCACCTGTAGGCACACTTTTGACAACTATTGTCTTTTACCCATTACTACATTTGTTCTATGAAGACACTCAAGATCTGTTACTAACTGATATATTAAAATTCTGGACAAGGTAGATTCTTGTCTTATTCACGTTTATGATTTCTGCAGGTTGCTTTGCAATACTACCTGCTACAGAGCTTGTACCAGGGGATATTGTGGAAGTTTCAGGTTTGCCTAGAAGAAGAAAAATATATTAACAGATGCACACTTTTCCAAATTTTGCGTAATATGAATATAAATATATTGTTTTCTGGTATTCATAGTTGGGTGCAAAGTCCCTGCGGATATGAGAATGATTGAAATGCTAAGCAATCAATTGCGTGTTGACCAAGCAATTCTTACTGGTACACGACCCTTCCTTCTGTGATATATGTTTATTTTATACATGATGGTATGTTTCATTGCACTAACTGATCATACAATAGAGCCATGCAATAGTGGTGCTTCAGTTATCTGTAAAACTTCAAGTAGTGGATGTTGCTGGTTTATTTTTAGAGATTCTTGTTGCATGAAATTTGATTTATTGTGTGAAGTGATGGAGGATTGGTTCATTGGATTTGAGTAGAGCTGTCATGTGGGCCGGGCCGGCCCGGCCCGGCAAGAATTTGAGTGGGCCGGGCCGGGCTTGGGCCGAACCTCTTGAGCCCATGAACTGTAGCGGGCCGGGCCGGGCTATGGATGAAAATTTTAAGCCCGGTCCGGCACATGACTCACGGCACGGTGGGCTTTTGGGTCGTGCCGGGCCGGGCCGGGTCGCACTGGAGGCCATCATTTAATTCAATTCAGTTCAGTATATACATCTATCATTCATGGGTCTACATAATTTTGTATAAATGGCTGTACATGGTTGGCCATATATAAGTGACGTGAGACATGCACGGTGAAGCTTATAGCTGATGGCAACCAACTACGACTTTGACTAAGCTGATGTATGGATGCATTCATGTATGTTGTTGCAGCAACTTGCAACTAATATATATTGAAATGAATTGAATTGAATTTCAAGTCAATTCAGTTCAGTTCAAATATCCATTTCATTTCAATTTAATTCACTACTACACTATATAATCATAATAATAACATAGGCCACCACCACTTGCACTTGTTGCTTGAGGCAGTGGTACAAAACATATTTGGAGGGCAGAGTGTTTGTTGTGAACATAATTTTCTTTTCTTTTCCTTGTGAAAGTGACAATACTGCTGTTAGCTGGTAGGATTTGAGACAAATCAAGGAGATTGTGTAGGGGATGTTGTAACCGTGCCGGGCTTCGGGCCGGGCCGGGCCGGCACATGGGCCAATTTTTCGGGCCGGGCTCGTGCCGGGCTGGGACGGCCCGGCCCAATTGACAGGTCTAGATTTGAGTTTGATAGGAGATTATATCTAATTTGGGCTAATTTGCAACATTCAATTATTAGGTCTATTTTTGGGTATAATTGTTTGGGTGCATTTGTTTTAATCATTTATGCAAATGGTGCACGTGATAAGTTTGATTATATTCGATAGCTCTTATTAAGATTGGTTTTATTTGGTAAGTTTGACTAGGATTGATTTCTTGATGGCCAAGGATTCTAATACTATATAGAGAGTTGAGACTTGATTTGAGTGTTGTATGAAACCTTGCTTCGATTATCCTTCTTAATACCCTACCAAGGATACACTAGACCTTGGGCCCTTCATTTTCCATCTATAAACCTTCCGTATCACTAAAAGTCCCCTTGTTTATTGCTGCCTATAATTCAAAATTATTCTAAGTATCTATATGTAATATTACTGTGAGATTATTAATAATGTTGCTCTATAATTAGGTTTCCACTAAATTTCATATTATTTCTTTAGTTGACCCATATAGATTGCTTTTTTAGGTCTTGTCCTGCTTCAGGTTGTACATAATTAGCAATGTGGTGAATATGTTAAAAAACTCTAGCAGGGACTGATACTACTTCCTATAGTTAGTGAAAGACATGCAGATGCTATGGCTTCTGGGGGAGAAAGATTAACTTCTTATACTACTTCCTAACTTGTATGATATTAAAATGCATCTCTGGAGTAGACACCCTGTGTGGCGTTGTGTCCCTCCTTTTGACTTTAATGTGGTCCGGTCATACCTTATAACTGAATGTTGAACCCGCAAATAATTCCCAAATCCATTAAGACTCAAACTAACTGATGAAGAGATGAGGATGTGTACCCGAGGTCCTATTCAGAGTAATATACCTTTCCTTCTCATTAACTTTAACTATGATTCACCCATGTTGCACAATTACCTTGAAATTATATAGATCATGAATGTTTCATCATCCAGAGGGGTTACCCCTACAACATGTGTTGACTTAGCTAAGTGCAATATGTCTGACGACATGGCCAAGCCATTACTGTTCTCTTCCTTGGTAACTAGAGCTGGATGTTATGCTGCAATATAGATTTTTCATGATGCAGTGAGCTAAAATATCCTCTACTTATCACAAGTCACAATTGTTAATTTCTTGTTGTGGACATTTACATACTTTTAGTAGATAACTGGTTTGGGTGGCATTGCTTATGAATGTGAGGTTGCTTTTTTCTTTTCTTCTTCAGAGAACTTCTTTGCATAACATGGTGTAATTTCTTGTCATATCAGTAGGGTAAACTTCTTAAGACAATGTTTCATTCTGGAACTTGTTACAAACTTGGTTTGTCATCCTGGAAACTACTCGGTCAGAAAATAATCTGTTCTACGTGAATAACACAATATACATTATGTTGTTAATGAGAAATCTTATAAGTTAACCCATATATGTTTTTTCTCTCATTGTAGTGCCTTTACCTAATTTTGATTTCTATTGAAGGCAGTAGTACTTTTGGAATTCTTTTTAATTCTATTTTTAAGAGAGAGGGAGTACTTGGTGATTCTTTTTTTTGCTGCTATTCTGATTCTATATATTGATTTAGCTTTCCTCAACTGAAGTATGCTTGCTGTCTACCTTACATCACTAGTAGATCTTTCTTCTGAAAAGAAGCATCGAGCATCATGAAACTAATGCATGAGCTGTGTAGTGCGGCTAGCCTTGATTTTCTTTAGTTAATATACTCTTTAAGAAACCTAAACTATTGATATTAAAAAGAAAGAAATAAAGAGAGAGGTTATGGTCACCGAAGCATATTTGGGTGATCTTTTAATAAGGCTGCAAACATAAAATCTCTTGGCAACTGTGATGGAGGTGGAAGAGGCGTGATATCCACTAGGGACCTAGCATCAAGCATTCCAATAAATGGTGGTTGTCTTAGTGTGTCTAAAGATCTGGCATAAAAGGGCAAGTTCAACAAAAAAAGATCCTATTCGCAAAATGGTCGTCCTTAATCATTATTTCCTTCAGATTATTACAACTATTCATAACTATAATATAAATCGTTCACAAGCAAGACAATTGAGATAAGTTAAAAATGCTAAGAAAGTCTACTAGGTTCGTAAATTCATTGGATTCATCTAATGACCTATTTAGTTTTTCTAAGGATGATATATAAATGTCAAAATCTATTCTTGATTTAAACATAGACCCAGTTTCAACCATAGAAGTAATTTTTGTCTCAACTATAGTAGGTTCACTAGGTCCAACTAATGGACACTTTATGGGTATGGTGAACTCGTATAGATAGGTTAAGTGAATGCTCAACTATATCCTTAAGACTATTTTCATTGTCGATACTAGTCTCTACCCTAGTACCATGATTACCAAATTTAGCTTCTAATCTAGAACAACGTCCATCAAGCGTACTATCTTATAATCACTAATCTTTTTAAATAAGTATAGATAAATAATTTTAATTTTTTTAATTGCTCTCTTAGGGCTTTACCTACGTAAAAAATATACTTGACATTGACTCTGTTACCAATTTGACATGGGACAAAGACCCAAATGAAATATGACACCCTAATTGAGAACATGTAATTTAGGAATTTATGGCAAATTGGACATGAAAGCTTTAATAAATTTATTAACTATTACTAATTTAACACAAATAATTATAAAAAAATGCAGAAAGATAATTATCAACTGGTAGTTAATGGATCTCGATGATGGGGAGTTTTTCCACTCGAGATCCAACTAAATGTTGATGTCGGAGGTGACGAAAGCGATGGTGATGATCTTTGTATTCGTTGCTAAGGTCTTAGGCATTGAGACAACTGATGAATGTCCGAGACAAAAGATTGACATGGAGAGGACGATGTCTTGTTGAACAATTTTTGACGAACAGATCGACAAACAAATTTAATTAGGGAATGCAATTCTCAAGCATCTCAAACTCACATTTTATTCATCAGTTAATTCTTCATATTTTTACAACTGATTCCATGCCTTTCTAGTTTCTATATGCACGAGCTGACTATATCATAAAACCAAATAAAAGGATTACTTCCAGAACAATACTTCAGGATAAACCCAAAATAAAAATTAGATAACTATCAATTAAATATTTTTATCTAAAGGAATCCTAAAATAACTAAACAATCAACAAATCTAGTTTGGATTTGATCCATGGATGGTCATGCATCATCTTTATACCTTATTGTCTATTTCCCCCCTAATCTATGCATATGGCTATGCATTTTCTTGCAGGTGCTTAAATTTGCATATCTAGCAAGTTTAGCGTGAAACCTATGTATATACTTTCATTTCTTTACTTTAGTTCATTCCTCGAGAAAGTTCGAATTGAATTTTACAACTTGATTCTTTATATATTTTCAGGTGAGAGCTGCTCGGTTGCAAAAGATCTTGAATCCACTTTAGCAGCAAATGCTGTTTATCAAGATAAAACAAACATCCTCTTCTCTGTAAGATTGGATCACCAACCTCTTAATATGATATGTTAAAGCTATCTTAAGAACATGTAATTATTTTCCAATTATTTTTTAAATGTGAAAGAGATGATAGGATTTAGATATCTCTCCAGTATAATAAATTGTATGTTTATAACATAGTTTGAAGTATCGACCAATACCGATACATATCGGCCGCATCGTATAGGTTTTGGCCTATCCAATCCGATGTGACTTACCAACCAATACCAATATTGGGGCTCTCTTTCCTGGTCAATTAGGTTAAGCAAGAGTTGAAAGAAAGCTAAAGAGAAACAACAAATAATGGCTGAAACCTACATTGGTGAAAGTAACAAGTAATAGTTCCGATTAGGAGTAAATGATTCATCATTGTTGAATATTATTCGAGTTTCTATTTAAAGATAAAGAGAAAATAACACATAAATTATATCTGAATGCATCAGAAGAATTTCTAGATTTTTCAAATACTTTTAATTATTTTTTGGCTTTCCCAAAAATAACTCTGAAATTCTGATCCAAAACTGCCAATACCAATGCTCATAAGAAGCACCAGAAACCGATTTGGATACTGCAAACCTTGGTTTATAAGTAATTCATGCAATATTCATGACGACTCTTCTCTCTCCCCACAATTTGTCATTCATTCTGTTATCACCATTCTGGCTTACATACATCACTCTTATGCTCCATCTTCCAATTCTGCTGAACCCCTGTCACCCCTTCCCTCTCTGTTTATGCAATATTCATGACGACACCTTCAAAGCAAAGCTGTTCCTCCCACTCTCTCCAAGAGCACTCATTGGCAATCCTACTACCCTGGGTCTCAGACTCAACACTGATTGCTCTCTCTTCTTAACCACAGAGCTAATGCGAGCGGTATTGTTAGGGACTCCCAGGGTCATTTCATTTTTGGGCTTAATTTTCCTCTAGGTTCTATTGCTACCCTTGAAGCAGAACTCCTTGCCCTCCACTTTTGTGCTCCAATTTGTTTCAATAGACAAATCCCAATCTCTAGTATTGAAACTGACTCCCTCGTACTTCACAAGCTTCACACCACCAATGCCTCCCCTTGGTACATTATATATCATCTGAGAACCCTGACGCTCTCCCTACCTCCTCACATACAAACCCTTCACACCATTAGAGAGGGCAACTCAGCTGCTGAAACCCTTCCAAAGTCATGTCAGGGCACATTCTCTCCCCAGCTTTTCTTCCAAGCCACCCGACTTCCTCCTGCAGTTTCATAAGCTTTGCACACAGAGAGGCTCAGGCCTCCACCCCAGTTCCGATATTTTGCACAGAGAGAGGCTCAGGCCTCCCTACTGCAAACCTTGGTTATAAGTAATTTGATATGTTTTAGAGTCCTTCCACTAATCCACTGTCACAAATATTAGTCAGACAGGCAATTTATTCTCTGCTTACCAGTTTCCATTTTTAGATGGTGATTAAAACTTGTTTTCACATCCAGGGTACTGTTGTGGTGGCTGGTAGGGCGAGAGCTATTGTTGTTGGAATAGGCTCAAATACCGCAATGGGTAGCATACGCGATGCGATGTTAAGAACAGAGGATGTAAGATATTGAAGTCTCCATTCCGTGCAATTCACTCGTGCACTGCCACATTAAGATGCATTATTTCATCACTTTCTTATCATGTATCTTTCCCATTTTTTTCCCCTTAAATCATCTATGCTATAAAAAACATCCAATAAACTATGCCAATTTACTTATCTGCTAATTGTCACTTATTTTAAAATCAATATTCTGGTTTTGCAGGAAATTACACCTTTAAAGAAGAAACTTGATGAATTTGGTACATTTTTGGCCAAGGTATTGCCAGCTAATTCTTATCTTTTCCCAAGGAAAAGCTGTCATCTGACCCCTTAATTATCTTGGGCTTTGTGTACAACCTTACCTGCTGGTGTCACAAATTTATGATAAGGCTTTGGTCTTATTGTTGTTGTTTTAGTGTGCAACTCAACTTGAGTGCATTTTTTTTCCTGAATACGACATTAACGTGTTACGTAACACTCTCTTGTGTGGCTTATATTCCACATTCCCGCATGGAAAGTAACCAGATATCTACCAAGTTATAGTTGTACTTCGAAGCTAATTGGCAAAACTCTTGCACGGGTTGAGTAAAGTTTGCAACACTGCACAACTCTGATGAATTCAAGGAAGCCTAAACTTCTGTGTAGGAAATTTAAGGTTCTTCTTTACATGGATCTTTCTTGTGGTTCTCCTTTAAGTGAATGTTTCTTGGATTAGTTGTTTTTGTGCAAGTCGATTCCCTTATTTTGTGAAACCTTACCTATATGTGCTTTGTCCTCATGATCTTTTGTGAAGAGAGAGGACTCTAACTATTAATAAAAAGGAAGTAACCTGTTGTACAACCCCAAATCACTCATCAATTCCTTTCAAGGGAGGAGCTACTTTTGATGCTTTTGTCTTATTTATTGTTTCAAATGCCATTGTAGCCACGATTACTATGCCCCCCCTCCACAACAATTGTGAAACAAAGAAGAATTTATGTTATCTAGGTCACATACATGGTCAGAGACTCAGAGTCAACATAGCCAAATTTGTCCTGATGCATCTCATATCCAATAACTACCCATGTGTAACTATCAAGTGGCTTAATAGTTACCACATATGATAAGGAATGTGTCTCATCTTCCTCATCCAACTTGATATCAACACACTAACTGTAAGTATTTAGATGTGATGTCAGTTTACCTTCTTCTTTTTTCTCTTTCAAAGCCATCTTATGATACAGCTTGCTTGAAAAACTCTTGGTCATGTGCAAATTACAAGTATCATGCGAATGTACAGTGCTCACACATGACTTTGTGCATAACATCAGTTTGCGAAATACAACTCAATTGTTCCAATAACAGTTAGATCTATGATCTTGCACTCTACGGAATCTAGGATATCTCCTCGAGTTTCTTAAATTCTTTGAGCAACACCTTATGGAGACCTTCCTTTGCAGAAATTATTTACCCTTCTTCGCCATATGAATCAATTTCCTTTGCCATGGAACTTCTTGACCTCGAACTATGTACTTGCATTCCTCATCATGGTGTGTATCCGGCCGGGTCGGGCCGGCCCGAGGCCTTGGTCAACCGGGTTTGACCGAATTCGGGCCAGGTCGGGCTCAACTCGGGAGAGGAATTGGGCTGGGCCTGCCCGAATGAAAATTAGGAAAACCTAACCCGGACCTGGTCGGGGCCGGGCCGAACCGGGCTGGGCCAGGGATGGCCCTTTTTTATTTAAAAAATTGAAGAAAAATTAAATTTTGTGAAGGAAAAATTGGAATTTTTTTATTAATGTTATTATATTTTAAAATTGCTAAAACATTAACTAACCAAAAAATTTGAGAAGGAAAAAGTTGATAAATTTTTATTAATGCCAATATAATTTAAATATGCTATAATATTAACTAACAAACAAAATTGAAAGTTGCAAGTTGCAAGTTGATATTTTATTTTCATAAAATTTGTAATAAAATGTAAAAGTATGTGAAAATTCTAAAGGTCGTAGACAAATAATACGTTTTTGCAACATCCATTTTTGATCTATATAATGTGCAGTAATACAAATATAAGCATAGTTTTGTTTAGTAGTCCATATATCAAAAGTTAGAACAAATTTACTAATATTTATAAAACTTTCTTTTAACTGGAAATTGCTGAGAAACCCAATTTCGGGGTGGGCTTTTATGAAATGCCCACCCGCTGGATAAGTTTTATGAAATACCCAGAATTAAGTATTTTCACGTTAAATATTCCAAGATTCCCTTTTAGATGCCACCCGCTAGAAACTGCTATTTTTATAATACCGAAACTACCCCTCCGCGCGAATTGGTCATCTATATGTATTTGAATTCAAAAAACTTAGATCTGGATTGTGATTTTTGTCTTCTTCTTCTTCACTGGAAATCTGAATTCCATTGCTCTCATCTTCAGCAGAGATCGCAAAGATCGTTCGTAGTTCGGTGTGCTTTTCTTCAGTCGAACTCAGATCATCGCTCGTCATCATCATCTTCATCTTCATCGTGGAGATATTTGAAGTTTTCCGACAATTAGGTCAATTGTGGAGAGAATATCTTTCTTCTTCTTTTCCATCAGAATTATCATTGTTTTGAAAGAAGAACGAAACTCTTTGTTCATGAAAAAAACTAAATTATACGGAGAATGCCATTCTCCGTTTTATTTAAAACGGAGAATTCCGTTCTCCGTGTTTCTAACACGGAGAATGGTCATTCTCCTGCGTTTTAACACTGTAATGACCATTCTCCGTGCTAAATTACACGGAGAATGACCATTCTCCGTTTTATTTAACACGGAGAATGGTCATTCTCCGTGTTAGTAACACGGAGAATGGTCATTCTCCTGCATTTTAACACTGGAATGACCATTCTCCGTGTTAAATAAAACGGAGAATGTCATTCTCCGTGTTAAATAAAACGGAGAATGACATTCTCCGTCTTAATGTAGCACGGAGAATGGCCATTCTCCGTTTAAATTAAGACGGAGAATGTCATTCTCCGTTTTATTTAACACGGAGAATGACATTCTCCGTTTTATTTAACACGGAGAATGGCATTCTCCGTGTTTCTAACACGGAGAATGGTCATTCTCTTGCGTTTTAATACTGGAATGACCATTCTCCGTGTAAACTAAGACGGAGAATGACCATTCTCCGTCTAAATTATGACGGAGAATGGCCATTCTCCGTATAACTTTCAGGACGGAGAATGACATTCTCCGTCTTAATTAAGACGGAGAATGTCATTCTCCGTGTTACTCATTCTCCGTGTAAATTAAGACGGAGAATGCCATTCTCCGTGCTACTAATACGGAGAATGACCACCCTCATGTGAAATTAACATTTTTCGTGTTCTAACACGGAGAATGGCCATTCTCCTGCATTTTATGGTCAGCTGAAACTTTGGAGGGCCATAACTTTTGACTGGGAGGTCGAAACGAGGTCCCGTTTGTCGCAAAATGAGCGTATCGTCGAGGAGACTGTAAGTAACAGCTTCACTGTTAGACGGCCTTCCGAAATTTTAGATTCGCAAAAAAATGATGTTTGGACCTCCGTTTTAGCATTTTTGTCGTTTGTCCCAGTCTTTCCGAAATTTTTCGACGAGTTTTTGAAGATTTTTGAGGAGAAAACCTAGATTCGAAAGTGAGCAGCGTAAGGAAGAAGATGAAGTATCGAAACTTTTTTTAAGAGCAGTTTCGTAGGTGTTTTCAATAAATTAAAAGGAAGGGCAAAAGGGTCATTTGGAACCCGCTTTGGATAAGTTTCTCTAATTCTGGGCACGCGATGAAAGTTTTTTTAGCGGTTGGTTTTACATAAATTTTTTTTAGTTTTTGGGCATTTCATAAATCTTCCCTTCTTTAAAGCTGTCCTTTCCTTTTGAAATATTTTGATAGCCTCTACACTAGTAGTAGATTTAAAACTTTAGTAAAACAAAGATTAAGAGTAGTACTTGCATAATCATAATAACAATCACTCTCACCGAATGTAAAAGGTTGTTCATCACAAATAACATATTTTGTTAACTCAGTTTTGTTACGAGCATTAGTATAAGTAAACTTGCCTATAGAAGATCCTTGAGGACCGCTACATAGGTGTGTTTGTCTTGCATGCAGTCTCCTTGCTATAACAAGTTTCATAGTATCTTCTTAAAGTGTCTGTGCCATTTTTTTTTCATTTAAATATTTCCTATATTTCTTACACTGTGCACCTTTAGCTATTGGTTTTTGATTTTTTGGATCTAAAACTGGATATATTTTTTCAAAATATTTCCATAAAACTGATTTTTTCCTATTTACAACATTAGTAGCCATACTCTAAGTTCAGGAGGTGACATTTGTGTCGGTGGCACAGAATCAAGAATATGATTATTTTCAAACAAATCAACATAATAAACAAAATTTTGTTCCGAATCACCTCCATAAGGGTGGTTAGAACCACTAGCATCCATATTTTTAAAAAAATAAGAGAAAAATAATTTATTTGTCTACCAACAAGAGAGAGAGAGAGAGAGAGGGGAAAGGAAAAAAAAAATCCAAAATAAGGGAAAAAAACTATTATATAATATTAAAATTACTTGAAATGTCAACTTGAAGCCTCCAAGAAATTTCGTATAAGTTGAAGCCTCAAGAACACTACAGTTCGGCCTCCAGAAAGTTGCACTTCAAAACCAAAAAAGTTGTTACTTCGAACTTCATAAATTGCTTAGCTTGTATATTTTGTAAGAGGGGGGGGGAGAAACGTTTGTGTTTAATTTTAATAATTTTGGGCTATTGATAGAATTTTTTGGTGCAAATGACCTATTATACCCTTAAAATATATTTGTTATAAGGGTATTTTTGGTCATTTTCAGCAAAATGGCCAAAATACCCCTAAAATGGGCAGAAAACAGCCTTTAAAATGGGGGTGATTTGGTCTTTTTTCCACCCCCAACGGTAAAAAAAAACTCATCCGAGTTAGACAGGGCCTTGACCGGGTCAGTGATCGGGCCAGTCTGACCGATTTTTACTGGGTTTAAACGGACCAGCACCGCTGCTCAACCGGGCCGGGCTTTCAGGTCGGATATATGGACCCAGCTGGACCCGCGGAGGGGGTGGGCCGAGACGGTCCGGGTCGTTGGCCGAACCCAGGCCGGCTTTGACCGGGGCGGGCCTCCGCCCGACCCATCTTGCACCTTGAAGTCCTTAACAATATGTTCAATCAACCTGGTTATCCTGATGCTAAATTGTAATGGAAAAGTTTAAATAACATAACATAGAAGTAAAAATCGTACATGTTACAATTTCCTAGTTCCTATGCAGACAGTGAGAAGTTTATGTTATAATATTAAGGTTTTTTATGGGCAACATTCTATGAGGCTCACCTCTGACGACTGTAATTCCGTCTTTGAAACCTATGTGTACCTGATTAATACTGTCCAATTGCCGCTTCATGTAATTTTATTCCTTTCCTTTTTTCCTCTTCAACCGTTTTATTTTTCCTCTCAACCGCTCAATTCTTGTTCATTCCCCCCGCCCACCCCACCCCCACCCCCCCTCCTCTTTTTCAATAGTCTGTTTTTCCCCACAAGGTTCTTCTTATCTTATTTTGCAATTCTAGTATATATATGCCAGAGATGAGGAGCTTTTCTCTTCTTCCCGTATTTTCTCACCTATCTTCTTTTTTTTTTGTTGCACTTTTTTGACTTTTTTTTTTCCTTTCCCCTTTCTTTTGTGGTTCATTATTTCCAGATATGTTCTGGTTTTAGTATTTTTCGTTAATGGTTGTGAATTGTGCTGCCATACAATGCAATCAGTTAGTAATAACTTGTATTCTCTCTTTTACACTATTACATTATTTTGTAATTGTTCAATTCATTATGAATATATGTGGTTTTATTAATTGTGCATAGATGGTTTTATATATCAAATTGTTATTGTGGTATACTTACATGGTTCATCTAATAGGTTGTTTGATGGACGGTAGCTCTTATTCTTATCAAGCTTTATTAAATGTACACCCTATACTAACTCAAATACAGACATATTTTTGTCATTCAGTTATGTTTTTATGATGGTTGACCACAAAGGTAAAAAATTGTGTGCCTGACTGATCAGCCATTTAGGCATTTAGTGGTTGGTTGGTTTGGACTGTCTAGCTGCCTTCATGGTGTTATCGTCTTTGGATTTCTTAGCCAGCCCTACCTTAATGAAGCTTGACACAACTATTTTTTGGTAACTACTGTGAATTATTTGAGGATAAGCTTCAAAAGATATCTAGATCTCTTATATTTGTTTGCAGATATTCATTGAATTATAAAGTGTGAAAGAAATATAATTTTGTTTCTTTACTCTTGGCTTTTGGGAGAATCATTGTCACTGACTGGGCCATTTCTACCTAATGAAGTTTGATGACATCTTTTTGACATCCTTTCGTTTGTAATTTCTTGGATGTTTCTTACCTTTGATTATTTGAGGATAACCTTCAAGTCAATATCAAGAACTCTTGTATTGGTTTATAGATACTCATTGAAGTATAAAATGTGAAAGCAGTATACTTTTCTTTCTCTACTCTTGGTTTTTGGGAATATGGCTTTGTCACTGACTGGGTCATTTCTACTCTCTAGTTGAAAATTCACCTTCTTAAGTGAGTCCCAACAATTGAATGCTTATGATAATGTTGCACCTCTGCTCCTGATTTTTGTCTTACAATAATAGTTTATGTTGCATCTTATGTTGCATGGACACTGAGAAGATACAACATGATACGGAAATGGATACACTGATGCCACTTGTCATGTGTCCATGCAGTTTTTGTCTTGTGTTCATTACAAAGCCAGCTAGGACATGACACATTTTAACCATTTGCGATATCTGTGTTTCCTAATTCACACCTTAAAAACTAGTATGTGGATGCACAATTTGTTGGACGATATATGTATACCTATTTGTTATTGCTAAAATTGTTATTTGCTACCCTTTTCAGGTAATTGCCGGAATTTGTGTCCTTGTATGGGTTGTTAATATTGGTCACTTCAAAGATCCTTCTCATGGTGGCTTTATTAGAGGTGCTATCCACTACTTCAAGGTATTTATTATATGATGTACGTTCCTATATGTCTGTCCTCCATAGCTATTCTAGTTACAGTGGTTATGGATAAGGAGATCTTTTCAAAGACCCAAGGAACATGAACTTATGCAATGTAGTTGTCCTCTCTACTTTAGTGCTTTCTTTTGGGTGGACTCTTTGTTCCTAGGGATCAATTGAAGTTGACCTGATTTGGCCTGTTCAGGTCAAACTTGACCTGACCTAACCAACTAACTTACATGAACGTTACCACAGTCACTTACCACTTTTACAACATATGGCCAATTAACTTCAAAATATTGGTAATCGAATTATAAATCTTGGTTTCAGGCCATCCTATGAGTATCCGTTTTGGCAGTTTTGTTGGGTTTTCAGTGTTTCTGAATCAGTTGATTTCGGTGGTCATGTGGTTTCAATATAAGTTTCAGTAGTGGTTCTGGCTGATACTGCAATCTGTGGTTTGATATCAATCAAAATTGTGCTTAAAAGATGTTTTCTCCTCAACTTATAGAGCCAATTCTGTACTAGCCAACCAATATCCGACCTGGTTTAAGGTACTTTGAGTATAAATAAGAATGGTATTGAGTTTTATATTCAAAGAAACATGAAATATTCTGTGATATAGGAGTTTAAGTCTCTTTTGAACTCATCACTGTTTTTAAATTGACTTTGAGTACGATTTCTTCATTGAAATAGGACAGAAATATTAAAACAATCCCAGACAACTAAAATAGGTTATTTAAATTAATTGAAATTATTTGCTTGTGAGTTGAAGCTAGTGAATATGATCCACTAGACTTAGCTAATCACATTATTATGTTTTGGTTTTTTGCAAGTCAATTGATAATTTAAAATAGGGGAAAATTTGTACGGCTCCCTCTAACTTTTCTGATTCTGGTTGAGCACCATATTGACAAGTTTTTATGTTGAAACTCCATCCCTCCACCCACTTTATTCTTTAATTCAACTTCTTTTTAAAGTAACTGAAAGGACTATTAGGCCCTTTAGTTTAAAACTTAAGTTGTGACCCTCTCATTCTCTCTCTTATGTGCACATTTTAATTAAATATATTTATGAAATTATATGTTTAATTTCTATATCTCCTACTAAAACAGAACGATTTAACCATTTAGAATTTTTTTATATCCACATAGTCTTGCATGTAACCATTTACAACTATTCAAAACATACTATGGCAATTCTAACAATATAGTAACCAATTTTTCACAAGTTGGTTAGAATTGCCATAGTTGGTTTTGAATATAGTAATTTGTTATGATTTGTAGCAATATAGTTACTATATTGTTACTAACTTGTGAATAATTAAGATAACTATATTTGCTATGATTTGGAAAGCTGAATTATTAAATACTTTGTCGTGCAGTGACATAAATGTTTTCTTTTATCTCTCTCTCGAACCAAGAATCACTATTGAAACATTTATAACATAACAGTAACCAATTATAGCTAATGGTAGTCAATTAAAGCTAAATGTGCCAAAAAAGAACAACTATAACCATCTGTAGCAACTATAACCAAATAAAACCAAATCTAACCATCTGTAGCAATTATAATCAATTAAAATAAACTAACCATTTAAACCCCTGTGTACAACACTCACATCATGAGAGAGGGTCCACTTTTTCAAAAGGAAGGGTGTAAAGGTCATTTCAGTTTAATTTTAAAAGGAATTGAATTATGAAATGAAATGAACGGAGGGAGGGGGTTGTAAGGAAAAGACTTGTCAACATGGTGGGTTTCGAAAGTTGGATGGTTCCATATAAAATTTCCCCTTTAAAATAAGCTTTGTCACACCCAGCCATTCGTTATAGGGCCAGTTATACATTATCATAGCAGACCCTGACAATAAAATGATGGTAAAGTGATCAATTCATTTTGCAGCTTTGTACGCGAGCTGAAGTTCTTTCTTCTTTGACTATCTTCCACCGAGTAGCATTAAGGTTATTCAATTTGAGGTTAAGAAATATATACATCTGGTACCTGTAAAACGAAAAACTAGCAAACATCCATTCAATTCACCTCCATTAAGGTGTTCTCATCGTGGACGAAGCACCAAAGTAATTTTCATTTACTTTTCATGGGTCCTTTTTTTTATTTATACATTTTTGGATGTCTGGTTTTATTAGCTTTTCTTTTTACCGGTTTTAACTTTTAAGTACTCCTACTAAAAGTGTAATTACCAAGCCAACATAAGTTAGCTACTTTTATTCTTTAAAAACTTGTTTTTACGTATCTTCCTTATATGTAGATTGCGGTAGCTCTTGCTGTTGCAGCTATTCCTGAAGGGCTTCCGGCTGTAGTTACGACGTGAGTGTCCTTGGTTGTGCTCTCATTATTGTCTTAATACATCATCAATTTTTCAAGTTTTTATTGCAGGGGGTATCATTAGTTTCGATCTACATATTGAATTTATTCAGAGACCGAGTTAATTTTTCATTTTATTGTACTATTTTAATTTCTATGTGCAATAGTCAGTTTTCTTTGTTTTGTTTTTTTGGTTGTGTGTGGGGGGGGGGGGGGGGGGGGGGGGGGGGGGGGGGGTGGTTTGAGGTCCTAAAAATCACAATAATTGGATGAAATGTTACAGAACATTGAAGATATTTGGTTAACTGGCTCACAATTGCAAATTGAAAGAAAAATTAGGCACAAGTAATGAATAAGATAATGACATGGATTGAGTAGGGTGAATGACACCTTTCCCAATCACAAAACGAGTAGACCCATTAGCTAAGATAATATTATGTTTCATAGGACTACTATTATGAAAGAGAGTTTATAACAAACATGTAAGAACTTGCTCCTGAGTCGATGACCCAAAAAGTGAATGGTGACTGGGTTGTCACAAAAGCATGATTACCTATATATGCCATGGTTGCAGTAGGTTGGGAGGTGAAACTAGCAAGCGCATTTAACTTCTCAAAGGATCTATGAAAATGGAGATGAGGGTATCAGACATGAAGTCTGATTGGAACCAGAAGTATCATCTTTACGAGCAGAAGTGGTGACCTCGGACTACATATTTTTATCATGCACTTGATGTGCATATTCTGGTTTACCCTACTTGTCCCAACAGTAGTCTTCGATGTGATCGAGCATTCCACAATAGTTACACTTCCGTAGTTGACCACAGCCACCCCCATTACCATGACCACCGCCACTACGACCATTGTCTCTACCACCACGTCTACCTCCTTGACCAAAACTATGACCACCATCTCTACCACTACAACAACCACCACAACCACCACCACGACCAACAATACTAGTAACTAGGGTAAAAGAGTCATTATTTGGCACCACATAACTGTCCTAGTCAAGCTTGTGAAAAACGTTGGGCGCTAGTCAGGCTGACACTCGCCGCCTAGCGCCGCCTAGGTCTAGGGGTTCATAAATAAATAATTTCCAAAAAAACATACTGAAAATTGCAGAAAAAGTCCATAAAATCCTAAAACATGCATAGTCGGACGTCGGAGGGTCTAGGCAGATTCCTAAGGGGACATCGGACGGGCACCAGGCGCCTGGCACCTAGGCGCCGCCTAGACTGCCTTTTAGAACAGTGGTCCTAGAAAGGAACGATTGAGACTGTAGAAAGTATCTGCCACCATAGGTAACTGCTCTCCAGTAAGGATCTGAGTCTTATAAGGTTCGAGCACAAGATCCAAGCCGGCTAGGATAAGTTCAACATGATACTCTTACTTCTGTCGCTGAGATTTTTTCAAATCATTAGTAACATGATGATATTGTAATAGTTCTTCCTACAAAGTCTTTTTTGAAGCTAAATATTCATTTACATGTTTTACATCTTCTTTGTATTAAACAATAACTTGTACAATTCATAGATATGGGCCACATTTTGCTTTTGCGAATATGATTCTTCCAGAGATGCCCAAATCTGTTTGGAGGATTCATACCATTGAACATTACAGGCGGTGTACGGCTCTATACTATGCCATAACTACGACATAACATATGCATCAACACTCATTCAATTCTTATACTTAGTGAACAATTCAGGCTGGGTTCTTCTGTCAAAAACTTCAACTTCTTTGCCCTCAACACTACTTTGATAGATTTGGACTAGACAAGGTAGTTCGCAACTTATTGATCGTGATGGCGGAATCATTGTCTTCTACCTCCTCAACCATGATCAAGCTCACGTCTTCAAACTATTCCATATGGAGGCCGCGGATGGAAGATATCCTCTATTGTAAGGATTTGTACGAAGTGTTACTCTGCAATGGACAGAAACCAGAAGACAAATCTGAAAAAGATTGGACCATTCTAAATCGAAAAGCTATTGGAGAGATCCGTCCTTGGATCGACCAAAGCGTTTTTCACCATGTTTCCAAAGAAACCGATGCTCATCAAATGTTGATGAAGTTAGCATCGATGTACGAGCGAGAGACTCCTCAAAACAAAGCGTCACTCATTCGACGTTTGGTGAACCTGAAATACAAAGACGGACGAAGTGTTTCTGAACACTTGAGTGATTTCCAAGAGTTGGTAAATCAACTTTCAACCATGAAGCTGGTGCTGGAAGATGAGCTATTGGCACTTTTGCTACTCAGCTCGTTGCCGGATAGTTGGAACACACTTGTGGTTTCTTTAAGCAACTCCGCTCCTCAAGGCGTCATCACTTTAACCTTAGTGAAGGATAGTTTATTGAATGAAGAAGCGAGGCGGAAAGAACAAGGCATAACAACCGAGTCAGATGCTCTTGTTTCTGAGAATCGTGGAAGAACTCATCAAAGAAAATTCCACAACCGTGACCGCTCCAAAAGCAGGACAAAAGATCATTCCAGAGGCGCTTTCAAACCAAGAAAAGAGATATAATGCTTTCATTGTGGCCTTAAGGGTCATATGAAAAGAGAATGCAGAAAACTCAAAAAGGAAAAGAGAAATGAATCAAATGAGAAGAATGAAGCCAAAGACACAACTGCCACTGCTTCAAAAGGCGATGAGATAATCATCGTTTGTGATGATAGTCTGGTTAATCTAACCTCTCAAGATTCATGCTGGATTGTAGACTCTGGTGCATCATTCCATGTTACTTCCAGAAAGGAATTCTTCACAACCTACACAAGCGGAGACTTCGGAAATGTGAGGATGGGAAATGAAAAAGTTTCCAAGATTGTGGGAAAAGGAGAAATAGCTCTTGAGACCAACACTGGCTGCCCCTTGATTCTTAAGAATGTGAGACATGTTCCAGGCATGCGTCTCAACTTGATATCCACTGGCATAATGGATGATGAAGGCTACACCAATGTGTTTGGTGGAGGCAAATGGAAACTCAGCAAAAACTCCCTAGTGCTTGCTAGAGGGAAGAAGGAGAACACACTCTATACGACATATGCTAAGATCAACAATCAGCATGTTAATGCAGCAATCGACCAATCAGGATCAACGATTGGGTTATGGCACAAGCGACTGGGTCATATGAGTGAGAAGGGATTGCAAATTCTAGCCAAAAGAGAGGTATTGCCCGGGCTGAAATCGAAAGGTACACCTCTTGAACCTTGCACTGATTGTTTGGCTGGAAAACAACATAGAGTTTCATTTCATTATAAGACTGCAACTAGAAAACCCAATGTACTGGATGTTGTTTACTCTGATGTTTGTGGGCCTATGACTACTAACACTCTTGGTGGTGCAAGATACTTTGTCACCTTCATTGATGATCATTCCAGGAAGGTATGGGCATATGCAATCAAATCCAAAGATCAAGTCTTTGATGTGTTCAAGCAGTTTCACGCAGCGTTGAACGTGAGACTAGTACGACTCTGAAGTGCATCCGTACTGATAATGGTGGAGAGTACATAGGAGACTTCAGAATCTATTGCAAGAATAATGGGATCAGACATGAAAGATCGGTTCCAAAGACCCCTCAGCACAACGGATTGGCGGAGAGGATGAACAGAACGATCGTTGAGCGGATCAGAACCATGTTATCTCACTCCAAGCTGCCAAAGGGTTTCTGGGGTGAAGCATTAATGACAGCAGTTCACTTAATCAACTTGTCTCCATCAGCTCCACTCAATGGTGATGTACCGAACAAGTTCTGGACAGGAAAAAATGTGTCCTACTAATACTTGAAGGTGTTTGGGTGTAGAGCATTTGTGCACATTCCCAAAGACGAGAGGTCCAAACTTGATGTCAAATCAAAAGAATGTATTTTTCTTGGCTATGGAGATGAAGAGTTCGGCTACAGACTCTGGGATCCTGTCAATAAGAAGATTGTTAGAAGCAGAGATGTGGTCTTCTTTGAAGATCAAACTATTGAAGATTGTCAGAAGGGAGAAAAGGTTGATAGCTCCAGGGAATTTTTTGTCAACCTAAATCCAGTGTCTCGGCCCCGGAACAAAGGGGAGATCCGGTCGAGAACAATGAAGCTGAAATCCATGATCATGTCGAGGATAATCATGATGATGATATTGTACATGAAAATGTTCAAGAAGAACAAGCTCTTGAAGGACCTCTGAGAAGATCAAACAGACAACCGAAGCCTAACAGCCTCTACAGTCCACAACAGTATGTATTGCAAACAGATGCAGGAGAACCTGAAAACTATCAAGAAGCCGTGACACACGAGAAAAAGGGGGAGTGGCTGGAAGCCATGCAAGATGAGATGAAGTCCTTGCATGAGAATCACACTTATGATTTGGTAAAATTACCAAAAGGAAGAAGGGCACTCAAGAACAAATGGGTGTATAAGCTGAAGACAGAAGAAAACAAATCACAACCAAGATACAAGGCGAGGCTAGTTGTGAAAGGTTTTAGTCAGAAGCAAGGAATTGACTATGAAGAGATTTTCTCACCAGTGGTAAAGATGACATCTATCAGAGTAGTGCTCAGTTTGGCTGCAAGTCTAAATCTAGAAGTGGAACAACTAGATGTGAAGACTGCATTCCTTCACGGAGGGATTGAAGAAGAAATCTACATGGAGCAGCCAGAGGGTTTCAAAGTCAAAGGAAAAGAAGATCTAGTCTGTCGACTAAAGAAGAGCATGTATGGACTGAAACAGGCACCACGCCAATGGTATAAGAAGTTTGATCTCTTCATGACCAAGCAAGGATACCTGAGAACCACTTCTGATCATTGTGTGTTTGTCAAAAGGTACTCTGATGGTGAACTGATTATACTCCTTCTATATGTTGATGATATGTTGATCGTAGGTCGTGACAATGACAAGATCAGCAAGTTAAAGAAAGAGCTCAGCAAGTCCTTTGCAATGAAGGACTTAGGTCAAGCAAAGCAAATTCTCGGTATGCATATCTCTCGTGATCGAAGAAGGAATGGGAAGCTGTGGTTATCACAAGAGCGCTATATCGAGAAGGTGTTGAAGAAGTTCAACATGGACAAGGCAAAGCCTGTAGCAACTCCACTTGCTAATCAATTTTTGTTCAACTCAAGACAGTGTCCTACAAGCAACAAAGAAAAAGAAGAGATGGCATCGGTGCCATATGCCTCAGCAGTTGGCAGTCTTATGCATATGATGGTGTGCACCAGACCTGACATGGCACATGCAGTTGGTGTCGTCAGCAGATTCTTATCCAATCCGGAAAAAGAGCATTGGAAAGCGGTGAAGTGGATTTTGAGATACCTCAGAGGTACTTCCAAAATGAGATTGTGCTTTGGAAATGACAAGTCTGTGTTGATTGGGTACACAGATGCAGATATGGCTGGAGATTTTGACTCCAGAAAATCTACTTCAGGATATTTAGTTACTCTTTCAGGGGAAGCTGTGTCTTGGCAGTCAAAGTTACAGAAGTGTGTTGCTCTGTCGACTACAGAAGCCGAATATATCGCAGCGACAGAAGCATGCAAGGAACTACTGTGGATGAAAAGATTCCTACAGGAGTTGGGTCAAGAACAACGAGAATATGTTTTTTATTGTGATAGCCAGAGTGCTATCCATTTGAGCAAGAATTCGAGTTTTCACTCGAGGACAAAGCATATTGACGTGAGATATCATTGGATTCGTAACGTGGTGGAATCCGAGCAACTTCAGATTGAGAAGATCCATACCAATGACAACGGCTCAGACATGATGACTAAATCTTTACCTAAAGACAAGCACATCTTTTGCAGAAGTGCAGCTGGTATGACGGAGCCTTCCACTTAAGTCGGGAAGGGGGAAATTGTTGGGTGGTCCCTCCTTAATTGGAGAGAGGATTTGGAGTTCCCAAGGTTCATTCACCTTGGAGAAAGTCTAAAGACTTGTGGAGTTCCCAAGGTTCATTCATCTTGCATGAATGAATCTTGGAGGAGAATGTTCATTCCCTTATGGCTATATAAGGAGATGGTTTGGGAGATGTTTGGGTTAATCCTCCCTTGTGATCTTGGTGCTAGAAGTGGTGGTGCTCTTGGTGCTCCTTGCTTGCGGTGTTCTTCCGGGCGGCGCTTGCTTCTACCTAGGGCGCTTCTTCACCAAAGTGTCTTCCATACTTGTGTATGAGAGAGATCCTCTTGAGTGTATCCAAGAGAGAGTTTGTAACTCTGTAATCCCACTATTCTTAGTGGAAGAAGAAAGAAAAGAACTATTGTTGTCCGAGGACGTAGGCACATAGCCGAACCTCGTTAATTCTCTTGTCTTTTGTATGTTTGTTTTTTTTCTTTTCTTTTCTCTAGCCTCCGTGTTAAGCGGATAAGCTAAACTTCAACTCATTGTAGCTCCCACGTTAAGCGGGTAAGCTAAACTTCAACTCATTGTAGCTCCCACGTTAAGTGGGTAAGCTATCTCCATCCCAATTAGCGGTATCAGTGCATACCCAACACAAGCAACAAAAAGAAAATAGGTATCAAGATCACCTGGGTTGCAAATTACCACGCATTGTTGAAACGGCCAAACTGGACTCGGATCTCGTTCCCCATGCCACAAACTCGATGTGACTTAGCCACGGAATCTACTGAGAGTTCTTTACACTTCTGACTTGGGTAATCGATTATTGTTTATATGTAATGGGTACGGGTGTAAAGATGAGTTTTCGTTGTGTTGTTGTTGTAGGATGATATATTACTGATTTCATATCAAAGCAAAAGAACAAAATTAGATGGTTGAGGGGTTGATGTGATGGAGCTTGTACTTTGGAGCTGTAATTAGTGGAAGTGGCTGGGTTACATGCTGTTAGATTAGCAAAATGAGGATGAAGTTAGGTGACTGTTTGGAGTTCTGAATATTCACATGAGGCTCCATGATTTCAGAAGATCTGATACAGACCTGGTCAGATGTTGACAGGTCTGTTTCTGGCCAATAACAACCGCAACAGCATTTTAGTAAGAGACTATATAAAATTTCTTTTCAACTCTTCTCTCTAAAATAGAAGTCTTTACAACCTTATATATTTATAAGAGAAAATAGGAAACACTAATCCTACGCTGGTCAGGTTTTAAGAACCAAAACACAATAACCTCCAGATATCCAATAATGAATTTGCAAATAAAAAACTACAAAATGCATAATAAATATGCTAAAGTCGAACTTGATCGTTTTGGCTCCGTACTTGGCTAGGAGTCAGGATGGTCCTCCATCACTTAGGGTTTGGAAATAAAAAGATTGAAGAAGACGAAATAACACCAAGCAAGGCTTTGGGCCAAGAATTAAGAGATCATAACAATCTTACTTGTAGGCCACAGAGCTTGGCTATCAAGCAATATTATACCTAATCAATCTAGAAAAGCCTACTAAAATGTTTCTAAAGAACCGTTCTTACTATTTAACTACAACACCCAATTTGAAGCTGTGAAGCCGTCCTCCGTCGTCATAAAAGGAAGGTAAGAAGTTCCAAAAGTTTTAAAAGTAATTTGCCAACTCTAAGAAAATAACTAAATAAACCCAAAAAGTACACTCAGATAAATACCCAAGTCCAAATGAACTCAAGCTTGAACCAGAACAAATCAATTTAATTGCTTGCCCATTGGACTAGATCCAGTTATGAGATCCATTTTAGAGAGGAACAAATACCAGCGAATATGAGTCCCCCATCATATATAAGGCTTTGGATCTGAACTACATATTAAGGATAAGTACCATGGTGTACATTTTTGTGGATGAGATTTCTTCTTTTCTAGACTCAGCGTCGCAATTTGACGAACCTTCTCCTGGAGGAAATTCTGATTGATTGGATGAGAGTGAGCTTTGCTGCCATCCTGGAATTCAGAGAAAGACATGAACATATGTCGCCGAAAATTTGTAGGTAAAGGTTGCAGTATGGATTATTTTCTATGTAGTTTGTGTGAAATTAAACCTCCATAATGTTAGTGGACAATCAATTTCCATAGTGTTGTCAGATTCTTATCTTGGACCTATTGTGGAATACTGAGACAAATGCAGACGGAAAGAGAGTTTGGATATTGCATGCTCAATGCATGCTGATGGATGACTAGTTAGGGATGTTGGGTTCAATTCGAGTTCGAGTCCATTCGAGTTCATTTTGTAATAATATTAGAAATACTTGCTATATTTGTTATTGCTCTTATTTGGAGAAAATATTTGGTTTTAGTTATCTCATTATTTATGACACCTAGGATCTATTCCATACATGGTTAAGCGTGTCAAGCTTCTTAATTTATCTGGATCCTGATGTAAGGCTTTGAAATATATACATTTTGCTCTTATTATGCTTTTCTGCTTCTCAATGGCATGTTTGAGATATTTATTCTGTTTAATCAGGTGCTTAGCTCTGGGTACTAAAAGAATGGCACGTCTAAATGCAATTGTGAGGACTTTACCATCAGTAGAGACGTTAGGATGTACAACAGTTATATGTAGTGATAAGACGGGCACTCTCACAACTAATATGATGTCTGTGTCAAAGGTGAGTGATTTTTAATCATTGGATGCGTTGTTTTCACTTTTGTCTTATCAACACTTGGTTCCCTTCTCATCTTTTAACACTTCTATTGTATTACATGTATTAGTGAGTCGTAATTAATAGATATTTAGTTTACCTTTAGCAATTAATGTTGTAGTATTATTTTGTCCTTTAACTATCTGGCTTACATTAGTTTAGTGTTTTACCCCTTTAACTTATTCATTGTAGTCAAAGGCGCGCCTAAGGTGCGCCTCGGTGCAAGGTGCACATGTTGCGCCTCGCACCTCACTAAGCGAGGCGCGTTTCTCCAGGCGCACCTCGTAGCAAGACACCAACAAGTAAATTCATGTCTTCTGTATTTGTTCTTTATTTTGGCTCTATGAGCTCACCTGGCCGAAAATGATAGTGATGGGAGTATTGGTAATAATGATAATAATGATAATTTGATGGAGTTTGATATAGATGAAGGATTGTTCTATTGGTTTTGTTTTTATTTTACAATTGTGTTTATTTCATTTTGTTATTTCTTATTAGAGAACACAAATTCTTGTTAGTTCTGTTGATTGCTACTGCTACTCTGCTAGTTCACTTAGTTATGTTTTAACATATTTTTGTTGGTTTTAATATGTTATTTGGTTTTATTTATTACATTACAAATTTATTTATTTATTTATGTATATTTTTATTATTTTTATATGGACTCTTTACGCCTCGAGGGCGTCTTGCGCCTTAGACTACCTTGAACTTATTGTTATTCAATACTCCCACAATGGATTTCTGTCTTCTTCTAAGTACTCTTGTATAAGAATATTATCCTATCATCATTTTCTGAAACAAAGGTACTAATAAACTTCATTTTTGAGTTACGATCTTTGGTTAATGGGAATCCAGAGGTTTTCTTTAAATCCATTTTTCATTTTTTCATGGCATATAGCAACATGAATGATGTGTGGAATCACAAGTAATGTAATGCAAGGTGTACACCAAATAATCAAGTTGTTTTGTATTAGCTAGATCCAAAATGCATACTATAAGAATAAGATTGCGGGGTTCTTAAGATATAGATGGAAACGAACTGGTAAATCATCTTGTTCAACCTACTTCATTCTTAGTGTGTTCAAAGATCCTGCAGGAGCAAACAACATTGTGCCTCTATTGATCTCAACTTCTTTCTTATAATGACATCCGTGCTTGCTTGTTATGATTTGACCTTTGGGGCCTCCTTATAGTATTGAAGTGGTGAAATATATAAAACATTTAAGAGCCTCGTTTAGAATATTTATGTCCAAGAGAAAGCTTTCATTCCATGTGCAAGTTTAGGATATTATTTTGGTGCTTCTTGTGCTTCTGTCTAATTCTATTAATTAAGAGTGGTGGCTACACTACAAACATGTGGAGGGATCCTCTTAAACTAAACATTTCTTAAACTAAACATGACTCTTCTTAACAATTTCTTAGTGGGTTACATGTTGCATTACTTTGTTCCTTTGCATTATAGCTAGGAGCAGACGACATTTATGTGCTGCATAGTTCTTCTGCCTACAAAATCCAAGCATGATGCCCAACTACTTGTGAGTTCAGTGTAAAATGAGGGCTAATTTGCATCTAAATACCCTGCAGTTTCCTTGATTTGCAACTTGCTAACTGTTAATTGGCAACTATATACCCTTAACTTTCTCCAATTTGCATCTTGCTACTCTAAGACGATAAGGTAGGGTACCATAAGAAATATGAAAATAGAAAGGATACATTGTTAACAACGTCAAGGTAACAGGTTGCAACTTGGAGAAATTTTAGCGTATTTAGTTGCCGATTACAAAAGTTTAGGGTAGCAACTTGCTCAGTTTAATAGTTTAGGGTAGCAACTAGCAAATCGGAATGTTCAGGGTATTTTTTAAATTAGCCTTAAATGAGTGATGGATCTCATGGTATGAATTTATGCCATATATAAGCAAGAAATAGCTACATGTGATTACAATGTAAATATATATGAAACAAAATTTCTAGAATGAAACTTTACAAGTTGAATATTTTGTGTAGCGACACGAGGGCAGCGGAAGTCGACACGACACACGGGGAAGTGAAGTCGACACGGTGGAGAGGCGAAGTCGACTAGGGTGGATGGTGGAGAACGGTGGACTTGTCGATTAGATTTTTTTTTTTTTTGGTGTGAATGTGAATGACTGAATCGACCAGCTGGGGGGTTCTAGGGAATCCGTTTTTTTTTTCTTCTGAACCGTCGGTTAAATATCGGTTTTTAATAAAAAAATACTGCGCGGGGAACTAGCCGAACCGGCCGAATTGGACCGACTAGACCAAAACCGGCCCGCCTAGACCCGCATAGCGTGATAGCGATTTAACCCGCCGATTTTGGCATTTTTGATTCGTTTTGGCTCCGCCTAGCGCCTAGGCGCCCGAGTTGACCGAAATTTAGAACACTGGTGTAGCCTAATTGTCCCTTTCTAGCTGGTTCTGAGAGTGTTAGTCATCCTTTGAAATTCAGTGATTTACTAAAACTAGTATTAAACCATGAAAATACATGACTAATTTTAGGCCTTTTGAGTATTTTTAGTGTAATAGCTCTGCCTGGACAAGGTAAGCTCTTGTATTAGTGAATTTTTTGATTTCTGAATCCAGCAAGCTTTATTTAACATGTATATTGCATTCGGAACATTCTGTATATTAGATACTTGGGATAAATGTTTCATTTTTCTTACTGAAAAGTTACTTTTGATTTTAGTATATGACAGTAGGTTGAAATTCCCTTTTGTACTTTTATTGAGATAAGGTCATTCATTAATGACTGTCTTGTCCTGGGCTACTAGCACCAAGACCCCTTCCATTTAATTAATTTTTTTCCCAGGCTGGGATTTCGAACCCATGCCCACTCCTCCCCTCCCTTTGTAGTGCCACCACTGGACCACCTCCTCAGAGGTGTTGTTCCTCTTTGTAAAAGGAAGTCAAACCTAACATGCTAAAAAAAAGAAAAAAAATGATATACCATGCTTGGTACTTCTTATATCATTTCTTGTCATGCTCACCAATTTTCTCCTATCCATTCTATTGAAGATATGTGTGGTTCAATCTGTACACCGTGGTCCAATCACCAGTGACTTTAGTGTCAGTGGAACAACATTTGCTCCAGAAGGTCTGATTTTCGATGCTGAAGGAATGCAGGTCAGATTTCAATACATTATTGAAGTATGAAATGTTTTTTGTAGTCGTTGTTTCCATGGTTTGTGAAACTTATCTTTTGCAGGTTAGTTTATTTTACAGTGGTTGATAGTATTGTTAGGACATGTAATTTTTAAATGACTTAGCGAAATATCTATAATATTCACAAGCAGAAAAGGAAGGGAGAAGAGATGAGGAGAATATAGGAAGAAACTACTTCCATCATACTATAATTTGTAGGAAAGTACTCATAGATAACCATATACTATACCTATTACCTACCTATTTGTACTAAATAATCTGACCAATCTGGCTTATTCGTCAAGCAAACATATGTACCTCGACCAAACTTGATCTCTGGTTCAAACGAACCTGAAACTCTGGTTCTTGACATTTGTAATATCCCAGCATAATAGGATTTCCAAATCCTCCAGATTGATCTAGCCTTTTGCTTTACTAGGTAACTAACAGTTTCTCATAACTTAATACTTCCCTATTCATCTTTAAGCTGGTGAGATGTAATTAAACATGTATATAAACACCCAACAACACCTAAATGATCTTAACCATAAGTTTCCAAGTACTCTAATCCTGGACTACATAGACTTTCCTCACCAGTTACATAAAACTCAAAATGATACAGTAATTAAGCACAGAACTGTTGGTACTACAAACTGTTTCAATTTTGGAAAGAAATTAGGAATTTAGGGCCAGGTTTACGAATTAGGGATATGGGGTTTGGAATCTTGGGAATTTAGGATTGTAGGAATTCAGAATTAGGAACTGTGGATGGGTGGAAATCTAGGATGAGATTGGAGAATTCTTGCTTTTATATTGGTCAATAATTTGGGAATTTAAAATTTAAAGGTATGGAAGGGAAGTGGATTATGGGTTTAGGAAATTGAGCACTAGAAACTTGCTTAGCCTTTTGGAACACGGTTGAGGAACTTTCATCTGTGCTGTAAAACTGTTGTTACAATCGGTTGTTGGAAGGCATTTTTAGGTAATATCATGTATGAATGGTAGTTGACGGAACTATTGTTAAAGGTTGATGTGTTGTCGGATTTACGAGAGAAGGATAGTTTCGGGCATGTTTAAGGGGATGTGAGATACGGGTTGCAGCGAAGGGAGAGAAACAGTTGGCCAAGTAAGGATGGCTGAAGGTTGTGCAGGTAAAAGAGGGAAAGAATGAGGAGAATAGTTGAGGGGAACGTTTGATACCTTCTTGGGTTTCACACCCAATTGCATCCAGGTCCATGTCAATGAAACTTTGAAACAAAGGAGACAATAATAAGCATTTGTCAGTCAATAGGTTGCCTTACCCCATTCATATATGCTTGCTAACAAAAATGTTTTACAATAAAGACCCTAACAGGTAGCAAAAGGCTTATAAGAATTTTTATGTGAAAACCTTAACTCATTAATACTTGACTCTCCAGTTAACCTAAAATTAAAGCTAGTTAAAGTTTTACTTGACTTGAACTTGCCTAAATACTGATTTAAGACTTTCTTGTCTTATGTAGGCTCTATTTCATTGGAAACTAGGAGCCATCGATAGTGTTCTCGTCTTGAAGCTTTCCACTATTTAATGTAAACAAATGGTCCTTAAAATAAATGTGACTGCTCATCAAAACTTAACTTGTCAATGAAATTGACCTCTCTTTAGTGGATACATCTCAATTGAGAACTACCTTCTGTTTTGTTTTACCAAAACTTCATTGTTTGATCTGTAGACCACCACCACCACCACCAACAAAACTTCATAGTTTGCTTTGTAAAAAATGAATCCAACAACAAAAAGTATAAGATCCAACTGGGAAATAAGAAGCCAACAAATGGCAAGGTGGAATCTGGTTGCATAGGCACGGATTCAGATACGGGCACGATATGAATTCAGAATACGGTATTTGTAGAAAATTTATGGATACAGGTACAACATGGATAGTGTTTATATATGCACACGAAAACATATTTATATACATAAGATCTTAATAAATAAAAAAAAGATATACATAAGATCTTAATAATATCCATCTTTAAGCATGTTTTGGATAGTAACTAGGTTCCAAAAAGTTTTAGAAGGCATTCATTGCAAAGAAATGCTACCTTTTTTTTTTATCTCAATTGTTTTGAGAACAGTTCGTAACATGCCAAAATCACTTTCAACTATCTTTTGGGTTCCTTTGAAACCTAGAAATGGATGAACCATATCCTAACAAGAGTATCAAAGAAGTATTGCATTTAAAGCGTGTCAGATACTTGTCAAATATGAGAAGAAAAAGAGACATTATGAACTAGAAAATCCATTATCTAATGCTAGAAATCAACGATGAACAATGATGAAAAATGATAAATGGAGGTTTAGAGGAAAAAATTATGAAAATCAATAGGAAAATTGTAAAATCAATAAAATCATTTTGAACAAGAGAAAAATGAGAGAAAACCACAAGGGGAGCAAAAAAGATTAGAAAGGCGATTACATTATAACTAAAACAAAAAGAGAGAAACATCATACAAAAAGAAAGAAAAAACGAAAACTAAAAACCTATATCAACCTGGTTATGAACTACTACATAATATTGGCAATTTTTATACCATGTCAAGAATGTATAGTTTACATGAGTGGAAAAGGAAAAGAGAAAGAGGAGATTATAAGAGGGACTTTTTTTCCTACAAATATTTGGTTACTACTTATACAGAAACCTTAACAAATACCTGTCTATATTTACTAACAAACCTTACCTATCTGATATTTTCATTGGGCCAACTTATAAAACCTAACGAAACTAGAGGACCCTTCAACAGGACTGGCTTCTGTTCTGGAAGTCTTTAATATGCCGAGTTACATGGGATTTCATGTGGAGTTCCAGTTCTAAATGTGTATAATATCCCAACTTACTGCTATTTATGGAGCCCCTTACCTCCGTTTTACTTTACAACTTAAAGTTTCCATTTTTCTAACAACTTTTGTACTTTGGGTGGATTCATTCTCTTTTGAATTGTTTCTTTTTTGTTCACTACGTATAGTAGTTCATTTCGTTTCCAACTGACTCATCAATTGTCCATTTGAAAATCCTCCATTTTTAGTTCATATGTGTTTGAATGGTTGGATTGGATAAACTTAACTTATATCATTGTTATTAAAGGTGCCCGACTCATTGCCTTAGGCGACTGCTTTGTTGTTTTAGATGCTCTTCCGCCTTGTTTCGCATCAACGTGCCTCGACTATTCTTTTTTTGGAATTTGGAATCTGGTCCAGACCCAATAACTTAAAAGTTATAGATCTTACTAATAATCTAATATAGATATTAAAGAAGAGGAAAATAGTAATAGTACTATATTTTTCCTTCGCCCTCTTCATTCCCTTCCCTTTTGTGTCTGTCCTAACCCATCAAATCTCATCTCAGACCTTGTCGTCCATTGTCTGGTGCCAATATTAAATCTCTGTTTCCATAAAAATCACACACACTCACTCTGCGTCACTCTTTTTGTTTTTTCCTCCTATGTCAAATTAGTGATACTCGTAGTAGTTGTTTCTTGATTGAGCACTTCATTCAATTGATGTTGAAGTCTCAAACTTGTGCATACAATATGCTGAGAAAAAATTGGATGGGATGCTTCCAGTTTTAATTATACATTTAACATACCAATTAGCATGGGTTTTCAGCCAAACTTATTTGTTTGTTGAATATGTCAGTGGGTTTCAGTTCAAATTATCCTCTGGACCATCATGTCCATTTTGAGTTCCATCAAACCAGCTACTACACATAATTGTATGGTAGTATGTCGTTCCTTTTATGTACTCCATTCAAATGATTTCCTCTAGGAGACCTAAATATTGGTTCTGACAATCCCTTCAATTTTGTCATCCATGCACACCATCTTTATATGAAGAAGTTTTCACTCTGTAACTAAGAAAGTATCATCAGTGTCTCTGTAAAATATTGTAAAGTTGGAATAATAAAATGATGACCCTCCAGGAAAAATGTGTCCATTTTCTACTGTTGGTCTTGCAACTGATGGCGAGTTTTTATCGTTTTTGTCCTTGCACGCAGTTAGAATTTCCTGCCCAGTTTCCATGTCTTCTTCACATATCAATGTGTTCAGCTCTTTGCAACGAATCTACACTACAATACAATCCAGATAAGAGAAGCTATGAAAAGATTGGAGAGTCGACTGAAGTTGCCTTGCGTGTTCTTGTAGAAAAGGTCAGTATATATAGACAACAATAAACACAAGTTGTGCTATTTCATTCAAGAGAGGTTGGATCTACTTATCCACTGTAAGGATTTGTATTTAATTGTGATCTTTATCAGGTCGGTCTTCCTGGGTTTGATTCTATGCCTTCAGCTCTGAATATGTTAAGCAAACATGAGCGTGCATCATACTGCAACCGCTATTGGGAACATCAATTCAAGAAGGTACTCTTCTAGCTAAGTCGAGAACTGATTTTTATTTAGTAACACAAACAGTAAACTAGTATAATATTTTTTTTTTTGTGAACACATTTATTTATTTTAAGAAAATGGATTGGGCATGCTGCCTGATTCGTATCATATTATTCTTTCATTGTGAAGTTTCACTTTAGAAGTTTCACTTTAGAAGTTTAAAGATACAACCTATGTCAGGAACAAGATATTACATCATGGTCTAGCACCCAGGGAGGAAACAAAAACTGACAGTACGGACAAAAATTGCAGTTCCTATGGAGAACATCTTCTTAGAAGCGACCCACCATCATTCCTTCAGATCGTCTTACTGTCTCTAGCGTCTGCCGAAGAATTGTGATCTTATTATTTAGTACCTTGTAGTGAACTGTAAGTGGTAGCGATTGTAGTTGATAGTTTGTCTGCTTATTAGGTCCCTCTTGGTATTAACTATTGCTATCTCCATTGTAGTATTTGTTTTCTTTTCTACTTTGAGATTTGGTTTTACTGATCAACCCTTATATTGCCTTTGGGACACAATACTTGCTCAGGTATAATACATTTTGTAGTTAGCATGCCAATCTTGCCGCCACAGCAATCTCTATTGGAAAACCAGCCTATTTGAATTGCCTCTCGATATCCATTTTAGTTACACTCAGTCCTTGTCAAACCTTTCCACTACCAACGCCAAATATTTGACGAGCTCATTAACATCGCCTTTGCTTTTATGATATGAATGCCTTTCAGATTTTAGCAATGCTGTCTCTACGTGGGCTTTAATGTTCCTTGAGAATATTGTCTTCTTTAGGCCGAAACTCTGCATCAAAAAGCGTTATTACATCGGTTGCCTACATAATAATTAGTATTGGTTCTTGTTTATCTGTTCACAATTCATTATGTTTAAGAGAATAAAGTATTCCAAGCTTTAGTTGGATTGTGTCAAAATTAAATCACAATATTGTTAAGGATATGGGTTTTTGGTGGTAAATTATTTAGTTTTGGTTATCCAATTAAAATATGATTCAATTATTCTTTGTTATCGCAATGAGGAAAATGGTGATTTGGTGATCTTTGTTGAAGCACGCTTCCCAGACACCCAATCCACTTATATTATTCAATGTCGAAAGCATCTATCGTTGTTATAGGACAGTTGTAAGCATATATTATACTATTGAATTTGAAGTTTGTGGATAAATTATTGTAGTAAAATGTTTGAGTATGAACTTGAATGAAAAATATTTTTCACACCCTGTAAATGGGCCCTCTAGGACATGACCTATGCATGAGCTTTGTGAGCATCTTCACTTGGCCCACTTGTCAAATGGTCAACTTGGATGTAGACATGAGATCCAAGCACTCAAGTGTAAACCAATCGAACTTTCATCTCATATCCGATGTCGGACTAAATCTTGGGATTTCACAATCTCCCCCACTCAAAGATGTGGCATCCTCGTAACAGCCCATGCAAATGACCCAGTCTCACCCTAGTGGAACTTGAATGCAGTAAGTAGCTTTGATATAATTTATCACGTTCCCTTCCCATGGTCCACCTGTACATGACCCATGGGCCGGGGTGTGAATCTACTTAACAGATCAAAGTTCTGAATATATATTTGTTTACTCCTAATATATATGCAATTGAGCAAATTCGATAATACAAATTGAATGGTACTTCTTATTAGATTATTCCTCCATCTAGAGCTAGCTAGATTTCTTGTTTTTTGTCTCTTCTGACAACTGCCATTATTTGTAGATATCTGTTATGGAGTTTTCTCGTGACCGCAAAATGATGAGTGTACTTTGTAGCCGTAAGCAGCAGGAAATTATGTTCTCAAAAGGTGCACCAGAGAGTATTATTTCTAGATGCACACACATTTTGTGCAATGATGATGGGTCTTCTGTTCCATTGACAACCGACATCCGTAATGAGTTGGAGGCCAGGTTCCACAGGTGAGGCAGCTTTTGTTTTCCTTCCGATCTATCCAATAGTATCTACATTCTCTCTTTCTTTTTTTTCTTACCGCCATACTTTCATTTGATGGATTTAATATATCAGAATAAACAAGTACAAACATAGGTTTATATAGGGGATCTAAGATTTGGTCCCTGACTCCCTATGTGTACAGGCTGGATAGGCTGTCAATTATGCGTAACGTGCTGTATGCTCAACCTATATAATGTTCGCCATCCATTACAACACTTTTCTTGAATAGTTGAGGGTTGTGACTTCAATGTTGATTTTTTGTACTTTGAATATTCTAAAATTGTTTTATTTTATAAAATAGTTAGTTTTCTGTTCCGAGACAATATATCATCCATAAGTTGCACCTTATGAGAGCAGATGGAAGCAGAGAGAGCGAGAGGAATTAAGAGATACTGAGAGAGAACTAGTGAGGGAGGAGGAGGAAGGGAGAACACAACAAATGAGAGAGGAAGGCAGTCAGAACGAGGCAGAGAGGTAGATATGCAGTCAGAGTAAGGCTAGGAGATAAGACGTGGTATTGGTATGGTTTAAATTGGGTCAATGAGTTATTTAGTGGGATCAACCAGCACGTTAAATTATTAACCAAATCTGTGTTAGGTGCGCCTTACCTAGCCGAGGCGTGGTCTTCATGTGCGCCTCAGCTAGGGTGCCTAGCCTCGAACCTTTTGAGGTGCCAAGGTGCGCCTCATGTCTTATGCATGCCTTTTAAATAGCTATTTATAAGGTTGTCTTACATGAACTTTACATAATGCAACCTCAATAAATAAGAAACCTACTCATAATGTTTTTTTTTTTGATGTTAGAGAGAACATGGCCTTAATAGAGTTAAATTGAGGAAATGATTCAAATAGCCAACCCCAAGGATTTTTAAAAAAAGATCTGTTGTTGCTTTGAATATAGGCCTGAAGCAGGCCCGGCAACTATGCTTTGACTTGCAATGCATCTTTATGTGCGGCTTCACTTTGAACATTATGTGGCATCTTGAGCATTGTTTTAGGTATTCAATTTGGTCAGGTTGTCAGGTTGTCTTATTAAAAGCATTATAATTTTTTGCACTTATTTTTTCAGCTTGGGGACTTTAAATTTATTGTTCAACACCTTATTCAAACAACACTACTTAGCTTCTATAAGTTCTCTACAAAAGTTAGCATGATCTTTTGATTCCTACAGAGTGCATGAACACCCCAGCTTACCCTGTAATTTTGTGCGCCTCGAAACTTTTGAGGTGCCAAGGTGTGCCTCATGCCTTTAGGGGTGAGCATTCGGTTAATTTGGTTTCAACTGAACCGAAAACCGAATTGGACCGAAACCGAATAAGCAAAACCGAAACCGAGCCGAATTGGTCAATAACCAAATCAAACCGAACCGAATTAAATCGGTTCGGTTTTCGGTTTATTCAGTTTATTTGTGCTTTTTTTTGTTAACATATATAGTAACTAAATATACCTAGATATATTTAGTATATACCTATAGTATATACCTATGGTATATACCTATATATATATACCTATATATATATATATATATATATATATATATATATATATAAACTAAATTTTCTTATTCGGTTTTCGGTTTTGGACCGAAACCAAAATCCAAAACTGAAACCAAATAAGAAAATTTAGTATTTTCAAAACCGAAACTGAACTGAATTTTTTTAAAACCGAACCGAATCTCTTATTCGGTTCGGTTTGGTTTTCGGTCCAAAACCGAATAATGCTCACCCCTACATGCCTTGTGCATGCCTTTTAAATAGCTGCTTATAAGGTTGTCTTACATGAACTTTACATAATGCAACCTCAATAAATAAGAAACCAACTCATAATGTTTTTTTTTTTTCTTTTTTTCTTTTTTGATGTTAGAGAGGACATGGCCTTAATAGAGTTAAATTGAGGAAATGATTCAAATAGCCAACCCCAAGGATTTTAAAAAAAGATCTGTTGTTGCTTTGAATATAGGCCTAAAGCAGGCCGGCAACTATGCTTTGAATTGCAATGCATCTTTATGTGCGGCTTCACTTTGAACGTTATGTGGCATCTTGAGCATTGTTTTAGGTATTCAATTTGGTCAGGTTGTCTTATTAAAAGCATTATAATTTTGTGCACTTATTTTTTCAGCTTGGTGACTTTAAATTTATTGCTCAACACCTTATTCAAACGACACTACTTAGCTTCTATAAGTTCTCTACAAAAGTTAGCATGATCTTTTGATTCTTACAGAGTGCATGAACACCCCAGCTTACCCAGTAAGGCTTGGTTCTTAAAAGTAGTTTAGCTGTTGCTGGACAAGCTACCAATTAATTGCAAACAGTACTATAGGCTTTGAGTTTTGTGGTGAGCTGAATCCCAAGTTTCATTATGTTCCTGTAACTTGTAATGCAAAATTAGGAAAATCAAGCAATTCAACTACAAGCTGGATCTGCCAAAAATGTAAATGCTTGCAATTGGGCCAAGCAAACCAAGGATGACAGATTCTACATGTAACTTACCTACATCTATTCCGTTCTAGAAAGTACATTAAGAATAACATTACTCATGAAGTATGACATAAATAGCAGGAATATTGATTACAAATAACATGTATGATTGAACTAAAGAATTGACTGAATGGAGGTTTATGTACTAGCAACTCTCGATAATCAAATGTGAATCTCTTACTGAAATCCTTACAAAGTTTTTTGTCATTTTTCCTCATATTTCAATTTCCTAAATTGAATAATATGTTTTTTGCATATGATACATGCTCTTCCATCATGAGCATTTTCATGGTTCAGTTGATGGGTCATTCACCTTGTACATGATACTTTTTAAATATTTCCTACCAGTACCTTCATCATCTATCTGGCATATTTTACTGATAGTTCCTCACAACACTTTGCTCCTGATGAAGCTTCCTCCAGTAGGAATTTTAAACTAGTGCTCAATTATTGTTTCTCTTGATCTGCTCAATCATCAAAATTTATTCTTAGTCTGCATTTTTCTATTTAATATTTTTCGGTTGACTAATGGGCTAAGTTTGATTTCATAGATGATTTTGTGATATTCATTTTTTTTATAATTATTTTTGCTGACAAGTTTTCCACACTGTTCACTGTAATCACTAACATGTATTTACATTGTTATTTGATATTCTTAACTCAAAAAGGCTAAAATCTCATTTTTACATTTTTTGTTCTTCATAGCCTTATAATTATGTTCTTCAATTTCCAGTTTCGCGGGAAAAGATACCCTAAGATGTTTAGCCTTAGCATTAAAGCGGATGCCCACAGGTCAGCAGACACTCTGCTACGAGGATGAAGCAAACCTTACATTCATAGGATTGGTATGCTATTTTCTTTTTCTAAATGTTCCTTGAATGGCATGCATTGATGATAAATTATAGTCTGTTAAACAATTCTTTGCTCCAGTTACTCCTGTTTCTCATGTCAAAAGGATTGTACATATGCACAAGAGTAAGATGTATACGAACAAAAGGATAAAGTGCATTCAAATATGGCAGTGGAATATAGAACTGCTATGTAATATCTTAAATGTGAACTAGTAGAGGTTTCATTTGTAACTCGAAATGCTATGCACATATATGATGTTGGATCTTATTTAAAGTATTGTTCTCAGTAGATAATACTGAAAAGAGGAATGCAAAGTTAATTCTAGTTATCAAGTAAAGGTCATTATGCTCCCAAAGATTACAATGGAATGAATGTAAAAGGACTTTGGAAGATATTAATTGCACAAGATGAGGCATGGTGATCAGAAAAGCTAAGCTAATAAAAACTTCTGGAGTTGGACATTCAGCAACAAATTCTCAACAAAAGAGGAATGCAAGCTCATCAGGGGACAGTTTACTATTCCTGATTGGGTGAATATAATATGGTACAAGGGCCACTGCAGTAAAATGTCTTACTGCACATATAGGGGATTGAAGGACAAGCTGCCAAAAAGTGTAGATTATTGAGCTATGGTATATCCATCAATAGGGATTGTGAGTTCTGTCATAGAGCACAGGCAGATACAAGTTTTCTTTCAGTGTGACTACACCATTTGGAACACTGTAAGAAGAGGCCTAGGATTACATCAGAAACGAACTACACATTATCCAAAGAAACATTGGAGATAGGGGACAAATTCAAGAAAAAGAAACAACTCCACATACTGGCTAGACAACTACTTGTGGAATTCCAGTTTAATTTTGTAGCTTTTAGGGATTTACTTCTCTGTTTTATCTGTAGTTATTTTCTGTTTTAAATAAGATATATGGATGGTTTGTATCCATTATCTCCTAGGACTTATTAGAACCATGTATATCCCTGATTTTCGGGGATTGTTTGGTGTTGTTTTCCAGTGCGTGAACTCTATATATTCCCTGTTCTGGTTTACAGAAAAGAATTAAGTATTATTCAAAGTTTTTCCCACACCAAATTCTTCATTTTGTCAGAGCAAAATATAACCAATTCAATTCCAAATGGTTTGAAATGGTAAAATATGGAATGGTCTCTGACAAAGGCTTAGTCGCAGAGGTGACTTCTAGTCAAGAAGTCATCAACCCAACTCAAAGTGCCGGTTCTGAAGGTGCTATTCTGCCCATCACTGGTCACAAATTAAATGGACATAACTACCTACAGTGGTCCCAGTCATTAGTGATGTTTGTCTGCGACAAGGGCATAGATGACTGACTACCTCACTGGCCCTTCTGCTCAACGTTGTAAAAAGCGGATTGTGCGGACGACTAGTCGGGGACTAGTCGGCAGACGGCCTCCTCCGACTCGATTAGGGGGCTAGGCGACGGAGAAATCGGACAAAGCAGTAATCGGGCCTAGTCGGCCGACTAGGCGGGCCTAGTCAGCCGACTAGGCCACGGTTCAAAAAATCCAGGTGAGATGAAAACTCAACCCGAATACTCATTCAGAAAATAGATGAAAACCTAAACGTAGCCAATAAAAGAAATTTCAGAAAAGTTTCAGAGAAGGAAAAAAAAGGACTGACCTTTTTTTGCTGACGTCGACCGCCATCCGCCATCCCCTCCGATCCCCGCCGATGCCATTCCCTTCGATCCCTACCGACGCCGTGCCGCTTCCGCAGGTAGTATTTTTTATTTCCTGTATTTTTTGTTGCGTTTTTCTTCTACATTTTTTTTTTCTTTGCTTGTTTTTTTTCTGCTGCTTATTTATGCTTTTGCTGCATTTCTTCTTTGCTTCTGCTGCATTTTTTTGATGCATTTTTCTTCTACACTGTTTTTAAAAATGGAACGACTCTTCCCGACTCTTTCCGAGTCTTCTCAAGTCTTCCCAGTCTCTTTGGTCTTTGCGGTCGAGTGAGGACAGTGAAAAGAAATTCCACCTCGGTCTAATGTTGGTGAAACAGTGAACATTGAAACCAATTAAAAATAGTGACCGAGCATTCCAATAACATATACTGAGCTTTTGAACCCAATTAAAATTACTGACCAAGCATTCCAACAAATATATAATATACTGAGCTTTTAAACACAATTAAAAATGTTGATGACACAGTGAACATTCCAATATACTGATTGAGCATTCCAATTTCATATTAATAACATATACTGCTGCTATTAATATATATATATATATATATATATATATATATATATATATATATATATATATATATATGCTTTTTTTTATGATTGAGGAGCACTATAATCTCTCTTTTTGGTTTTGTGAAATTTTGATTATGTACAAGATTTTGTCATTTTGGAGTTTGGGTACTTAAGTTAGTACTTTGATGACATTTTGGCATATATTGCATTTTTTTTTTAGAGAAATTTTGAGTGGCACCCCACTTTATTTTACCATATTTATGTTGCACCCCACAAGTTTGCACAAATGTAAGTTACCCCCCACTTTGGACGGTAATCGTCAAAAAATAATTTCTTAGACGAAAATGCCCTTGCTCCTTCCTCTTTCTTCTTTCCTCTTCCCCCCTCCACCCCCCCCCCCCCCCCCCCCCCCCCCGCCACCACCGCCCCGCTCCCCCCCCCTCTCCCCCCCTTCTCGCCTCCGAGGCTAAGTTTCTCCCGGTGCACACCAATACCTTTTCCTGGTTCTGATCTAGTTGATCCTATTTGAAATTGAATTATTCCCTCGAGAAGCACCAATTGCTAACAGAACTATTTATTGAACCAAAATATCAGCACTGGTCAGTCCCCTCAAAGAAACACATAAACCCCTTCTTCTCTATGTTGGCAAACAATTAGCTTCATGCCGAGAACAATCCTTTTAGTACTAAATTACCATATCAGAGAATTGGTTACATTTTCTTAAGCGAAGCAGCAACAGCAGCAGCGGCGACGGCGGCGCGCAGCGAGCAGCGGGGGGGGTGGGAGGGTGGAGGGGGGCGCGGGAGTGGACCGGGGCGTGGGCGGCAGCCGGCGGAGGCACGCGCGCAACGGAGATATCATGGAGAGGGGGCTCGGGGCAGAGAAGAGGGCATTTTCGTAAAAAAAAATGGGTCAAAGGAGTTGACCGTTAAAGAAGGACGGAATCCGTCAAAAGTGGGAGGTAACTTACATTTGTGCAAACTTGTGGGGTGCACCTTAAATAAGGTAAAATAAAGTGGGGTGCCACTCAAAATTTCTCTTTTTTTTATTGCATATATATATATATATATATATATATATATATATATATATATATATATATAAAAGTCAAACCGACTAATCCGACTAGTCTCCAGTTAATCCAATTAATCCCTAGTCCCCGCGAACCGACTAGAGGCCGACTAGCGATTTTTACAAGTTTGCTGCTGCTCAATCTATAGACGACCCAAAATATGAGGTCTGGAAGGTTGAGATAGCATGGTGATGTCTTGGCTAGTCAATTCCATGAGCAACGAAATTGGTCTAGATTTATGTATTATGGAACGACCAAGGAGATTTAGGATGCTGCGAAAGAGACCTATTCCAACAACGGGAATACTTTCCAACTATTTGAAGTAAAAGGTATGATTCATGGTCTACGACAAGGAGAAGTTACTCTCACACAATATTTCAATGCTTTGAATAGATATTGGTAGCAACTTGATCTCTTTGATGATTCCAAAGTGGGGATGTTCTGATTGTAATCTCAAATATAAGACGATTGTTGAAAAAGAAAGGATTTCTATATTCTTATTGGGGCTAAACAAGAATCTCGATGAAGGAGAAGAATTCTTGGGATTAAACCCCTTCCTTCCATCCGGGAGACTTTTTTTTTTTCTAAGGTGAGAGTGAAGTAGGAAAAAGGTCAATATTGGGAAGTCCGAACTCATCCACCAATTGAAAATGAAAGTTCTGCACTTGATGCCCACACCTCCAACATTACAATTGAAGAGATGGGAGACCATGGCGTGATCATTGTAAATAAACCTAGACACACAAAGCCAACTTGCTGGAATATTCATGGCAAACCACCTGACTGGAAACCTTACGAAAGTCGTAGATATGCTGCTGATGGAGGAGAACAAATTGCATCAGAGACCACTCTTTTCAGCAAAGAACAACTTGAGCTTCTCTAAAAGATGTTCGACCAGACTTCCAAGCGGTTAACTCCATCACAGCCAAGTGTCTCAGTCAAATCTGACTGGAACCAATGTAGGAACTGGTTCATTGGCTCAAACAAGTAATTCTACAACTGCTTTGGGTATTCAGTTGGAGAAGGAAATTTCGTGGATAATTGACTCAGGAGCATCCTGATCACATGACGGGTAATGCATCATTATTTCATGATTATAGTCCTTGTTCTGAAAATTTTATGGCGCGAATTGGTGATGACTCTCTGTCCAAAGTGGCTGGACAGGATCAATTATTGTTTCTAATAATCTGATTTTAAAATCAGTTTTATTGGTTCCACATTTGGCTTGCAATCTGCTATCCATTAGCAAACCTACAAGGGATTTGAAGTTACTAATTTCTTCCCTACACATTGTGAATCTCAGGATCAGAATCGATACGGATGATTGGCAATGCTAAGGAGTGTATGGGGCTCTATCTTCTTGAGGTTTCACATAATTTTGAAGAACAAACTCATGATGTTAGGGGTGTGCCATTTCTTTTGTTTCCTACCATGTCCAATGATGAGAGTGAAATTATGTTATGGCAATAATTAATAGGTCACCCAATTTTTTGAATCTGAAAAGTCTATTTCAACTTTCAATAATGTCAATGCCAAAGTTTTTGCAATGTGAAATATGCCAATTATGCATGCTAGGAACAATTATCCTATTAAGGGTTATAAACGATCACAACCTTTTCCTATCATCCAGTGACATATGGGGGCCTTCTAGAGTCGATAATATTTTTGGAAGTAGATGGTTTGTGTCATTTATTGATGATCATACTAGGGTAACTTGGATATTTCTTATGAAAGACAAGTCTGAGACAATCAATTTTGAAAACCTTCAATGCCATGGTCCAAATACAATTTCAAACAAAAATTAGAGTTTTTAGATCTGTCAATGTCATAGATTATTTCAATTCAGTACTTGGGGATTACTGTAAGAGTAGTGGAATAGTACAACAAACTTCATGTTTTGATACTCAACAAAATGGTATTGCAGAAAGAAAGAATATGTATTTACTTGAGGTTGAACGTTCTATCATGTTTTCTGTTAGATGGGATAATTGGATTATTCATTGATAAAGAGAGTACATTATATATAGAAGAGGACTAGCCTCCTCCTTATTCTTTACATGATGTAGGACTAAATAACTAATACTCAACACCCTCCCTCAAGCTGGAGCATATAGATGTTAATCATGCCCAGCTTGTTACACAGAAACTGAACCCGAGGTCTAAAAGAGACTTTGTAAAGATATGAGCTTTCTGATTGTCCGTTCTCACATGGTAAAATGTTATCATCCTTTTTTGGTATTAATCACGGACAAAGAGGATGTCGATTTCAATGTGTTTCGTCCTTTCATGAAATATGGGATTAGTAGCGATATTGATAGCTGACTAGTTATCACACCATATATATGCTGCTTTAGATTCTATTTCTTCTCCTAGCTCCTGCAAAAAATGTAGATATAGCACCTCTGATGTGCCGTGATCAATGACTTGGTATTATGCTTTTGAACTCGATCGTGAGATCACACTTTGCTTCTTGCTATTCTACGATACTAAGTTTCCACAAATGAATACTGAGTAGCCAGATGTGGAACGTCTATCTATAAGACGTGTACCCTAGTTAACATTACGAGTATGACCTTGATTCTCCATCAAATTTTTTTTTATAGGATTCTGAGCTAGATAACATGAGATCCTGAGAATAGCCTATCAATGCGGAACTCGTCGTGAAGCCATATATCTACTGACTATACTTGCATCAAAAGAGATGTCCGGACGAGTCATAATCGCCAAGTAATTAAGTTTTTCAACCAGCCGACGATACCGATCATGATTGGTTATTAGTATTCCTTCCTTTGGGAGTAACTTTACCCCCTGGGTCCATAGATGAGATTGCTCCCTTCATTTGCATTATCCCTGCTTCAATTAATATATCAAGAACATATTTTTCTCTAACAATGTCTCGCTTACCCTGTGTAACTTTGACTTCCAAGAAATAATTCAATGCTCCTATATCTTTAGTCTGAAACTGTTTGTCCAAAAACTTTTTCAGTTCTGCAATACCTCGGCTGTCATCTCCCGTAATCACGATGTAATCTACATAGACACCACGTAGGATTCGTTTGGCTGATGTTTGCCGGTAGAATACTAAATGATCTTTCTTTGATTGACAAATTCCAAATTGTGTAACGGCATAGGTAAATCGACCAAACCAAACACGAGGTGATTGTTTAAGACCGTATAGTGCTTGCGTAGATAACACTTTACCCTCCCTTGCAACGAACCCAAGAGGTTGCAGCACATATACTTCTTCTTCAAGGTCCCCATGAAGAAATACATTTTTCACGTCCAACTGAAATAATGACCGATCATAACTGACAGCCAGTGATAGGAGTAATCGTACAGAGATCATCTTGGCAACTGGGAAGAAAGACAAAATAATCCTCTCCATAAGTCTGAGTATAACCTTTTGCCACAAGTCGAGCTTTCAGACGATCAAGCGTGCCATCCTATTTTACCTTGTTTGTGAATACTGCTGTAAAAGGCGGTCTAGGCGGCCGCCTAGGCGCTAGGCGCTAGGTGCCCGCCCGATGCCCGCCTAGGCACCCGCCTAGACCCTCCGATGCCCAACTATGCATGTTTTGGGGTTTTATGGACTTTTCTATAATTTTCAGTAGGGTTTTAGGTTTATTTTATTTATTTTTAAACCGCATAGATCTAGTCGACTGTCTAGGTGGGCTAGGCGCTAGACGGCGGGTGCCCGCCCGACTAGCGCCTAGTGGTTTTCACAACCTTGATTGTGAATATCCATTTGCAACCCCACTTCCTTCTTACTAGTAGGTAAATTCACTAAGTCTCACGTATGGTTCTCACGAAGCGCTCTTATCTCCTCTTCCATAGCGGTGCACCAACCAGGATGTTTCAATCCTTCTGCAGATTTGGAAATCTGAATCCCATCAATAGTTGCCACCAAGGACTGAATGTGACTTGCGAGTCCTTTGTAGTTCTCAACATACAAAGGATAGTTGCGACATGCACGATGGGGCTGGACCGGTATATCAAGAGGTGGTGGATCGGTGGAGCTAGTGGAGGGCCCTGATGAGGACGCTAGCTCTTTGACTTTGGGCACAGTTCAAGGTTCTAAATGACGGTAGGTGGGTGCGCGGCGGAGGGAGTCCGCCTACCGTCTAGGCACCGCCTTGACGCTGCCTAGGTCGTTGATAAATTTTGGACTTTTTTTATACTATTTTACCATTTTTTTTTTTTGCATAATATGCATATTTTAAGGGTATTCCATGCATTACTAAGTTGTAGAAAGAAAATTTATGAAGTTTTTGTTTTGTAAAAGTGAATCATAGGTCCATAATGCTTGCAAAACCTTTTGGCCAAAACATCTTGTTGGGTATTGCTTCGCCTAGGCGCTTGCCTAGGCTGCCTCACCTCCGCCTACGTTGTCAATCCTCCGTTCTTCTACTCCACCGCCTACCACCAAAGCGGTGCGGGAAGAGGCCATCTATCGCCTACCGCCTAGGTGTTCTTACATTTCTACAAAAGGAATGGCCGCAGCTGCTGCGCCTTTCTGCAAGGCGCACCTTAGGCGTGCCCGAGACATGGCTTTGACTACCATTGTAAACCTATGCAGTAATGGGGCAGCAGGAGCAAGTTAGTAGTCTAATTCAAAATGGCGTACAGAGCTTGACTGACCACCCGGTGGGGAGGTTGCTAGCGGCTGACATTAACAGGGTCGACATAGACTAGACCATAGAGGTGGACACCTGGGTATGGGAGGACACAACCTCAAAATTTTCTGAGATTCACACAACCTATGAGTAATTCTGCCCGCGATATCAACTAATTCACAAGCAGAGTATATATGGATAAAGGGAGTTGCGTGTAAAATGCAGTTTCATATGAGCACAACATTAAAATGGAGACTTTTTAACCTTGGACAGACTAGCCATGTTTGGGATACAAATACAAGGACAACGTTGTATGTTGTGTCACCAAGATGGAGAAACATTCTATCACTTATATTTCATATGTTCCTTTACATGAGACATATGGACTGTACAAAGACACAAAGTGAATATGCTAGCTACAGAAACAAGAGAGATCGGAGTCCAGATTTCCTTCATCATCAATCTACGAGGACGTAGACTGTGGTTTAAAGGAGCACATATTAGACTGACGACGACTGCCTGGCCAATCTGGTGAGAAAGGAATTGGCGCATACATGAAGGGTTGAGCACGTCACAAGTGAGCATCCTGCACAACATTGATTTTGATGTAATTAGTATGACATAAACAAAGGAGAGGAGTTGTAATTTGTTATAATTATCAATAAAATTACCTTTTCCATATATATATATAGAAATAAATACACCAACCCCCCCTATGTTTCATGAGTATTACAGAGACTACCCCTATTTGAAACTAATTACACTCACCACCCCTCTCCTTTAGAAATTTTATAAAACATAGAGGTAGTTAGTGTTATATTTTTATATAAAATAGAAACTATAGGGGTGCTCCGCGTAATTAGTTTCAAAGTAGGGGTAGTTTCTGTAATAAGTGTAAAACATAGGGATAGTTAACGTAATTTGCCCTATATATATATATATATATATATATATATATATATATATATATATATATATATATATATATATATAATATAAAAAATGTCTAGGTTTGCTCTGCTAGTGTTTGACGGTGATCCCCTGTGGGGGCTTCGGGATGCGGACATCGGCGGCGTCCCTCCTGGCGCCGGCGGCCGCGAAGAGGACCCGGGCTCGATTGCTAAGGGGACCGGAGGTGGGTCGAGGCTGGCGGCGGCAATGGCAGTGGCTGGCGGCCTAGAGACGAGCCGCCCAACCGCGAGGGGCTCGGGTGTGGTGTCCACGGGGGCGGCCCCAGGAGGGGCAGGCTGGATGGGGGCCGGGACCGACGACGGTCACGGAGGGAGGTGCTCGGTCCAAGGTAGGTCCGACTGGAGGGGTTGTTGGCCGGTCGAAGGGTGGCGGATGGACCACGGTCAGCCGTCAACGTCGGGTGGATTGGTTTTTTGGGTCGGCGGCTCTGGATTTGTCGTCTCGGGGGACTTCGAATATGCTGTGAGGTGCCTAACGCTCTCCTTTGACGGGTGTGGGGGTCGGACGAAGAGTGAATAGGATATGGGTGGATCGATGCTATGTTGCTCATCCTACTCCAGCGTCGGGGGTTTGCTACCGGCGTCCGAATGGGGCCATGCCTAGATCTGGAGGACTTGCTCCGCTGCCTGTGCGTTCTAACCCCGGGAGGTCCAGAGTATGGGGGATGGCGGTAGTAAAACCTATGCGGACACATCGATCATCAAGGGGATGGGATGATGCATTATATAGCTCCAAAAAGGGTGGAAGGAGGGGTTCGGGCGTTCTTCACAGAGGAGTAACCGGCAAAAACTTTGGAGTATTTGCGCAATACCCTTATACTTTGTCCTTGGCGATAAACCTTTTTATGGTCAGATTCGGGCGTTCGCTCACCGTGTGTGGAGACCGAAGGGCTCGATGGAGTTATACGCCCTAGAGGACGGATTCTACTTCGTGAAGTTGGGGCTTCAGAAGGATGTTGTACGCATTCTCCAAGGTGGTCCCTGGACTTTCGATGGCCGGTTGATCGTTCTGAAGGAGTGGACGCCTGATTCGGTATATGAGTGGGAAGTCCTTCATACTGTTCCTATCTGGGTCCGCTTTTCAAGGCTTTCCCCAAATTATTGGAGCTGATCTATGTTGATAAAGTTGGCCAGCCTCATTGGTAAGCCAATCAAAGTTGATGAGGCCACGCTGAGGAGAGATAGGCTCATGTATGCCCGTATTTTTGTTGAGATTGAGGCAAATAACGTGCTCCCCTCTCAGCTGGAGTATGAAATTCCCTCAGGAGAAGAGTATGTGCAGCGCGTTGATTATGATTGGGTCCCCCCGGTCTGCAAGCTGTGTAGCTGTTTTGGCCACACGAGATACAAGTGTCCCCAGGTGGCGGACACTCGGGCGGAAGAAGGGGCTTCGGCGAACCCAACAGGGGTGGAGATGGATACGATAGAGGAGAGGCATGCAGACGGCCATGTAGATTCTCAGGCTATGGACGAGGGCGATACTATATATATTATATGTGATCGCCAGCTGGTGGTCAGCCATGCCACGGGAGCCGTCCAACTGACGCCTAGTATGTCAAAGCAAACTTGGAAGGCAAAAGGTAAATGATTAACACTAGCGGTATCTCATCCTACAGCTGCTAGTCCTATGATCTTTAGTATGACATGAGGGAATGGAGGGGTTAGTAGGAAGAAACCATCTGCGGCTGGGAGGGCCCCAAGGTAGGTAATGCTGATGGTATGTTAGACCTCACTTATAGTAGGAAAAGGCGTGCCTCGGTTACTTGGGAGGATACGGTGCAGCATGAGTTTCCTATTCTTGGGAACAATAAGGCCTTATATGTTGACAACCCGGAGTCGGATAGACTTCTCATTACAGGTAGCCAGGGTTATAAATTTCGTGCGGAATCGGTGCGCCGAAAGGGCGCCTAGGCGGCAACACACACACACACACACATATATATATATATATATATATATATATATATATATATATATTTTACATAATAGGAAAAAGAGGGCATGGGCGATCAGGCGATCCAGCGGCTAGGGCATCCAGCGGCTAGGGCTTCCATGCTACCACCGTCCCCTCCCCCCCGACCCCCCGATCCGCTCGCGGGGAGGGGTCTGCGTCGGCCGGGAGGGGCGGGAGTGGGCGGGCGTCCCACGGGCGGCCCTGCCGACCGGAGAAACGAGGATCGGGAGGCGGTGGCAAGACCCCCCCAGGCGGGGGGGGGGGGGGATCGGGGGCGGCGGCATCGGGACCCCCCCCAGGCGGGGGGGGGGGTCAGGAGGAGGCGACATCGGGAACCCCCCATGCGGGTGGGGGGGGGGGGTGCTGGCGGCAGCGGGGGCAGCGGCCTCCGAGCGGGCAGCAGCAGCGGCGACCCCCCACGTGGGGGGTCGGGTGTCGGGAGTGGCGCGGATCCAATTCTAAGCCCTCCGGTTTTCGAATTCGGGGCTGGCCTTAGTCCGCAGGGGAATAACGAGGATGGAGGAGGGTGGACAACGGTGTCGCAGCGTCGGACGGCGAAGACAGGGGGGAGGGCAGGAGGTGGTCAGGGACATGTTCGGGATCGACATCCGGACGGTCGTCAGATCGGATCAGGAGCGAGATCCTTGGCTCGGGGCTCGGTGGGGTCTGCGGGGGGATCGGTGGGCTGGCGGCCAAAAGCGACTGCGACTGACAAAGGGAAGGGTAAGGTGGGGGATCCCGCTGTGCTGATATCTGCTCCTCCCAGGCCGGGGGTTACACCCCGGCCACATGGGACGACTACTCGGCCGGTTGGAAGATCCTGGGCAGACATCTGCAAACCGGTGGGGTCGAAAAACCCCACATCGATGGAGTATGTTCCGCCGCTCAAGGTGGGGAGGGGTTTCCGGGCCTCGTTCCCCGCGGAGGAGATTGAGAAGGTGTCCGCTTACTGGGAGAACACCCTTGTCCTTTATGTCCTAGGCAACAAACCTTTTTACGGACAGATTCGGGGGTACGCGGCGCGTGTCTGGCAGCCTAAGGGGAGCATGGAATTCTATGCCCGCGAGAACGGCTTCTACTATGTGAAGTTCGGTCTCGCGGAGGATGTCGCTAGGATCCTTCAAGGAGGCCCCTGGACGTTTGACGGCCGGCTTATCATTCTTAAGGAGTCGACTCCGGAGCTTCGCTGTGAGCGGGAAGTACTGAATGCCATCCCTGTTTGGATTCGCTTCCCTGAGTTCCCTGTCCGGTTTTGGAGCATTCCTTTATTGATGCGACTGGCGAGCTTGGTAGGCACCCCGATCAAGGCTGACGAAGCCACTGCTTTTCGGTCGAGGTTGATGTACGCCAGGATTTTTGTGGAGATCCATGCTGGGAGGGAGTTACCGGCGGTGCTGGAGTACGAGATTCCGTCTGGAGATGTACTTACCCAGAAGGTAGAATATGAATGGGTCCCCCCTACCTGTTCACGGTGTTCTTGTTTCGGACACCTGGCCAGTGCATGCTCGGCGGCCGGACATCATGAGGAGCCTTCTATCTCACAGGGTGAGACTCTAGACTCTCCCTGTGATATGGATATTAGTGTTGACTGCGGAGAGGAGGCCTTGGTGGGCGAAGATACGCTTCCGGTGAGTGAGGGCGGGACGTGCCTCGTTGTATCTACCCAGCTGGCTACCACGAGCGGGGCGTTGCCTACTCCCCAGGGACAGAGTAGCATTGTTACGAGGGGCATGGCGGCATCGGGGATCGAGGTGCAAGGGGGTGGAGGTTCGGCTGAGGGGCAGGTTTACTGCAGGAAGAGACGTGCTGTCGGACCGCTAAGTGACAGCTCATCCAGGGAGGAGATGCATTCTGTGGACAGAGAGGAGGAGGTGTGTGTTAACAATCCTTCCTGGGCTTTGGTTCTCTCTCAGGACACCCCACGACAGTCCGTCCCGTCTGGGATGGAGGAGGATCTTGTAGCGACGGATGCGGCACCTTCCCCATGTGCCAATCCGGGTGATTTGTCGGGGGCCCCCTCCTCTAATTAAATTAATGGCCATTATAGCCTGGAATGTGAGGGGGGCGTGTTCGCTCGGTAGGTGGAGAGAGATCTGTGGGGTGTTGCACAGAGAGAAATGTGACATCTCTATCCTGTTAGAAACGAAGATTAAGGGTGACAAGACTCTTGCTCGTAGGACCCCAGCTCATTGGGCCCAACTTCATAACCTGGCCCTATGTGACATGGCCAGAATCTGGGTTCGTTGGAACTCGAAGAGCTGGGATGGAGATCTGATTGTGATGACGGAGCAGTTGATTGCTATTTCCTTCTCCAACAAGGGAGGCTTCCGGTTTTTATTGGGTGCTGTCTACGGCCACAACGATAGACGGAGGAGGGAATCTCTTTGGAGTGACATCTCCCGGGTCGCAGCTGCTGCCGATTCGGCGTCTCTTCCTCTCCTGTTGATCGGGGACTTCAATGCCCTTCTTCACCGTGGGGAGAAGGTGGGAGGTAGACCAGTTCCAGATCCAATCCTATATGATTTTCAGCGATGTCTCCTTCAGGCAGGGCTCCAGGGACTTTCTCGCTCGGGCTTCATCTGGACTTGGCATAACAAAGCTATTCGGAATAGGGTTGCATGCCAGCTTGATAGAGCTCTGGGCAATGGGGAATGGTTCTGTCATTTCCCTAACACTTCGGCGGAGGGTTTGGCTGCTGGGACGAGTGACCATTCCCCCATACGGGTTGGATTCTCATGTCGGACTCCTGGAAAGGCCCGTCCTTTTAGGTACAACAATAGTTGGTACCTCTCTGAGGGCTACCTGGAGGCTGTCGCAGAGGGGCTTGATAGTGGTCAGCAGGGGACGGCCCAGTTCCGATTGGTTCGTCGGCTCAAGGCCACGAAGCAGGCTCTTCGGAGTTGGGTGAAGGGGTTGCCGAAGACCTCTTTAGAAGATAAGGAGGTGGAGTTGCGAGCCATCCAGGAAGACATGCAGGCTGACATGCTTAATGGGGACTTGGCGGCTAGAGAGAAGGAGCTGATTGCTGAAGTCAACATCTTGCGGTTGCAGAAGGAGATCAGCTTGGCTCAACGGGCCAAATGCTCCTGGCTCAAAGACGGCGACCGGTGCTCCAAGTTCTTCTATGATGTCATCCGGACCAGGCAGCATAGGAATCACATCTCCCGGCTTCTGGATGTGGATGGCAATCTTGTGGGGGAGCCGGCTGGGATTCAGGGCGAAGCGGTCAGGTACTACTCTGAGTTGTATTTCCAGACTGACTACTTGTCTGTGTTCCCAGAGATCATTACGAAGAGATTGGTGACTCCGTACGGAAATAGTATTCTTCTTGCGCCCGTTACATTGGAGGAGGTAGAAGCTATTGTCAAGCTGGCGGATCCCAATAAGGCTCCAGGTTCGGATGGTTTTAGCAGTGGTTTCTACAAACGCCACTGGGATACTCTGAAACACCAAGTCGTGGAGGTGGTTCAGGAATTCTTCACCAATGGCAAGCTGCTTAAAGAGTTGAATCACACCTTCCTGACCTTGGTGCCTAAGAAGGAGGGAGCAACTGCGCTGGCGGACTTCAGACCTATTGCGTGCTGTAATTATCTTTATAAGATAATTACGCACCTTATGTGCCGGCGTATGGAGGGGATCATGCAGGGCTTAATATCCCCGAACCAGGCTGCATTTATCAATGGGAGGTCGATTGCTGAGCACAGCCTCCTGGCTCATGAGATGGTGAGAGGTTTTAACAAACCTGGAGGTGAGAAGGCTTGCGTGAAACTGGATCTGCGGAAGGCGTATGACATGGTCAACCGCGACTTCCTGTGCCATCTGCTGTCTGCCATGGATTTTGGGGACCATTGGGTAGACCTGATACGGGAATGTATCACGACCCCCACTTTCTCGGTCCTCATACAGGGCATCCCCTACGGTTATTTCCAGAGTAATCGTGGGCTTCAGCAAGGCGACCCCCTGTCCCCTTACCTGTTCACGATTGTTATGGAATATTTCACTTGCCTGATGGACTTAGCAGCATACCGAGGGAGGCTGGTCCCACTTTTCCGGAGGGTGGATCCCCCTGTCACCCACCTCATCTATGCTGATGATCTATTGGTGTTCCTCCGACCTTCGATGGAGGGTATGCAGACGCTTGCAGAGATTATGGGAGAGTTGCACTCCTTATCGGGACTTCAGCTGAACAGGGAGAAGAGCCGGGTGTACTTCAGCTCCTTATGTCCCCAGAAGGAGGAGCGGGCTTATGTGCTGGGTATCGAGAGGAGTGATCTTCCGGTGCGGTATTTAGGAGTGCCCCTCACGGTCAACTATGCTCGGGATCATGATTGTCATAGTTTGGTAGAGTATGTCCAGAGGAGGGTGGAAGGTTGGCAAGCCTCGGGATTGTCTTTTGGAGGTCGCATTGAGTTGGTTCGGTCAGTGATTACAGCTGTTGCTCACTTCTGGCTACAATCCATTCTCCTTCCTGTCGCTACTGTTAGGAAAGTGGATCGGATTTGTGCAGATTTTATCTGGAGGGGGGGTCTGCATGCGATCTCTTGGGATCAGCTCTGCCGTCCCAGGGAGGAGGGAGGAGTGGGGCTTCGGCCTCTGCTGGAGATTCGGGAGGCCTCCGCGCTTAAGCTGGCATGGAAATTCCTAAATGGGGGGTCTCTCTGGGCTGCCTGGTTGCATAGCAGATATGTGAAGCAGGGGAACTTTTGGACGTGTACTTCTGACAACAATCATTCCGTCACGTTCAAGACTGTCCTGAGACACAGGGGAACTCTGAAGTCTGCTATCAGGAAGGTCATGAAGGATGGGGCTGGAACGGACCTCTGGCGAGATCCCTGGATAGATCGGAGATCGTTATTGGACTTCAGAGGGGCTCAGACTCACCGGGAGGAAAGGCGGGGACTGACGTGTAGTCGGATCATTCGTGACGGCGAGTGGAGGCCGGAGTCCTATCGATTTACCATGGAGCTGGGAGAGATCATTAGTACTGTTGTCATTGATCCGGACTTGCCTGCAGATCGGTGGATTTGGGAGCCGGCGGGTGCGTCCACGGGTTCTGGGGAATTCAATTTCAAGAGTTGCTACAATCTCATCAGGCGCGCTTCCCCTCAGAGTCCTGACTACGACTTTGTTTGGTGCAAGGGCCTGGCAAGGAAGATGCAGCTCTGTCTTTACAAGCTCCTTTTGGGTCGTCTGCTTACTCGAGATCGGCTGTGTTCTTTCGGAGTGCCGGTTCAGGATCCCAAGTGTGTGCTGTGCGGGGTGGAGCTAGAATCTATCCGCCACATCTTCTTCGAGTGTGTCCTAACTTGGCAGATCTGGAAGGAGCAAAGTAGAATTTTAGGAGGTTGTGATTCCGGGAAGAGTACTGGGGACATTATAACGGTGATCCGAGATAGTAGAGGTCGAGGGGAGGACTGGTTCCGGACTGCTAGGGTTCGTCTGGCTGCCTCGGTTTGGCATGTCTGGCGGGAGCGAAACCGTCGGATATTCGAGGGACTGGTTACACCTCTTGTGGGCTTGCTTCATAACATCGAATTTGATGTAAATGTTATGAGGTCTTGATTAGTGGGATTCCCCACTTCGATTGTATGTTGTACGATTACTGTGTTTCTTTGGAATAAAATTTACCCTTTTCCAAAAAAAATATATATATATATATATTTTTTACTTTTGGGTTTTGACTTTTGAAATTCTTTGAAATTTCTTTTGAAATTTTTTGAAAATTTTTGAAATTTGAATTCTTATTGATTTTTTTATTGGATTTAATGAATTTTTTAGTATTTTTTTAAAATTTGAATTTTTTTTGAATTTTCAGATCTGAAATTTCAAAATTCAAAATTTTGAATTTCCCGCCTTGGCCGAACAGGCCGAACAGGGGCCGACTTGGCCGAACAGGTCCGTCTAGGGCCGAACAGGCGCCTAGGAGGCCGATTTGGGGGTTTTCGGTGCGGCAGGCGGCCGCCTAGACCGATTTTTAGAACACTGCAGGTAGCCTTCACCACCTTCTGCACAATCAAGGGGGTGAAGGAGAGGACTTGGGCAATATGGGGGAAGACATCTCACGACATGAGACGTTAACGCTTCACCCTGGTGGTATGTACAATGATATTTCCGGGGACCCCTCCTTTCCCTAATGTCAATAATTGCTGAGAATGTGCGGGGGGCTTGTTTTATAGCCCGCTGGAAGAAGATTAGAGATATGTTTGCTAGAGAGAAGTGTTCTATTACTGTATTGCTGGAGACGATGATTCGGGCTGCTGGGATCCTGGATCGCCGTACTCCTCATTGGAGGCATGCTCATAACCTCTACTTGGGTAGTATGGCAAGGATTTGGATAAGGTGGGATGGCACGGTGTGGGATGGTCATGTGCTCTCTATATCTGACCAATTGATATCCATCATATTCCAAAATAAGGTCGGACTCAGTTTCGTTCTTGGTGCGGTGTATTGCCACAATGATCGTCGGGAGAGAGACAAGCTCTGGGCGGACCTTATTTCTCTGAGTGACTATGCTCAATCTACCCTTAACTTACCTCTTCTATGCCTGGGAGACTTTAATGCTCAGTTATACAACAATGAGCAAGTGGGCGGTCGTTCAATAGCTAACACTGTTCTTCAGGACTTCCAAATTGCCTGGTGAGATCGGGATTGCAGCCTCTTGCTCGGTCTGTCTATATTTGGACCTTGGATAATAAGGCTTTGAGAAGGAGAGTGACTTGCCAACTTGACAGGTTATGGGGAATAGTAGGTAGCTGGCCTCTTTTTCGACGGTTGTTGCTGAGGGTCTGGTGGCAGTCATAGTGTGAGGTGGGCCGGGCTAGGCCGGCCCGGGCCGGGCTTAGCCCAGATTAAGGATCGGGTCGGGCTGGACTGACCCGGAATTAAAAAAATTCAAACCCAGCCCGGACCTAGACTCGGATGGGTTCGGGCCGAGCCGGGCCTGGGTTACCTCGCAGGCTGGCCAACTTTAAAAAAAGAAGACATATTTGGGCCCAGTTTTGAATTTATACTATATTTGTTTCTACTTTTAACACAAATCAAATTGGAACTATTGGTTAGCAGAGCGGTTGATAAGAATTGATTGAGGAGATCTTGGGTTCATGACCCCCCTCCTCCTGTATTAATTTGAATTTTTATCAAATATATACCGGGCCGGGCTGGGCCGCTAGGCTTGAAAAAATTTAACCCAGCCCGGACCCAGTTGGGAGTATGGGCTGGGTCGGGTCGGGCTACCGGTTCCTAACCCTGGACCCAGCCCGAACCCAGATGCAATGTGGGTCGGGCCGTTCTGGCCCGTTGGCCGGGCCCGGGCCAACCCAGACCTGTTTTCACCGGGCCGATTGAGGGCCGATTTTCTGGCCGCCCAGCCCAATACATACCTTGAGGTGGCAGGTACGAGTGATCATTGTCCCATTCGGATCAACCTCCTCCAACCAGTTTGAAATAAAGCTCGGCCTTTCGGATACAACACGTGGCCTTTAGGTGATGGCTATCGGGAGGCATTATCTCGCGGGCTTGCTAGTCATACTTATGGGAACAAGCAATACAAGCTTGTTCAATTCCTGAATAGAGTGAAGGAAGAGCTGAAGATTTGGAATAAATCCATCTCTCCCCCTCTTCTGGCTCAGAAGGAGAAGGAACTTCAAGAGGTTCAACATATCCTTCAGTCTGACATCCTTAATAAAAATATTGTGCGGCGTGAGCGGTTGCTTGTTCGGGAGGTGGGTACCCTTTGCCAGCAGGAGGAAATCCAACTTGCCTAATGGGCTAAGGGCTTGTTTGGTAAATGGATTTGCATTTGGATTTGGATTTGGAAATCCAAAATTCAAATTCAAATCCAGATCATGAATTTCCAAATCCAAATCCAACTCCAACTAAACATAGGATTTGGTAAATTATTAATTAGCTATTATAATTATAATTATAGTTATGATTAATAATTAAATTATTATTATAAGTAATAAAATAATAAATAAATAAATTATTAATTAAGATATAATGATGATTAATAAATTATTAATTAAGATATAATGATGATTATAATGACGATTAATAAATTATTAATTAGTTATTATAATTATAATTATAATTATGATTATGATTAATAATTAAATTATTATTATAATTAATAAAATAATAAATAAATAAAATTATTAATTAGCTATTATAATTATAATTATAGTTATGATTAATAATTAAATTATTATTATAATTGTGATAATAGTTATGATTAATAAATTATTAATTAAGATATAATGATGATTATAATGACGATTAATAAATTATTAATTAGAATTTTAATAATATATTAATTATTTAATTACTAAAATGTAAAAATAAAATTATTAATTAGCTATTATAATTATAATTATAGTTATGATTAATAATTAAATTATTATTATAATTGTGATAATAGTTATGATTAATAAATTATTAATTAAGATATAATGATGATTATAATGACGATTAATAAATTATTAATTAGAATTTTAATAATATATTAATTATTTAATTACTAAAATGTAAAAATAAAATTATTATTTAATTACTAAAATGTAAATTATTAATTCCGATGATAATTTATGATAACTAACTATTAGTTATTTCTTATTAAAATAATAACTAATTTTTAGTTATAAATTTTTTTTTAAAAAAATAATGACTAATTTTTAATTAACTGTTAGCTAATTTTTAATTAATTATAAATTAAATATTTTAAAAATAGTAATTATAAATTAATATTATGATGATTAATAAATTATTAATTAAACTATTGTAATATATTAATTATTAAATATGATTATAATTGTCATTAAAATATTATTAATTAAGATTATAATAAAATAGTAATTAACGAATTATTAATTAATATTATAATATGACTAATAAATTATTAATTATGATTATAGTTGGATATTAATTAATAAATTATTAATTAAGATTAATGTTATAATTAATAAATTTATTATAATTATGATTAATAAAATTATTAATTAAGATTATTATAAATTATTAAATAAACAAATTATGAACTTAGATTATAATTATGATAACTAACTATTAGTTAATTTTTTATTAAAAACAATAACAAATTTTTATTTATAAAAAATATTTTTTAAAATAATAATAATGACTAATTTTTAATTAACTATTAGTTAATTTTGAATAAACTATAAATTAAATATTTTAACGAAATTATTTAAAAATAACTAATTTTTTCCTCCCAAATCCAACCTTTCTTTCAAATCCAAATTTTGGATTTGGTCATACTTTTCATATCCAAATCTATCTCCAATCAAACATAGAATTCCATGGATTTGATTTCAAATTCATAAAATCCTAAAATCCAATTCCAAATACAGTTTACCAAACGGGCCTTAAGTGTGGTTGGCTGAAGGAAGGAGACAGGTGCACCAAGTTCTTCTATGATATGGTCCGCACGCGACAACACCGTAATTCTATTCATCGTCTTATTGTTGAGGATGGCTCGGAAGTGCGAACACAACAAGCTATACAGGATGAGGCAGTCAGGTTCCATTCTGATCTTTTTAATCAATCAGTTTATACTAAAGTGTTCCCTGGTTTAACATGTAAGAAGTTGATCACTGCGAGAGCAAATGATATTCTTTTGGCCCCTGTGACAGAGATGGAACTGAAGGATATCATTATGGATGCGGATCCTAACAAAGCTCCTAGTCCGGATGGGTTTAGCAGCAAGTTCTATAAAACTCATTGGGCTGATGTGAAGTCTCAGGTGGTTGATGTGATTCAAGGTTTCTTTGCTCACGACAGACTTTTGCGGGAGGCCAACCATACTTTCTTAACCTAGGTGCCAAAGAAGGAAGGTGCGACGAACCTTGCTGACTTTCGGCCTATTGCTTGCTGTAACTTTATATACAATATTATCATATATGTCATGTTCAATCGTATGAAGGATATTATGTCGGACCTGTTTTCTTCGAGCCAGACGACCTTTATTTGGGGGAGGAGTATCGCGGACCATTGTTTACTGGCACATGAAATGATGCGAGGCTTCAATAAGTTGGGTGGAGAGAAGGCTTGTATAAAATTGGATCTCCGGAAGGCATATGATATGGTCAACAGGAAATTCGTCTGCTATATGCTCTTGGATATGGAGTTCAGCCCTACCTGGATAGAACGGGTCCGGGGTGTATTACCATTGCTACTTTCTTGGTCCTCATTTGGGGGCAACCGTATGGGTTCTTTGGTAGCAATCATGGGATTAGGCAAGGGTACCCCTTGTCTCCTTATCTGTTCACTATTGTTATGGAGTACCTTACATGTCTTATGGATGCTACGAGTTACCGTCAGGAGATCACACATCTTTTTAAGAAGGTGACCCCTCACATTACTCATTTGATTTATGCTGACGACTTGCTCTTGTTCCTAAAACCAACTAGCTCTGGTTTAAGGGTAATCTTTGATATTATGGCTTCATTTGAGCAGCTTTTGGGCTTGAGTCTCAATAAGTAGAAGGGTAAGGTTTACTTCAACCGATTATGTCAGGCTAAGGAGGAGAATGCAGTTGTATTGGGGATTAGTCGGGTACGCTCCCGGTTAAATATCTGGGTGTTCCTTTTCCTGTAATTACTCGACCAACCTGGATTGCCAAAGCTTAGTGGAGTATGCTCAGAGACGGGTTGAAGGGTGGCAGGCGCAAAGCCTCTCTTTTGGAGGCAAAATTGAACTGGTCTCGGTGATTACAGGTGTAGTGATGTTTTGGTTGCAATCTGTCCTCCTCCTTGTTGCCACCATTCGGAAGATTGAGAAGATATGCTCCAAATTCATTTGCCGGGGTGGCATACATACGATCTCTTGGGTGGCCCTCTGTTGTCCCAGGGAGGAAGGGGGTGGGGCTCAGACCTCTCCTGACGCTTAGGAAGGTCGCTAGTCTGAGGTTTGCTTGGAAGTTCATTCAGGGTGACACACTATGGGCGACTTGGATGAGAAATCGTTATCTGCGTTTGGACTCGTTCTGGGAGTATCGATGTAACAACAATGGATCAGTTGTTCTCAAACACATTCTGCGTCAACGGGGTGACTTTCACCAGTGTATCACTCGAGTTATTGCAGATGGAAAGGTGACTAACCTTTGGGAAGATCCTTGGATTGACCACCGGAGTTTTCCAGATTGGTTGGATATCCAGGGTAGGGCTCCCCTTCATTTGCGAGGCCAGGTGAGCCGCATCATCAGGTCAGGTGCGTGGTAGTTGGCGGACCTACATATCCCGGCTATGCTGGCTAATCACATTCGTCAAATTTCGATTGCTGGGAGGATGACCGGGATGTCTGGAGGTGGGATGGCAGTCATATGGGTGACTTTATTTTCGAGCTTGTGTACAATCAGACACAGGAGCATTTTGCTACTTGGGAGTACTCATATCGTTCGGCAGAAAGACATTGTGAGAAAGTTTTAATATTGTATGTATAAGTCAAGGTTGTAAAAGGCGCTAGGCGGGCGGCCACCTACCGCCTAGCGCCTAGGGCGCCTAGGCGGGGCCTAGGCGGCCTTCTAATATTAGGCGGTCACCGCAAAAAAAACATATGAATTAAAATATGCTAAAGTAAAAATTATACTCCAAATTTAAAGTTTCTCATAATAAGTAAACAAAGTCAAATTCATAGTTCAAGACAACATAGACAAGACTACAAGTTCAAACATAATTCAAGTAGCTAACAATATTATAGCAACAAAATAAGAATATCTCCTCTCTTTCTTCTAAGTGTCCGTCGGCATGGATCCCACTTCTTCATTTTCATAATCAACAAAAGCCATAGAAGGACCATCAGATTCACACTCAATGTCCTCATCTCCTTCATCTTCGGTTTCTGATTCAACTTATTCTGGCACGACATTTCTGCTACTTCTTCTAGGTTGTAGGTAGTCGTCCGCACCCGATGCTTGTCCAACCATTGCCCAAGTAAGTCCCTCATGTGTTCCACTATCATCTTCATCATCATCTCCACCCTCTACAACCCATCCTTGAGTATGGATTGGCTCACTAGAATGTAGTACATCATCTGTCACTTCTCTCTTCTTCTTGTTTATAAGTTTTGCATTAAATTGCACATAGACTAGATTGTTCAACCTTTCCACATCTAGCCTCTTTCTTTTTTGTATGTATCTACATAAAAAAAAAAATAAACTACAAAGTTAGATATTGCAAGGAAAGATCTAGTTGTTAAAGAACTAATTATAATTATATTAAACTTACCCCTTCAAATGTGCTCCAATTTCTTTCACATCCGGAAGAACTAGTTGTTAAAGCTAGAATTCTTTTTGCAATTTTCAACAAGTTGGGAGTAGAACCTCCATAGTTTGACCACCAAAGTACTATTGATCAAAGTAAATTAGTAGCAAATAAAATTTCAATGAAACTTAACTTAAGACAAACATTTTTAAATAATTATACCTGGATTATACTTGTCATCATTGTTTGTACATCCTTTTAGTGCTAAGGCTCTTCCAAATGAACCCTCTCTCATCTTGTATCTTCCTAGCTCCTCGTTCATGATTCGATCTTGCATGTCCAAATCGTCGGAGAAGAAACTCTCAACACATTGTATAAGACCATCATTAAGTGTTGGATCATCAAAGCTACTAGTATCCTTATATGCATAATAAGGATTTAGTAAGTAGCCCGCCAAATGCAAGGGGCTATCAAGACGGCCGGTGGCTTTTGAATCGATGATTTCAATGATCGGCCTATAGCTCATCTCATTGTTTTGAAACACAATCTTTACTTGTTCTCTTACTTGCTTGAGCTCCCCGTAAATAAAATCCATTGATGGCTTCTTATCTCCATCGGTCAATCTAAGTAACTTGACTAATGGAGCAAACAATCGCAAGCATAGTGCTACACCCGACCAAAAGCTTGCACTTACCACAATGGCATAGGCTTTCTTTCCTTTTGCGGTACCATGACACAATTTGCTTGATTCCCAATCAGAAAAACCCACCATTGCATGAAATTGATGCTTCTTCTCAAACATAGTTTGCAAAGTCAAGAATGTCGTTGCAAATCGAGTCACACCCGGTCTCACTATGTCACGTCTTTTTGTATATTTTCTCATCATAGCCAATGTCCTATGATGTGAGAATAAATGAACACTGTGAATGCCTTTGCTTTGTCGATCACATCTCTGAACTTCGGAATTTTAGCAATCCCTTCAAGCATAAGATCTATTGTGTGAGTGGCACACGAGGTCCAGAAAATAGTATGCCTCTTCTCCTTCAATAACTTGGCGGCCGCCATGTTGTTCGACGCATTATCCGTCACAACTTGAACTACACTTTTGGGCCCAATTTCTTCAATGCACTTGTCAACGTAATGGAATATATATTCTCCAGTGTGTGCATCTATTGAAGCTTCTTGTGAAGAATGAAAACTTGTACCTTAAGCAAAAAAAATATGAATTTACCATTAAGCAAAAAATATATAAATTTTACCATTAAGCAAAAAATATATGAAATTTACCATTAAGCAAAAAAATATCATACCTTCGATACAATTGACGCACATGTTCATGATACTCCTCTTACGGTCGGTCCAAGCGTCGGTCATAACTGAACAACCACTTTTATTCCATTCTTCTTCATGCTTCTTGAGTGACTCTTTAGTTTTCTCCATCTCTTTCTTCAAAAGTGGTTCCCTCAACATATATTGGCTTGGCTTCCGATAACCTGGACCGAATTGACCAACCGCTTCAATAAACCGATCAAAACTATCAAGGGTAATAGCATGGAAAGGTATGCCGGCCTCATACACCCACTTAGCCAAATATTGATGCACAGCTTCCGTCTTTTCTTTAAATAATGTCTCATTCATATTTTGTTGTCTTAGCCTCTTTGCCGGATTTGCCCCACTATCGGGATTGATGGATGTAGCCCATTTGTCCATAGCTCCAAGAAAATGTGGTCTTTTTCTTGATCCCACAATTTCAATTTCTTCTTCTTCATCTTGATCTTCAATTTGTACCTCTTCCCTTATGCTTTCCTCTTGTTTTATCTTCTCCTTCTTCTTGACTTTGCTAGCTTCAATAGCCGCCTTGCATTTATCTTGATCTTCTTTCGTAGATCTCGGACATGAAGCCACATTTCCTTTAATATGACCTATATGTTGTTTGATCCTATAAATCCCTCCAGAACAAATTTTGCCACATAACTTGCATTTTAATTTGTCTAGATTTGCAGGATCAACCAATGCCCCGTACTCCCATCCAATATCAGTAGAGGAACGCCGAAGCACCGACGAACTTGAAACGTTGACATTGTCAGAGGATGCCGTATTAGATCCACTTCCAGACATTTTTCTATTTCACGCAATAAAAATATGTTATATAAAATGAAAGCAAATAATATAAAATGCAAGCAATAAAATTTACATTTTAATTTGTCTAGATATTTTTCGGTTTCATAACTTTTAACATTTTTTTTATTATTTTCCATGTGTGTGTGCAGCACTATGCTACTGTAGAGAGAAAAAAAAAGGGGCGGCTTCAGGAACACTGCACAGTGCAGCCGGTTTAAAAAGAGAAAGAGAAAGAAAGAAAGAAAAAGGAAAAAAAAAAGGTCTGCTTCAAAAGTTACAGAGAAGGAGAGAGAAAAAAAAAAGCCGGTTTCTCCTTCTTCCTCTGGAGAGTGAGAAGAAGAAGAGAAGAAAAAGGAAAAGATGAAGAGTGAGAAGAAGAAGAGAATAGAAGACGAAGATTGAGAAGGTGAGAACCCTAACCTTCCTCCTGCTGTTTCTCCTTCTTCCTCTGCTTCTTCTTCTTCCTCTCTTTTGGGTTTTTTTTTTGCTGCTGCTGAATTTTCGTTGGTTGCTGCTGCTTTCTCTTCTTCTGCTGATTTTTCTTCTTCCTCCACTATCGGGTTTCGGGCGGGTCCTGCACTTAAAAAAAAAAATTTCCAAAAAAATTTGAAACCGCCTAGGCGACCGCCCCCCGGCCACGAGGACGTCCGCCTAGGCGTCCGCCCCACCGCCTCGCTCGCCTAGGCGGCCGCCTAAGCCCGCCTTTATTCCTGGCCCGCCTGGGGACCGCTTCCGGCCCAGAGTTGGGCGCCACCCGCGCCGCCCAGCGCCTAGGCGCCGCCTAATCCCGCTTTTTAGAACAGTGGTATAAGTTTATGATGAGGAAACTTCTTACCAGGGATCGTCTGCATCGTTTGAGGATTCTTACTTCTGACCTTAGTTGTGCTCTATGTTATCAAATGCCGGAGTCTATGGTACATTTGTTCTTCGAGTGTCCCTACTTTCACAAAGTTTGGCATCTCTCCCCTGGGACCCTGGCGCAGCCGAAATCGGGTCTGTAGAAGCATGGAATTTCAGGCGCATCTTAAAGCCAGAGGTACTATGCGCCCTAACTCTCATGTGCTAAGTGGCAGTCTTCTCATATTCTGTGTAATGAATTTGTATTAATGACTATGAATCTGCCTCTTCGTATTTAGCCAAGTCAAAACAACCATTAACGCCTAAAAAAACTCAACAGACAGACCAATGAGGCTGCGCCATGTGGCAGATGCGCCGTCAGCACCATCCGCTCTGTACCGATGGGATATCGACCCATGCGTCTAGCATGGCACGAGCTGATGCACCCATTACAACTCGTCACCCATCAAGCATTTAATGCTATGTGACAGAGTTGGCAGCACATCCCCCAACGAATGACCAATCGGCAGCTCTTTGCAAGAAACGAAGAGCCGCTGACGTCAGCATTATTATTTGCCTTTTTTGTCGGCTACCGCTGTCCTTGCCACGTGGCCGACCGATCATTCGCATGCGCCTCCGCAGCCATGTGCCTAGAAGTCCGCATGCACCTCAAAAGTCATGCGCCCCCGACTCGCTCCTGGTCCTAAAAGACAGAAGTTAAGTCTTTGCATGCGCCTCCACAGCCATGCGCCAAAACTCAGCCTGCAGAATCCATGCACCCAGACTGATCTATTATAGACCAAGTCGCCCTCCATGCGCCTAATCCTAGGCGCATCCTGACAGATCATCTTTCACAAAATCAGAGATCTTTGAGTCACAGACATGTGCCACGTATATTCTGACTCAGTTCTGCTCAAGAATGGGTGCTAACCACCAAAGATCTCAGCAACAACCGAATCTCCACAACTGCCACGTGTCAGCTCCACCGCAGTCCTATAGAGCAGTTCAACAGATTTGGCTTCAACGTAGGGCGCATCGTCCATGCGCCCCACAGCATCAGCCACGTGGCGTTTCCACGTACAGGCGCATCCTACATATGCGCGCATGAGCAGACCAGTCTGCTGCATATAAATAGAAGGGCCATTCCTTCATCCACACAGACAAATCATCATATCTACATACAGAGACGAGAAGAGACGTAACGTCTACTTCTCCTCCAAACGCTCCGGCATCCAGAGCAGCCCAGACCTTCAGAGAATTCAAGATCGTCGTCAGATCGTCAACGGAGTCAACGCATTACCACTCGCTCCACCGATATACTTTTCAGATAAAAATAAAAGTGTACTCCTAGGACTACGTCTAAGTCCTACATTGTATATTGTTCTGTTTGTAATTGAAATACCAAAGTTTTATCAATAAAAAAAAACCTTGTTGCATTTTCGATGGCAAACAGGGTCTTCCTGTAGTAGCGTAGCCACGGGCGGTGGCAGGCTTCACGGGGATGTGGCCCCAGGAGGCGGCGCGACGTCCGGCGGCGAAGCGGGCGCTGGCGGGGTACGGGGTAGCGAATCGGCCGAAGGTGGTGGAGGCGGTGTCCCGGGGGGGGGGGGGGACACGGCTCTGGTGCGACTCGGATGGGGCTCAGGCGGGGCCTGGGGGGGGGATGGCCTATGCGGGGCTCGTGTGGGTTTTCTACAGGAGGGGCGGCCACTGGTGGCCACCGATCGAGGGACGGAGCGGCCAGGGTTAGGGCAACGTTAGTGACGCCGGATACAGCGATCGACGGGATCAGAACAACGTGGACACGGAGGAAGATGTGGGATGGACAACGGTGATTAGGAGACGTAACCCCAGTCTCCTGGCCCGGATGTTTTTGGGAGTCATTTTTATAAAGTCCATTGGGATATTCTGAAGGAGGAGGTTCTGGAGATCGTCAGCGACTTCTTTGAAAACGACAAATTACTTAAGGAGGTCAACCATACCTTTCTGACTCTGATCCCGAAGAAGGAAGGAGCGACATCTTTCAGCGATTTTCGTCCTATCTCCTGCTGTAAATTTTTATATAAAATAATCACTCACTTGATATGCAGATGTATGGAGCGGATTATGCAGGGCTTGGTGTCTAGCAACCAAGCGGCTTTTGTGAAGGGGCGGTCTATTGTTGACAACAGCATGCTTGCCCATAGGTTTATTCGGGACTTCAACAAACCTCGAGGAGATAAAATTTGCATCAAGCTTGATCTGCGAATGGCATACGACTCTGTCAATAGGGAGTTTGTGTGCCATATTATGCTTTCTATGGGCTTTGATCGTACTAGGGTGGATAGGGTTCGTGTCTGCATTTTCACTCCCTTGTTTTCAGTTAGTCAGGGGCCAACCGTACGGCTTTTTCAGCAATTCAAGAGGGCTTCGGCAAGGGGATCCGCTGTCGCCATACCTCTTCACATTGGTCATGGAGTTTTTCATCTCTTTCATGGATGTGGCAGTCCATAGACGTCAGATTATTCCGTTGTACACGCGGGTTCATCCTCAGATATCCCATCTTATCTATGCGGACGACTTGCTGGTCTTTTTGGTTCCCTTACGCCGGACGACTTGCTGGTCTTTTTGGTTCCCTTGCGCCGTGGGATTGAGGCTTTGAATTTGATTATGGAGCGGTTTGGATTAATGACTGGGCTACAGCTGAACAAGGATAAGAGCATGGCTTATTCCAATATGCATTGTCAGCAGAAAGAAGAGTGGGCCTTACTTCTAGGAGTTGAGAAGGGTGATCTACCAGTCAAATATTTGAGAATTATTGTCTATCAACTATGCCAAAGAGGTCGAATGTCAAAATCTGTTGGACTATGCAACGCCGTCTGGAGGGGTGGCATGCCCAGAGCTTATCCTTTGGAGAGCGCATCCAGCTGGTTCGATCCCTTATTTATGCCATTGTCTGTTTCTGGTTGCAGACCCTCATGCTCCTGACTGCGACCATTAGTAAAATTGAAAAAATTATGTGCCAACTTTATATGGAGACGAGGCTTACACTCTATAGGATGGACGACTCTCTACAGACCTCGGGAGGAGGGAGGTGTCGGTCAGCAGTCCTTACGGACCCTGCGTGAAATTGCGGGACTGAGACGAGCTTGACGATTTCTTGTCCAGGATTCCTTGTGAGCGGTTTGGATGAGGAGAGGTATTTGAAGGACCAGACTTTCTGGGAGATTCGAGCCAATAGCAACGACTCCGTTACTTGGAAGAACTTACTATTTCATCGTACTACATTGAAGGCCTTATTTCCAGAGTGATGAAAGATGGAGAAACTACTAATTTGTGGTATGATCCTTGGATCAACCATCAGAGCTTGGTGGATCGAGTAGGATGGCAGGCGCTGCCAGCGGCGGGGAGGAGGCCACGGGTGAGTGCTATTCTACGGGAGGGAGCGTGGAGGTCGGATCTTTACCCTATGACTCGACAGTTTCGTCAGGAGATTGAAGAGGTCCAAGTAGATCCTCGGAGTCCGGAAGGGGACCGATGGGTGTGGACGAATACTGGACATCATGTTTTTCCTCAATCAATTTTCTATGCGTCTATAAGGGAGGTTCACCCTCCTATGGAGCTGGCCCCGGTGGTACGGACCAAGGGGGTGGCCTCCAAAATGTAATTTTGCCTGTACAAACTTTGCCTTGGGAGGATGTTTACTCGGGATCGCCATGCGAGGTTCGGTGTTCTGGTTTCGTCGCTGCAGTGTGAGCTGTGCAAACAAGATTGTGAATCTATGGAGCACATCTTTTTTAGTTGTTCGTTCTCATCATCTATTTGGCAACATCAATGTTTTCAGCTTAACATGCAGACTCATGGTCCTCGAAATTGGAGGGAGGAGATGGCAGATATCATGGCTGAAAGGAGTCGGGGTTCCCAGTGGTACACTACAGCAAGGATTCGGTTGGCGGCTGCTGTCTGGCATATATGGAAAGAAATAAACAAAATAAACAACAGAGTTTTTGAGCTGGTGACTACGTCCATTATTGGGGTGATTCACAACATCGAATATGATGTAAAAGTGATGGAGAACTTCAAGATCTGATTTGTAGCCTTTTCTTTTTACTATAAATACAAAGTATTTTGAAAAAGGTACTTTGTATACAAGGTTGTAAAAGGCGCTAGGCGGTAGGCGGGCGGCCACCTACCGCCTAGCGCCTAGGCCGCCTAGGCGGGGCCTAGGCGGCCTTCTAATATTAGGCGGTCACCGCAAAAAACATAGGAATTAAAATATGCTAAAGTGAAAATTATACTCCAAATTTAAAGTTTCTCATAATAAGTAAACAAAGTCAAATTCATAGTTCAAGACAACATAGACAAGACTACAAGTTCAAACATAATTCAAGTAGCTAACAATATTATAGCAACAAAATAAGAATATCTCTTCTCTTTCTTCTAAGTGTCCGTCGGCATGGATCCCACTTCTTCATTTTCATAATCAACAAAAGCTAGAAGGACCATCAGATTCACACTCAATGTCCTCATCTCCTTCATCTTCGGTTTCTGATTCAACTTGTTCTGGCACGACATTTCTGCTACTTCTTCTAGGTTGTAAGTAGTCGTCCGCACCCGATGCTTGTCCAACCATTGCCTAAGTAAGTCCCTCATGTGGTCCACTATCATCTTCATCATCATCTCCACCCTCTACAACCCATCCTTGAGTATGGATTGGCTCACTAGAATGTAGTACATCATCTGTCACTTCTCTTTTCTTCTTGTTTATAAGTTTTGCATTAAATTGCACATAGACTAGATTGTTCAACCTTTCCACATCTAGCCTATTTCTCTTCTTTGTATGTATCTACATAAAAAAAATATAAACTACAAAGTTAGATATTGCAAGGAAAGATCTAGTTGTTAAAGAACTAATTATAATTATATTAAACTTACCCCTTCAAAGGTGCTCCAATTTCTCTCACATCCGGAAGAACTAGTTGTTAAAGCTAGAATTCTTTTTGCAGTTTTCAACAAGTTGGGAGTAGACCCTCCATAGTTTGACCACCAAAGTACTATTGATCAAAGTAAATTAGTAGCAAATAAAATTTCAATGAAACTTAAGACAAACATTTTTAAATAATTATACCTGGATTATACTTGTCATCATTGTTTGTACATCCTTTTAGTGCTAAGGCTCTTCCAAATGAACCCTCTCTCATCTTGTATCTTCCTAGCTCCTCATTCATGATTCGATCTTGTATGTCCAAATCGTCGGAGAAGAAAGTCTCAACACATTGTATAAGACCATCATTAAGTGTTGGATCATCAAAGCTACTAGTATCCTTATATGCATAATAAGGATTTAGTAAGTAGCTCGCCAAATGCAAGGGGCTATCAAGACGGCCGGTGGCTTTTGAATCGATGATTTCAATGATCGGCCTATAGCTCATCTCATTGTTTTGAAACACAATCTTTACTTGTTCTCTTACTTGCTTGAGCTCCCCGTAAATAAAACCCATTGATGGCTTCTTATCTCCATCGGTCAATCTAAGTAACTTGACTAATGGAGCAAACAATCGCAAGCATAGTGCTACACCCGACCAAAAGCTTGCACTTACCACAATGGCATAGGCTTTCTTTCCTTTTGCGGTACCATGACACAATTTGCTTGATTCCCAATCAGAAGAACCCACCATTGCATGAAATTGATGCTTCTTCTCAAACATAGTTTGCAAAGTCAAGAATGTCGTTGCAAATCGAGTCACACCCGGTCTCACTATGTCACGTCTTTTTGTATATTTTCTCATCATAGCCAATGTCCTATGATGTGAGAATAAATGAACACTGTGAATGCCTTTGCTTTGTCGATCACATCTCTGAACTTCGGAATTTTAGCAATCCCTTCAAGCATAAGATCTATTGTGTGAGTGGCACACGAGGTCCAGAAAATAGTAGGCCTCTTCTCCTTCAATAACTTGGCGGCCGCCATGTTGTTCGACGCATTATCCGTCACAACTTGAACTACACTTTTGGGCCCAATTTCTTCAATGCACTTGTCAACATAATGGAATATATATTCTCCAGTGTGTGCATCTATTGAAGCTTCTTGTGAAGAATGAAAACTTGTACCTTAAGCAAAAAATATATGAATTTAAGAATTTTACCATTAAACAAAAATATATGAATTTTACCATTAAGCAAAAAATATATGAAATTTACCATTAAGCAAAAAAAACATCATACCTTCAATACAATTGACGCACATGTTCATGATACTCCTCTTACGGTCGGTCCAAGCGCCGGTCATAACTGAACAACCACTTTTAGTCCATTCTTCTTCATGCTTCTTGAGTGACTCTTTAGTTTTCTCCATCTCTTTCTTCAAAAGTGGTTCCCTCAACATATATTGGCTTGGCTTTCGATAACCTGGACCGAATTGACCAACCACTTCAATAAACCGATCAAAACTATCAAGGGTAATAGCATGGAAAGGTATGCCGGCCTCATACACCTACTTAGCCAAATATTGATGCACAGCTTCCGTCTTTTCTTTAAATAATGTCTCATTCATATTTTGTTGTCTTAGCCTCTTTGCCGGATTTGCTCCAATATCGGGATTGATGGATGTAGCCCATTTGTCCATAGCTCCAAGAAAATGTGGTCTTTTTCTTGATCCCACAATTTCAATTTCTTCTTCTTCATCTTGATCTTCAATTTGTACCTCTTCCCTTATGCTTTCCTCTTGTTTTCTCTTCTCCTTCTTCTTGACTTTGCTAGCTTCAATAGCCGCCTTGCATTTATCTTGATCTTCTTTCGTAGATCTCGGACATGAAGCCACATTTCCCTTAATATGACCTATAGATCTTCTTTCGTTGACATTGTCAGAGTATGCCGTATTAGATCCACTTCCAGACATTTTTCTATTTCACGCAATAAAAATATGTTATATAAAATGAAAGCAAATAATATAAAATGCAAGCAATATAATTTGCAATTTAATTTGTCTAGACATTTTTCGGTTTCATAACTTTTAACATTCTTTGTGTATATATTTCTATTCATTATTTGTGCAGAAAAAAAATGGGGCCGGCGTCCAGCGTGACAACTTCACTCAAGCCTGGAGAAAAAGAGAGAAAGAAAGAAAGAAAATTGAGAAAAATTTGTGTATATATTTATATTCATTATTTGTGCAGGAGTCTCGAGAAAGAGAAAGAGAAAAAAAGAAAATTGAGAAGGAGAAAGAAAGAAAGAAAATCAAAAAAAAAAGGAACCCTAATATGCTGCTGCTCGAGTCGAGCCTGGAGAAGAAAAAGAGAAGAAGAAGAGAAGAGAAGAAGAAGATTGAGAATAATAGAAGATGAAAGGTGAGAACCCTAACCTGTTCCTTCCCTCCTGCTGCTTCTCATTCTTCCTCTGCTGCTTCTTCTTCCTTTCTCTTGTTTCTTTTGCTGCTGCGGCAGTTTTTTTTTTTTTTTTTGAAGCTGCTGTTTTCCTCCTTCTCCTCGTGTTTTTGTGGTGAAGCCTTTCGGGTTTCGGGTCGGGCGGGTCCTGAACACAAAAAAAAAAAAAAAAAAAATCGTACCCGCCTAGGCGGCCGCCCACCTGCCACGACCACGTCCGCCTAGGCGGCCGTCCCACCGCCTCGAGCGCCTAGGCGGCCGCCTAGGCCCGCCTTTCTTCCTGGTCCGCCTGGGGACCGATTCCGGCCCAAAGTTGGGCGCCGCCGCGCCGCCCAGCGCCTAGGCGGCGCCTAGGCGCCGCCTAATCGCGCCTTTTAGAACACTGTTTGTATATATAAAAATTTGAGGAGTCTACAAGGCGGATCTTGGTGGAGACTTAAAGTTCTCCATCACTTTTACATCAAATTCTATGTTGTGTATTACTCCAATAGTGGGTGTAATCACCAGCTCAAAAATTCTATAGTTTCTTTCCTTCCATATATGCCAGACCGCAGCCGTCAACCGAATCCTTGCTGTATTATACCACTGGGAATCCCGATTCCTTTCGGCCACGATATCTGCCACCACCTCCTTCCATCTTTGAGAGCCATGAGTTTGTAAGCTGAGTTGATAACACTGATGATGCCAAACAGATGAAGAGAAGGAACATCTAAAGAAGATGTACTCCATAGATTCATGGTCTTGTTTGCATAGCTCACACAGTGGTGAAGGAATCTGCACCCCAAACCTCACCAGGCGGTCTCGAGTAAGCAACTTCTCAAGGCGAAGTTTGTACAAGCAAAATTGTATTTTGGAGGCTATCCCTTTGGTCCACACCACCTGTGCCAGCTCCATGGGAGGGTAAATCTCCCTAATAGACGCGTAGATGATCGATTGTGGAAAGATATGTTGTCCAGTGTCTGTCCACACCCATTGATCCCCATCCGGACTCTCAGTAACACTTGGACCACTTCAATCTCCTGCCGAAATTGTCTCGTCATAGGGTGAAGGTTCGCTCTCCACTCATCCTCCCGCAGAATAGTGCTCACCCGTGCCCTTCTCCCGCCGTTGGTAGCGCTTGCCAACCAACTCGATCCGCCAAGCTCAGATGGTTGATCCAAGGATCCCACCAAAGGTCAGTAGTTTCTCCATCTGTCATCACGCTGGAAATAAGCCCCTTCAGAGTAGTCCGATGGGATAGTAAGTTCTTCCAAGTAACAGAGTCGTTGCTATTGGCTCGGATCTCCCAAAAAGACTGGTCCTTCATATACCTCCCCTTCATCTATACCGCCCACAAGGAATCCTGAGCTAGAAATCACCAAGCTTGTCTCAATCTCGCAGTCTTACGCAGGGTCCGAAGGGACTGTAGGCCGACACCTCCCTCCTCCCGAGGTCTGCATAGAGGGAGGTGTCGGCCTATAGAGTGTAGGTCTCCTCTCCAGATAAAGTTGGCACATAGTCTCTCAATTTTACTAATGGTCGCAGATGACAACATGAGAGTTTACAACCAGAATCGGGCAATGACATAGATGACGGATCGAACTAGCTCAATACGCCCTCTAAAGGATAAGCTATGGGCATGCCACCCCTCTAGATGGCGTTGTGCATTGTCCACCATACTTTGGCATTCGGTCTCTTTGGCGTAGTTGATAGATAACAGGATTCCCAAATATTAGACTGGTAAATCTCCTTTCTCAATACCAAGAAGTAAAGCCTTCTCTTCCTTCTGCTGACAAAGTTTGTTGAAATAGGCCATACTCTTATCCGTGTTCAGCTGCAGACCAGTCAGTGAGTCAAACCGTTCCATAATCCAGTTCAAAGCCGCAATCCCACGACGCGAAGGAACCAGAAAGACCAGCAAGTCATCCGCATAGATAAGATGGGATACCTGAAGGTGCACCCGCTTGTACAGCGAGGTGATCTGGCCTCTATGGACCGCCACGTCCATGAGCGATGTGGAAAACTCTATAACCAAGGTAAAGAGGTATGGCGATAGCGGATCCCTTTGCCGAAGTCCTCTAGAACTACTGAAGAAGCCATACGGCTGACCCCAGACAAGGACAGAGAATGAGGGAGTGGAAATGCAGACCCGAACCCTATCTACCCAAGTAGGATCAAAGCCCATAGCAAGCATAATATGGCACACGAACTCTCTATTGACAGAGTCATATGCCTTTCGCAGATTAAGCTTGACACACACTTTATCCGCTCTAGGTTTGTTGAAGTCCCGGATCAGCTCATGGGCAAGCAGACTGTTATCAACAATAGACCGTCTCTTCACAAAATCCGCTTGGTTACTAGACACCAGGCCCTGTATAATACGTCTGCACATCAAGTGAGTGATAGCTTTATATAGAAAGTTGCAGCAGGAGATGGGATGAAAATCGCTAAGAGACGTCGCTTCTTCATTCTTTGATATAAGAGTCAGAAAAGTATGGTTGAGCTCCTTAAGCAGTTCGTCGTTGTCGAAGAAGTCTCGGACAATCTCCAACACCTCCTCCTTTAAAGTATCCCAGTGGACTTTATAGAACTGGCTCCAAAAACCATCCGGGCCAGGAGATTTGTTTGGATCCGCATGACGTACAATAGCTTCAATCTCCTCCATAGTCACTGGTGCCAGAAATACATTGTTACCCAGTGGGGTAACCAGCCTCTTGCAAACAATCTCCGGAAAGTCAGATAGATAAGAAGTTTAACTGTAAAGCTCAGTACAGTACCTGACTGCTTCCTCCTGTATTACGGTAGTGTTAACCACCTCTTTGCCATCAATCCCATATAGCTTAGAGATATGATTACGATGTTGGCGGGCCCGGATGATATCATAGAAGAACTTGGAGCACTTGTTGCCATCCCGTAGCCAGCTGCATTTGGCTCGTTGTGCCAGCTCGATCTCTTCCAGTGTGCGTAGCACTCCGACCTTCTAGTGTGCGTAGCGCCCGACCTCCCTACACTGGTCCTTCTTATCTGTGAGAGGGGTATGACGTGACCCTTTCGCCCAGAATTTCAAACCCGCCTTTACCCGCGTCAGCCTCTGAACCATGCAGAATTGAGGATTTCCCTCTACAGGAGAGCCCCAACCCGCCTGGAAAACCTCCGCATAGCCAGTCATGCAGCTCCATTTGTTATTGTACCCGAAAGGACGTGCCTTTTGGGAGACAACTGTCGATAGATGGATGCGAACTGGCGAATGATCACTCGTGTCGGCTGGAAGACACTCAACAACCACATCCGGAAACATTGTAAACCACTCATGATTCCCTAAAGCACGATCAAGTTGGCAAGCAACTCGTTTGTGGGTAGCCTTATTATGCCAAAGATCAGATGTGACCCGTTCTTCCCACCGCCTGCAAACCTGATCGCAGAAGGCAACTTTGGAAGTCTTGCAAGACTCCGTCTGGGACACGTCGACCTCCCACTTTTTCGTGACTGAAAAGTAGGACATTAAAGTCTCCCATCAACAGCAACGACACCTGGAACTGACTCTCAGTTACAACACTAATTTGGAAAATCTCCTCCCATAAAGCTTCCCGCAGCCGCTTGTCGTTGTTGCCGTACACCGCTCCCAAGATGAAAGCCACCCCCCTTATTAGTGAAAGGCACGACAATCAGCTGATCTGACAAATGAATTACCTGTCCAGCCCAGCTTTTGCTGTCCCAGCTCACCCAGATACGCGTCACCCCTCCTACCTCCAAGTTATGCACCTAACACCACTGATGTTGGGTCCTACGTTATAGCAGTCTAGGAGACTTAATTTTAGTCTCTAGTAGCGCTACAATGGAACAAGCTTCCCGCCTTAGCACCTCTCTGATCTCCTTCCATCTTCCTATCGCACATGCACCTCGAACATTCCAAGCTAAGATAGACATTTAATATCCAGGGGATGACCCCTCAATATCATCAGAGCTGCAATTAGGAAAAATAGCATGCTCCATCATCTGACCTTCAGCCGCTGCGCCTTCCGAAGAAGTCTCAAGCGGTGGTCTAAACCCGCTAAGATCACCTCCATTGTCACAATGGTCCTTCCATCTGGGGTTAGCTACACAGAGATCTGAGGTGCCTGTAGTCAGAATCCCCATCGCCTTCTGCCCTCCATTCTCTCTAGGTAGTACCGCTCGGTGCTTCCTGTTTGTGCTCTCCTTCGGCTGATGGGAACAGTTTTCTATCACCTTCTTTCTGCCACGTCCCCCCCGGACGACCTAAAGACTTGTTTCTTCTGGACTGGGAAACAATAGTCTGTCCGGGAGTGAATCCGCTCACGACAGCAGTAGCGTCCTCTCCCAAGGTCTGGCCTTCTCTCTCCATCTCCATTCCACTTTCGGTTTCCGCCTCAGTGCCATGATGACCTCCAGCATCAGTCATATCTCCATGAGTCTGCATCACCCGGTCCACCCATTGAGAGAAAGGATTAGCCTGGACTATATCGGCCCCTCCTGCACTGGGTTGGACCCCCTCCATCATAGAGATTGTCGCCTCCTGCAGACCAGGTATCCCACCACCTGCATGTAGTCCTCTATCTCCAGGAGTATCAGTCTCCCCCTGTCCTCCCATATCTCTGACCTCCCCTACCGGACACCCTTTAGAGGGATGCCCAAAACATTTACAATGACAGTAAACTGGAGGCACAAACTCATACTGCACAGTCTGGCGAAAGGCCCTACCCGAAGGCACCTCATACTCAACGAAAGGAGGTAGGTCAGCACTCGCATCTACTTCAACTAAGATCCGTACGTATCCCATATGGGTTCTGTATGCCGTAGCTTTATCGGCCTTGATTGGCTTGCCAATGACGCTAGCTATCTTCATCATCATAGATATGCTCCAGTGATTAGCTGGTAAACCCGGTAATCTAATCTAGATTGGGACCGTAAAGAGTGCTTCTCGCTCATAAGTCGACTCAGGCATCCACGCTTTCATGATAATAAGTCTGCCATCAAAGGTCCACGGTCCTCTATGTAGGACCCGCTCCATGTCCTCCTGCAAGCAGAACCGTACGAGGTAGAAGCCATTTTCTCGTGAGAAGAACTCTATACCGCCTCGCGGCCTCCAAACACGCACCGTGTACGTCCGGATATGTCCGTAAAACGGTCTACAGCCAAGCACAAAGGATGACCGAGTTGCGCTAGTAGTCCGCGGTCTCAACAAGATCTTCCTCCGTCAGAGTCACCCGTAGTGTTGTGCCCACCATCATCGGCTGGACATAAGACATCTGCGATGGCAAGCTAGCCACCCTTTCGTTGTTCTCCAGCAACTTGCTTGTCCTTATCTACTGCCGACCATCGTTGTCGAGGCACTGGTGGTATGGACACGTTATCCGGCATTTGACTAGAACTCCCATCCTGCCTTCTAGCCCCCCCTGAGCCTGCACCGCTAGCGTGTCTCCGTAACATGTGTCGATGGTCGCCACCACTATTTTGGTCGCCTCCCAATGTCCCACCTAGCCGACGAGCTTCGCCATCCCCTTCTGAGTTACGCCTTCTAACCACCGTTGTCCATCTCGCCTCCTCCTCCGTGTTATCCCGTCGATCGCCGCCGTCTACGGTGCCCTCGACCTCGGCCGAAACCCGACCCAAGCCACCACCTCCCCTAGCCAATCCGCTTCCGGCCGCGCCACTCCCAGCCGCGCCGCCTGCTTCCGCACCGCCACCGCCCGCGCCGGTCCTGGCCAAACCTTTCCTGGTCGAGTCTGCCCTAGCCAAACCACCGCCCCCGCCTGTGCCGCCACCGCTCGCGTCGCCCTTGGCCGGCCCACCGCCGAGGGCGCCAGGGTCCCAGGCGAAGGAAACCCTAGTTTCCTCGTTCGTTCGCTCCCGCTCCTATATATATATATATATATATATATATATATATATATATATATATATAAACTAACACCAAAATGGGGTTGTGTTTGGTCAATGGAACCTAAGTATTCCCTCACCATACCCGGTATGAACTACATGGTACAAGAAACCAGAATCTTACCATTTGTTGGAAAGCCTGCAATGGCTTCTCTGAATATCTTTGAAATTCAAACAGCAGTGCAGTGCTTAGAGCTGTGCTTGTTGCTTTCGGACAAATTGCAAAGTCGTCTGCATCAAACTATTTTGACTTGGCGCTGCAAACGGAGGCTTTCAGCAAACAACAATATTGTAGACTCTTTCAAAAGCTTGAGGGAGTCGAGAGGAAGAGTCGGAGGGAGATTCACACGACCATGACTGAAATAGTTCATGGAGTTCTTAGAAAATATTTATTGCCTAGTTGAGGCTCCATTGTCATGCCTTTGGGTAAATAAATTCCCTTGAATACTCAATTTGGTGACTTGTAGTCTTTTTATGCCAGTTAGTTTCTCCAATACTATTTTACTGGCATGTCAACTGAAATGTGAAATAAGGATATATCTAATTTAACTGAACAGGATAATAAATAATCTACTTGACAAAACGTAGTTTATCAACCTAACTTTATCAAATGACGTGATGGTAAACTAATGAATTACTATTGCATTTTGAAAAGGCTGTTATAACAAATTACGAAAAGTTGGGTACTCAAAACAAATTTCTTTTAAGAATGATGAACATTTCGGGCCTGTTTGGCAACTGAAAACTATTTGAAAATTGGAAAGTTAGATTCTTTTGAGTTTCTAGAAACTAAAGAAAGTAGGTTTCCAAGCTAAAAATATTGTTTGTTTGCTGGAAACTAAAATAAAGAAACTAGACCAACATTATGACATGTCAATATTAAAGTGGAGCATATTTATTAGTTTGGACCATTTTTGTAACTAAATAATACTATAAATATTGTACCCACTAGTTTCTTGAGTTTGAGCCTATAATTTTCATTTATGCTTATGTGGAGAAAGTTCTGAAACTTAGTTTCCTACAACAAACAACATATCAACCGTAAACTAGGAGGACTTTTACTAGGTTTCTAGTTTCAATGCTACTTGTAGCCAAACATGCCCTAACGATGTAATTGCTTAATAGGCATAGGACAGAAAGGCCTAAAGTCTTTTTTTTTTTCTTGTCAGAAAAAAACATTCGAGGAAAACATGAGGCATAGTTTGGGGATTCGTAAGGATGCTCTGTAGAAACTTTACTTGATGTTCTAAAGGTATTTCTGAAGATGATGCCAATCTTTGTTTTTAATTGTTGTTGCCTGATGAATTTACACTCGTGGTCATTTAAAATAAGAGCTAACTGGCAATGACATGACATCTGGAAGCATTCTTCAACCTGTTTATTGGTCTCATTGCACATTGCAGTATTTTTAGGTGGTTTATTGAAGACCTTCAGTTGGATATAACAATCACAACTCGAGATATAACCTTCTCTGTGGCATTATCGAATTCTTTTGAATTTGTTCTGGAACAGGAGATAAATGTTGTTTCTGTGATTGATATATGAGTGGGCCTCTGTCTTTTGGAAGAGGGCAGTCCAAACATCACAATGTTTCCCATATGTGCCCCATATGTGCCTTGTGTCTAAGACATTCCTTGGGTTTTACTTGCTCACATAAGTTCATGTAATTTCGCTGTGACCAGTTGAGGGTTATGGTTTTCTACATTTATGTAGCACATAGATTCTTTCGACTTCCCTCTGTTTTTCTCCTTCCATTTAATTCTTTATGTCATCAATTAAAGTATGGAAGCTTCTTGATTATAGTGACACAATAAGCTCGACAAACATTCATAGTTAAGAGATCTCTTGTAATATTCTTTATTTATTTTTTCTATGGTAAGAAAACTCATCCTGTATTCTGATCTTTTAAGGTGGGAATGCTTGATCCACCAAGGGAGGAAGTAAGAAATGCTATGCTGTCATGCATGAATGCCGGAATACGTGTTATAGTTGTTACTGGAGATAATAAAGTAAGTTTGAGGAACGACCTTCAGTGTGTTATGTGTATATCCTTGTAAATTATGATTCATGTTTTGTTCGTATATTAGTCTACAGCAGAATCGCTCTGTCGGCAAATTGGTGCTTTTGAGCACCTGAATGATTTGAGTGGATACTCTTATACAGCTGCTGAGTTTGAAGAACTTCCACCTTTGCAACGAACATTAGCATTGCAACGTATGGTACTTTTCACCAGGTATTCTTATGACTTCTCAGTGGTTTTCTATGCAGTTTGTTTCTAGTTGTAGCTAATGATCTCTTTGAATGGTCACTGGATTTTCTTATAACATCTATATCTTCTGTTAATATTCCCAGAACAGAATTACTTTTCACTGCCACCATTTGTCATTAGTTAATAATTTTCCTTACAGGCTATGTTTCGTTGACAATGACATGCTGACACGAGGCGAATCCGACAAGGCAACCGTGGACCCCCAAAATATATATATATATATATATATATATATATATATATATATATATATATATATATATATATATATATATATAGGAATAAGGGTGAATTTATTCCTCGCATATAGCGGAAAAGGTATTAAAGTACAACATCACAACTCTCCATGCCCCAAATAATAATATTATGGGGCCATTACAGATACATCGAATTCTATATTATGTAGACTTCCAATAGGGGGGGTAGTCAAGCCCTCAAAGATACGTCTGTTCCGCTCCTTCCAGATGTGCCAAACAGACGCAGCAAGACGAACTCTGGCTCTTCTAGTCCACCCCGGATCCCGGCCTCTGTGATCTCGGATCCAGCTGAGAATGCTCCGGATGTCTCGATCCACCCCAACTCCTCCTCTCAGCTGTGCACACTGCTCAGTCCAAATGTGCCAGGTCACCGGGCAAACAAAGAAGAGATGCCCCATAGATTCATCTTCCTCATTACATAGCACACATTTGGCATCCGGGATCTGCATCCCGAACCGGAGGAGTCTGTCTCTCGTCATCAGTCTACCCCGGAGAAGACGATATGCACATAGTTGCATTTTCCGTGCAACGCCCTTGTCCCAAATGAAGTTCACCTCCTCAGCCTGGTCGTGGTGGGTCCTAACCAAATCGTAGCAACCACGAAAGCAGAATAGTCCTGACCCGCCTCTCGTACCTGGGCCGGCCCAGCTCCATGTATCCTCCGCCTGGCTAACGTCGATAGTGATAAGACGAATCTCCTCGGCTAGCTGAGCAGTCTAAGTATCCCTCTGGCCTCCAAACTCCATCTCTGATGATCCGACTACATGTGAGCCCCCTGCCCGCTTCTCTGTCCAGCTGCCCTCCCAGAAGCTCGAGCAAGGATCTGGAACCCAACCAAGGGTCCAGCCAGAGGTCGGTAGTTGTCCCATCCTTCACGTGCCTGCAGATAGCGGTCTGAAGCACCGGTCTACACCTAAGGATGGCCTTGAACGTGACCGAGAAATTGTTGTCTATCCTGCAAGCCTAGAAGTTGGTCCTCCTCAGGTATCTGTTCGCCATCCATTCTGCCCAGAGCGACCCCCCATTGATGAATCTCCAGGCCATCTTCACACAAACTGCCTTCTTGACCGTATGGAGAGGCTTCAACCCTACTCCTCCTTCCTCCCGTGGCCGACATAACTGGTCCCAGGATATCGCATGCATCCCTCCCCTCCAGATGAAGTCAGCACAGATGGCCTCCACTTTACGAATAGTAGCCGTGGGGATCTGGATAGACTGGAACCAGAACATCGTGATGCCTGCAATAACCGAACGCACCAACTCTATCCGGCCTCCAGAAGATAGACCCGCAGCTTGCCAGCCTTCCACCCTCCTCTGAGCAAAGTCCACCAAGCTGTGACAATCCTGCTCTCTGGCATAGTTGACCGTCAGCGGGACCCCCAGGTATTTCACTGGGAGCTCGTCTCTGTCCACACCTAAGGCGAAGGCTCTCTCCTGCTGTGTGTACCGGGAGCTAAAGTAGACTCTGCTCTTCACCCTGTTTAACTGGAGTCCAGATAGCCGTCCTATATATATATATATATATATATATATATATATATATATATATATATATATATATATATATATATATATATGGGGCGCATCAAAAGACCTGCCACCGGAGCTCCGCGGGAGGCCCCCCCTCCTGCACCGTTGGATCGAGCGTGCCGCGTGGGGCCCGCGCACGTGTCCGCTCGATCCAACGGTCGAGGGCGACAGGGCTCCCGATCTGCTCCCATATATATATATATATATATATATATATATATATTGGAATAAATTGGAATATATATATATATATATATATATATATATATATATATATATATATTGGAATAAATTGGAATAAGGAAAAAAAAAATATATATATATATATATATATTGGAATAAGGATAAATTTTATTCCACGCAAATCGTAGTAAAGGTATTACAATACACTATTCTCACATCTCCCTCCCCAGTTAAGGGGCCATTACAGTTACATCGAATTATATATTATATAGAATTCCTACTGGCGGAGTAACCAGTCCCTCAAAGATACGCCTGTTGCGCTCCCTCCAAACATGCCAAACTGATGCTGCAAGTCTAACTCTAGCCATCTTGGCCCAACCAGGATCCCTGGCTCGGCGGTCTCTGATCCAGCTGAGGATCCCCCGGATATCTCTGGCACTACCAACTCCACCCATCGATCGCATACACTGCTCCGTCCAGATGTGCCAAGTCAACGGACACTCAAGGAATAGGTGGTCCATAGATTCCGCTTCGCCCATACAGAGTAAACACTTCGGGTCTGGAATCTGCATTCCAAACCTGATAAGTCTGTCTCGCGTCATCAACCTGCCCAGAAAGAGTCTGTATGAACAGAGTTGTATTTTGCGTTGCCTTCGCCCAGATGAAGTCATACTCCGCAATCTTGTCATGTGGAGGCCGAACCAGATTATAGCAACTTTTAAAACTGAATGTCCCGGACCCTCCAACCGAATCAGGAGCAACCCAACTCCAGGAGTCCGCAGGCTGGCTAGTATCGATAGAGATCCGACGAATCGCCTCTCCAAACTGATCCGTGAATGGATACTCCTCGGGCCTCCAGCTCCCATCCCTGATGATCCGACTGCATTTCACCCCCCGGCTCGCCTCTGTCCCACTGAGTACCCAAGATCTCCAGAAGGGAGCCATTTTCCATCCACGGGTCCAGCCAGAGATCAGTATTCGTCCCATCTTTCATAATCCTGCAAATAGCGGACTGAAGAACCGGTCTGCACCTAAGGATAGCCTTAAATGAGACCGAGAAATTATTATCAATCCTGCATTGCCAGAAATTCATCCGCCGCATATATCTGCTAGCCAGCCACTCTGTCCAAAGGGAACCTCCCGTGATGAACCGTCACGCCATCCGCACCCCAGATGCCTCTCTAACCGCCCGAAGAGGTCGCAACCCCACTCCTCCTTCCTCCCGTGTCCGGCAGAGTTGTTCCCAAGCAATCACATGCATACCTCCTCTCCAGATGAAATTAGCACAAATGGACTCCACCTTCCTTATGGTAGCTACCGGAATCTGAATCGACTGCAACCAGAACATAGCGATGCCAGAGATAACAGACCTCACCAGCTCAATACGGCCACCAAAGGACAGTCCAGCTGTCTGCCAGCCTTCCACTCTCCGTTGGGCAAAATCCACTAGGCTGAGACAATCCTGATCCCTGGCATAATTGACCGTCAACGGAACCCCCAGATACTTCACCGGTAACTCTCCTTTCTCCACTCCAGAGCAAGGGCCCGTTCCTCCTTGAGGGTGCACTGAGAGCTGAAATAGACCCTGCTCTTCTCCCTATTCAGCTGCAGACCGGACAGCCTCCCAAACTCCTCCATAATATCTAAAAGCGTCCTCACCCCCCTCATAGATGGATGCAGGAATACCAAGAGGTCGTCAGCATATATCAAGTGAGACACCACCGGCTTGACCTGCCTGAAAAGAGGAACAATATTTCTACTATGCACAGCCAGGTCCATCAAACAAGTGAAGTACTCCATCACCAAAGTGAACAGGTACGGAGAGAGAGGATCCCCTTGCCGCAGTCCCCTGTTGTTCGAGAAGCATCCATATAGAGTACCCTGAATTAGGACCGAAAATGTGGGGGAGCATATGCACTCCCTCACCCTTGCCACCCATCTCTCATCAAACCCTATAGCAAGCATAAGATGGCATAGGAAGTCCTTGTTGACCGTGTCATAGGCTTTCCACAAATCCAGCTTCACACAAGCCTTCATCCTCCCCCCCCGGCTTGTTGAAATCTCTCACCATCTCATGTGCAAGAAGGCTGTGCTCAGCAATCGAGCGCCCCTTGATGAAAGCCGCTTGATTCCGAGACACCAAGCCCTGCATAATTCCCTCCATACGCCGACACATGAGGTGAGTAATTATCTTGTATAGATAATTACAACACGCAATAGGCCTGAAGTCGGCGAGGGAGGTCGCACCCTCCTTCTTCGGAACCAAGGTCAAGAATGTGTGATTCAGCTCCTTCAACAACTTTCCTTCCAAGAAGAACTCCTGCACCGCCTCCAGGACTGAGAACTTAAGCTCACCCCAGTGACGCCTAAAAAAGCTGCAAGAGAAGCCGTCCGGCCCCGGAGCCTTATTTGGATCTGCCTTCATCACAATAGCCTCCACCTCCTCCAATCTCACAGGGGCTAGCAGCAAACTATTTTCATGGTGCGTTACCAGCCGCTTCGTGACAAGCCCTGGGAACGTAATGGGATAATCTGACTGTTGGTATAAGTCCGAGTAGAACCTGACTGCCTCCTCCTGGATCTCCACTGGGTCTCCAACAAGCATGCCCTCGCCATTAAGCAACCTGGGGATGCTGTTCTGGTGCTGTCTGGCACGGATCACATCATAGAAGAATTTGGTACAGCGATCACCATCCTTGAGCCAAAAAAACTTGGCCCTCTGGGCCGCACTAATCTCCTGCTGAAGTCTCATGATGTTGACCTCCGCAATCAGGTCCCTCTCCCTAGCCGCCAACTCCCCGCTCAGCATGTCAGACTGCAGAGCCTCCTGGACCTCTCGAAGCTCGGCCTCCTTTTCCTCCAGGGAAGACCGCGACATCTTCTTCACCCAATTCCGGATAACTCTCTTGACCTGCTTGAGTTTGTGAACCATGTGGAACTGAGCCGTGCCTCCCTAGTATGCTGCAGCCCTCCCATAACAACCTCCTCGTATCCCGCAGAGAGGTACTAGCCATTGTTGTACCGGAATGGTCGAGTCTTCCAAGTGGGCCTCTCAGAGAGACCTACCCGGATAGGAGAGTGATCGCTGGTCCCTGCCGCTAGCCCTCCGCCCTGGAATTCGGGAAGTAGCGAAACCATTCGCTATTTTCCAAAGCCCGATCAAGATGACAGGCGATCCTGTTATGAACCGCCTTATTGTGCCAGGTCCAGATGTGTCCATCCCTCTCCAGTCCCCTCAGCCCAGACAAGAGGAGACACCTCTGGAAGTCGTATAGGATCGGATCCGGCACCGAGCGGCCTCCCACCTTCTCATGCCGATGAAGCATGGCATTAAAGTCTCCCATAAGCAGCAGGGGGAGATGCAGGAGCTCCGCCATCCGTCTTACGTGAACAATGTCCTTCCACAAGGTATCACGACGCCGCCTGTCGTTGTGCCCATAAACCGCGCCAAGAATGAAGCGGAATCCTCCTTTGTTGATAAAGGAGATGCCAATAAGCTGCTCCGACATCAGCACATGATCCCCCTCCCAACAATCTCTGTTCCACCGAACCCATATCCTAGCCATATCGCAGAGATCCAGGTTGTGAGCTTGCCCCCAGTTCCCCGGAGTCCTGCGAGATAGCATAGTCGTCCCTCTAATCTTCGTCTCCAGCAGAATAGAAATGTCACACTTCTCCCTCTTCAGAACACTACTAATCTTCCTCCATCTCCCAATGGAATACCCTCCACGAATGTTCCAGGCAATGGCCGACATTAATTAATTAATGTGGGATCCCCCTTGAACTCCATCCGGACTGACACCCGAGGGAAGTGTCCCGTCCGTCAAATCTATATCCTCCTCCATCTCCGTCCCCGAGGAGGGAGCAAGATGTGCCTGAATCCTGGAAAGAGCCAAGGTCCAATCTGGGTTGGCCACGGTCTGATCATCTAGCCCCCTGGCCGGAGCTCATCTTCCCGTGGGGACGTGGCATGTCTTTTCCTGCTATAGACCTTTTCCACCATAGAAGTCTCCATCCCATCCTGTCTACTAACCAGAGAACTCATACCCCTGGTCACCATCATCCTCTGGGGCCTGAACGGGACCATCGCGCCCTGGGAACCCTCCTGTCTCGGCGGGGTGTCAGTCTCTGACCTCCTGGCCACCTCCATCAAGGAGTCCTCCTCCGTCGGCCTGACTGTCGCCGCCATTCTGGTAATGGGACTGGGCGCCACCTCTGGCTCAGCTACCTCCATCTGCGCAGCCGAGGACCTAGTTGTCTCCGTCCCTCTCGTCAGGCAAGCACTAGAAGAGTGCCCAAAGCACGCACAAAGGGAACACATTAGGAGGACCAAATCATACTTCACGGTCTGCGTCAGAACCTCCCCGGACGCCACCTGATACTCGAGCATACTCGGAAGATCCGTCCCAGCCTTAATCTCCAGAAATACCCTGGAGTACATCAGCCTGGTACGGAAAGCCGTAGCCTCATCTGCCTTGATCGGCTTACCGACCAAGCTAGCTAATCTCATAAGCAAAGGGATACTCCAGTATCTCACCGGGAAATCAGGAAATCGAATCCAGACGGAAATCGCATTCAGCACCTCCTTCTCACGTTTCAACTCCGGTGTCCACTCCTTCAGTATAATGAGCCGCCCGTCAAAGGACCAGGGTCCTCCTTGAATAATCCTGGACACATCCTCCAGGCCGAATTTCACGAAGTAAAATCCATTCTCACGGGAGAAGAACTCCATGCTCCCCTTGGGACGCCATACCCTCTCTGCATATCCCCGTATCTGTCCGTAGAACGGTTTACTTCCCAACACATACATCACAAGCATGTTCTTCCAGAAGTCCGTGACCTCTACAATCTCCTCTGCTGGGAAATAAGCTCGGAGGCCTCCTCCGACCTGCATCGGTGGCACGTACTCCATCGACACCGAGTTCTTGTTCCCACCCGACATACAAACATCCTTCCAGGATTTGGGACAAGGTCCGGTGGCAGACGGAGTCCTCTGACTTCCGACATTCCCAGCAATACCCTTTCCTTTCTCCGCCGCCGTCGCCTTAGGCCGTCATCCAGTCGCAGGGCGCCCCGGACCTCCTCCCTGTCGACGAGTGCCACCTAGGCCAATAGAAGACATATTCCCGCTCCTCCCAGGGCCCGGCCGACTCGTAACTTGATTTTGAGCCCCTCTTCCACCACCCGAACGTCGTCTCACTACCGTCGTCCAGCCAGCATCATCACTCTGACCATCGCGAGCCCCGGAACCCGATCCGAATTAGAACATAGGGGCAACCGACCCGTTGATCGTCGGAGAACCCGCCGACACCCGGGCCACCCCGCCCTCCGCCACCGCCTGGGGGGGGGGGGACGACCCCCCCCCCCCCCTTTGAACCTGCCGCCAGCCCCTTCGGGGGTCCGCCCGACCCCCCGATCCCTCCGCCAGCCCCCCCCTCCCCCCCCCCCCCCCCCCGCGCCTAGGGGGCCGCCGACTCCGGCCAGAAGGGGCCGCCCGCCCCCTCCCTTCCTCCCAGGTTGCCTCCTCCCCTCCGCGAGTGGGTCCGGCGGACGGGGAGGCGGCGTGAGAACCCTAGAATTCTCTAGGTCGCCTGCTCCCGCTCCCGCTCCCGCTCCCGAAACCATATATATATATATATATATATATATATATATATATATATATATATATATATATAATTTTTCTTTTTTTGCGGCAAAGTAATTGTATTGCAATCTATCTATTCCCAGAACTAAGCCCGAGAGTTACTACATAGTCCTCTCTTCCCGGATTAGCCATCTTTATTGATTGTTTCATCTAATATATCACTCGATCCACCACCGCTCAGGCCGATCTCTATTGCATACTCAACTTGAATTGACTATTGGTATCACAATCCTTTCATCTGGTAAACTGCTCTTCTAGATTCGACTCTCAATCAGCTGCTATCTAAATATCCCAATTCATTCCCCTTTAACCTTTTCCTTTAATATTTAAGCACATAATGTTCCCAGGAATTCAAACCTCCGACATGGTTTCCCGTTTTGTGTTTACGTCATAACCACTTGAAACAATGCTTGGTGGTATGTGGTGCGTGGTCCCCTTTTGGGCTGGGTGCTCTCGTGCGGGCCTTTGGGCTGGTAATATAGGCCTTCGGGACGGTAATATAGGCCTCTAGGTCGGGTTATGTGGCTAGGCCGTGAGATTTGGGCCTTTGATCCAATGATGCAGGTCTCTGGGTCGGGTTGTACGGCTAGGCCGCCGCCGAATTGAAGTTGAGGACTTCAAGGACGTTGAGTACGGTTGTGAGTGAATTGTAAGTCCGTATTTCAAGCCGAACAAAAATGTATAACAACCATTACTCATTCCAACATATATATATATATATATATATATATATATATATATATATATATATTATAACAACCATTACTCATTCCAACATATGTGTGTGTGTGTGTGTGTGGGTGTGTGTGTGTGTGTGTGTGTGAAATTAGAAAGAAAAATAGAAGGTCAATGACTCAATATTAGCCTTGTAAATGAAGAAAGCCTAAAAGGACCCACAATTTAACTTTAGCTATGAGTCACTTAGGGTTTTCGTCATGATGTTAACTGGGCGGCCTGAAATCTGCCCTGGTACCGATCCCGGTCAACGCACAGGACCAGCCTAACCCACCCGTTATTCTTTTCGGATCAGGCTTGGTTTGCACCCCCCCTACTATCCTGGTCGCCCAAACGGGTCAAGCCGTGTTTCTTTTGCAAAACCCACATGCTCGACCTGGTCCAGACTGGTTCGTTTCCCCGGTCCTACTATTATAACATTAGAGGGTTTACAATTTTTACCAAAATACCCTTATAATTTAATTGTTTATAAGGCTGTGTTTGATTGGGTTTTTTTTTCCATGGAAAATATTTCCATCACAAATTTTCCACCAATTGCAGTGTTTGATAGATTATATTTTCCATGGAATTATTTTCCAAAAAACTACCATTTTCCATATTTTCTTCTAAAATGGTGGAAAATGAAACTTGTCCAACCCATAGGAAAATATCATTTTCCATGGAAAATAACTATTCCCGTGGAAAATGATGACAATCAAACACCAAACTAAATTTTCCATGGAAATTTTTTTAAATTCCATGGAATTTTTTTCCTAGGAAAATAATTCCATGGAATTAATTTCTTTTCCACATGTTTTCCACCTTGCAATCAAACACACCCTAAATGTAAATCATGGATATTTTGGTCTTTTTTTTTTAAATGATCAAATACCCTAATAACAACTATATTTCAAGGATATTTGTGGTCATTTGACATCAGGAAAATTTATATAAATAGGGATTGATTTATCCAATTTTACAAGAACAAAATTTCTTCCCTCCTTTCTAATACTTTTTTTTCTAGTTATATTCATTGAATTAGCTTCTTTACTGCGATGGAAAATGAAAAACCACCGCAGCAACCACAAAGTTCACAACTTCAACTGATGCAACCTCAAAGGGTACAAGGAAACGGAGGAGGTGGGCCTCGTCATCACAATTGGTCTAGTATTTGGAAACACTTGAACGGAGTTTATAATGAAAATGTTGCAGGTCCAAAAAACTTATTGGTGCAACTCATCTTCAATGCATAATTTATGAGAAACAATTCAAATGGGTACCTAACAATGGCTCAGTAACACTGCGTAAGCATCTAGATAGTTGTATCTAGTATCTACTTCTTGAGTAACACAAGGAGTCCAAGACCATGGGACATGGAGCTCTACGAAATTTGTACCTTGAAGAAATGTCTACCTTAATTTATTGGCTATTAGTACTAAGAACTTAGGTAATAATTATCATATATCAGTTCGAATAATTTGCCACAACAATTCTTCTGTACTTACTGTTTTATTTATCATTTTCCATATATGCTATTTATGTTTGTTTATATGACTTGTGTTTTGCGTTTGGATTTCATGTTTTAATATCTCATCATGTTTTCTTTGTGGTACTTGCTAGTAGGGGTTGACCCCTCTAGTTTGTCCAAATATCGTAATCAATTGCAAGTGGCGATAGATAATCGGGCTTGATTATGATATTTTGACATACAAAATTAGAGGGGTCAATCCCTAATAGAAAGTACAAATGAAGCTTAAGGAGAGGCAGAAAACCAAACACAAAACATAAGTCATATCAACAAACACCTGTCTAACGAGAATAATATATATTGAAAATTTCTCAATTAGATAGAACTTATTTATTTTGCTTACTAGTTTTTTTAATGAGTTTAGTTTTTTTTCTTCTAAATAGTGGCCTCAAAACTGGGTAATTTTGTTATAAGTAGTAGGCTCAAGGACCTAGTTTTTTTAAATATTGGATCCTTCCAACCGGATCCAACCTGGTCTAGCCTGGATCGACTCAGACCGGGTTCAGCTCTGTGTTGGGTTTGTGGTTTTGGTCTCCAGCCCAACTGCTGCTCAAAACTGGTCTAGCCCGACCCAGACCAGGTCAAATCTGGCTCCGGTTTGGCCCGGCCCAGTTAAACATCATGAGCTTTTCATTATCCCTAAAGACAATTGTTTTCTTCAGCCGTTGGACCCCTCTCCAAAGATAAGTGCATTCATGCATCTTATTAACTGATCCTAATTCTCATAAAACCTTATCCCCCCCCCCCCCCCCCCCCCTCCCTCCTCCCTCTTTCTCTTGGGTTGCCTTCACTCCCTACCCTTTCCCCTTCTCGTTTGGCCCTCCCCCTCCTCCTCCAGCAAAGCACTAGCCTTTCACTCTTCTTGATAATTTGAGTGGAGGAAAGTTCATATAGTGTTCAATTGTGTGGGATGACAAGGAGTGAGATTGAGAATGTACATGGTACTCTTAGATAAAGCTTTCCCATGGAAGTTGGAGACCATAAACTGAAGCTATTCAGTAAAAGATTCCAATTAAATATTAAGGAACATTAGATCTCAAATATACTCCAAACACACAGGAAGGCCATTGGCATCTAATAGTCAATTGTAAAGGCAACACATATTGGCTGATTCAACTTTTGTAGACGTATTATGAATAACTAAATTTGGTTTCAATGAATGAAACACAACTAATTGCAGAACTTCCATGAATGAACCTCTGTTTGGCTCAATGGTATAAGGTCTTACAAGTTCATATAGCAGGCTTCATAAATTAACAACCAGAACACATGAAACAACAATCAATTCAAGGGTGATTGTTGGCGAAGGAGGTGGAGGGGTTGTCTCCAGCAGTGGCAGTGGATGGGGTTGGTGGCGTCAGTGGCAACTAGAGGGAGGAGGGTGTTAGCACCGGAAGATGCAACTTCAGGTGTTGCATCTTAAATTATCTTTTGCTGTAGTGTCTTGATAGCTTTCAGTCAAGCTGCTGGGTGATGTGAATCAGTGAATGTATCAACCAATGTTGCACAGACATGGATACTGTACAACATCAACAGATACAACACGACATGGTAAGGACACGGGGACAAGGACCGGAACCTATTTTGGTGTGTTCTAGTGTATTTGGGAGTGTCCGATATGTGTCCAATACACATCCAACACGACATGGCCCAAACTTTTGGAATTGCTGTGCTTCCTTGCTATTCACTGTCGGTAATGAAGAATTATTTGTATAACTGAAGCAAGCTTTTTTCACTTATCTTTTCATTCTTTACGAATAATTATAATCTGTATTCTGTGGTCCATGTTCTTTCATCTTCATTCAAAAGAACTCTGTTATTTTTGTTTTACTTTTATTCTACTTATTAAACAACTAATTTTTATGTGAATGGTTAGGGTTGAACCTTCTCATAAAAAGATGCTAGTTGAAGCCCTGCAAAATCAAAGTGAAGTGGTATGCCTCATACTTGATGTCTTTAGTTCTCAGTGGACCTTTTTTTGTACATACAGCATATAATTGGTCTAGTGCAGTCGTGGTCCATCATATACAACTATGTTTAGTTATCTTGGTGAACTGTGGTGAAAAGTTGTATATTTTCCATGTTTTTTGAATGTACTTAGGCATGCCTATTTTGAAGTTAAAGATAAGACTGATAGAATGCCTTCTATTGTTGCTCATGCATTTCTGACCTACTTTGCATTTATCGTTGGTTTAGATACAGTTTGTTCCTAGCTGAAGATATGTTACTGTTTTTATTTTTGCACAAAATCTGTTGAAATCTTGTTGTTCATGCACTAGGTTGCAATGACTGGCGATGGTGTCAATGACGCACCTGCATTGAAGAAAGCAGACATCGGAATTGCAATGGGTTCTGGAACAGCTGTTGCAAAGGTAATTATGTTATATACTACTTCCTCATCATCATCATCCAAGCCTTTCCCGATCAAATAGGGTCGGCTAGGGAGTGTAAGAAAGCTTCATAGAAGAATTAACACAGTTTTTTATGACTGGATGTCAACCTGCCATCAAACATGTATGTTGGTGGCCTATTCCTAGCCATGGTAGCTATGAGAATGAAAGGCCATGCCGTAAAACCTAGACAGCCAGTTGATGGGCAGGTAGACCTACCTCTTGGCTATTTAATAAGCTCATCCAACCAAGGAGCACCATCCAAGTTCCCTAGTTTATAAAGAGTCTAGATGAGGAGGTAAGATGAAACAAAACAATTTGCTATCAGAAATGCAAGCATCTCTATTGCACATTAAGCTAAAGATTGTTAAGGAATGTCATTCCCAATAAAACACTTCTTTCTGTCTTTCCAAAATTTAGTATTAGGAAGTGCAGAAGTAGAAGTAGATATTACTAGCAGATGTTATATATAAGAGTAGGAATTATCATGCGGAATTCATGTATTTTATGTTTTGTAGAATCAAATTAAGATCCTTCAGTTCAACGGAGTTATGTCTAGGTTCAAAAGGACAGTACATAACATGGTTCAAAAGGACAGTACAACCTTGGGGCTTGATTGGACTGACATTAAGTATTAATGATGTTATATTATATTACAATTTGCTTTTGGAAATTGAAACTTTTTTGTTATGCATTTTGAGCCAAGCAAGCAAATTTCCTGGAGCACAAGGATGTATAAATCAGAAGGTATTCTGGGGACCACTAACAAGAATTTGGAATTGGTTATATGGAAAAGATTCGGGTGACCTAAAATGATTTCGAACTGGCTGGTTTCAGTTCTTGTGGACATTCGCAAAGGATTAAAAATGTATTTATTTGCTATCATATTTATGATAATAGTAGTTATTTTAATTATTTTTGTTGTTGTTATTATTCTGAGTCGGGGGATACCAGAGAACCCACAAGACCAGTTACTTAGATGAGGACCTTCACTATATGTTTAGAACAAACTGGAGGACGACTAAACAACTAAAAGTTCTGTATGTAATTCTCATGTTGTTGGAGACCACCAAAGTTCCCTTCAAATGATATATAGTTAAATGGATTAAGCTTATTAAGACCATAACTTAGATTCTTATTAAACATAGGAGACTAGGTCGGTGGAATTAAGTTGCTCTACTGTAAAGCAGTTATTTATTAAGTTATAGGACTTGTCAGGTACCTCATCGGCATGAGCAAACCTGAGATAGAAGGTGGAACATATTTGAGAAGATTGGAGGATATCATACAGGCTAATGCTCTGAAAGTAATGTGGAATCTTACTAATCCTAATACTCTTTTACATGTTTTTTACAACCTTACTATGCTTTTACGTCCTTGCTGATTGGTCTTTTTCATTCAATTTTTTTCGCCGAATTGACGAAAAAGAGATCTCCAATGTCGGTATCGGTCAGTATCGATATCGATTGGTATCGGATTGGGACATGCCAAACCGTATCAGTGTTGGCCATATCGGATCGGTATTGTCCGATATTGCAAACTATGATAAATTCAAGAACTAATAAGTTAACAATGTTCAAAAGTCAAGAGAACCTATCGAAATTTCATAATAGTAGAAATTGAAAAAACACTAAAAATCATCATCATCCATATTATTATCTTCATCACGAACACTACCAATGGTTTAATATCCTTCTTAGTCATCATCATCAAATACAAAACTTATTAAAATACAATAAAAATGATTAGTTGATTCACTTGATACGCTTGTTAATGTTTCTATTTTCTAACATTAGATCCATTTGGGGACAATATTTTAACCAATATTTTGTCTTGATTGACTTAACAACATCAAAAGTCATGGTAGAAAAACTATTAATTACAATAGAAAGTTTAGTTGAATTATTATATAATATAATAAGAAATATCTATCCCAAAAAGTGAAAAAGAACATAAAAAGAATGGGAAAAAAATACTAGGTCAATGAGCCTCCTGCACTCAACAACTCAAAAGTAGGCGTTGTTGCGTGAGCACACAAGACGTGCACCTCAAATGTAGGTTTCAGGCGTACGAGACAAGAGCATCATGTGAGCCTAGGTGAACGAGTCTCGCCTCATATAGAAAATAAGACACAAGGGTGAACTTTGAACCTAAGGTGCGCATAGGCACTCGCCTCGTGGGATTTTTAAAACACTGCTCTATCCTGAAGTAGAGTGAGTAAAATGGTATGGCTTAGGAATTGCATAAGTTAGTGCCTTCACTAGATATTTATGGACAAACTTCTTACAGAAGCGAGACTTATCAGTTATGTGATCCCAAGCATCTTAACTTGCTTATTTTGTGAAATCGGAGCAAAGGAACATTTCTTCGTTTCTCATATGCATCCTACATATGGAAGATATGAAGACACAACTTTCATCCCAAGACGAACCTAAAAAAACAATGAGAAGCTACTGGATCTACAAAGGAGATTAGAAAAACAGAGTTTGTGATACCACCTGGTAAGAGTAGTGTTGATTGGGTTATTCACAAGGTTCGCAATATCGGTATCGGACCCTTCCTATGAGTAACAGGATGGGCAGTATCGGCAGTATCAATAGTTTTGGATTGGAGTATCAATTTTTTTGGTATCGGAAAACAAATAATTATTAAAACCTTAGAAAAAAATATTTTATATATTTATGCATAATTTTAAGTATTTCCTATGTTGTTTCTTAGTAATTTTGTAATTAAATGAAATAGTAGTCACCCTTGCCGATTTTTTTACCTGCGATAGATTAGTTTTCTTCTTTTATATGTTTTCACAACCTTACTATGTCTTTACACCCTTGATGATGGGTCTTTTTCGTTCAATTGTTTTTACGAAATTGGCAGAAAAAGAGATACCAAATGTCGGTATCGGTCAATATCGATATAGGTTGGTATCGGATCGGGACATGCCACACCTTATTTGTATCAACCGTATCGGATCGGCATAGGACGATACTGCAATAGGTAATTTGAAGATGGGAAGACACATTGGAGATTGCTTATGCAAAGCATTCTGAAAGATGTCCAAATGATTATACAAAAATATTGTTAACGTCCTTACTACTACACCAAAACACCAGAGTTGCAGGGACTTTATTGGTATAAGAGCAACCCAGTTTCAAACTATCTCGCGGCATTTAAGCATATTTTTACCAAAACATAATACCGCCAGGTGAATCCAGCCGTCAACCCATAAAATGGGTCTTTGTCCTGATGGGGCTTGTTGAATATAAATGTATAACCCTCATTCCTTACAAACACTCTACAGGTTTTAGTGCAGCCAATGGCGGTGAGAGGGAGGGGCCAGAATCGGCCATGCTGGTCATCCTATTTTCACTGGGAAGGGAAGTGAACTGTTAGTTAAGTGGGACCCATTTGCCAACTGAGACAACCTATTATAATAAAACATCCATATTAGTCCTAGATTGAACCAACCTGTGTTTCCTTGTGGCTGGTTGTTGATCTTCTTCTAAATTCATTTTACTCATATTTTCATATTAATCTTATTTTTCTCTCATGCAAAATAAAATATTAAACGATTTTTTGGCCATCTAAGTCGAAATGTCTTTTACGAAGTTCAACAAAGATTCTACTATAAATGAGTGTATTTACATAAAGAAACACCGAGTACAAACTAATGGCTTGGTTGGGAAACATCGATGTACTTTGTATTTGGATTATGTATTTTGCTTGGTTTGGAAAATGGATGGTTTTGAAAATGGAAAAGAACACTGTATGATCATGTGAAGGCAAGATACATGAAATTATTTTGTTTATTCTCTTTGTGTTTTATATAGTTAGTGTCAGTATGATTTGACGCCGACGCCGACACCCCAGCCCCTCCCCACCATTTTACCTTTGCCACTGCGACTTAAACAAATACAGAGGGGGAACATGAACCATGGGGACAGAGAGAACTAACTGGGATCTCAGTTAGAGATAACTATATGAGCTGTAACTCTGATATCTTTCTAGATGATATAATAAAATGACTATCTAATCTTGTTCATTAGGATACAGCAATATCACCAACAATAAAACCTTTATGACCATTTTGGTGTTGGATATTTGAATCATTTTTTCCATGAAGCTCTTTAAGGGTCATGTCCTGTAACATTTAATAAAAGGCCATATCCTTCTTTACAACCTCAATCCAAGTTCGGTTTGGCTACCCTTTGTTTAACAGGTCTTTAAGTAATATCCTATCACTTCTAACTGGTGCATTTGTTGGTGTACGAGTTGCATATGTAGAAACCAACTTAAATCATTCTGTTCATCTTATCCAATCTTTCTCATCGTGATATAGACAAATATATGCAAACTATCCTAAATCACTTTTCTTTGTTTATGTCATATGCTATGCCAGGTTAACAAAGGCAAAACATCTGCATGACACATTAAGAATCCTCTCTAGTATATTGTTTAGGAGGTATAGGTTATTGGTTATCCTTGTTTTTTTTAATTATGTACATAAATACTATCTGCAATCATTTTATATTTTATTAACATTTCAATCTATAAGGTAATTTCATGTACACCATTGAGGAATACTATTCTTAAGTCTTATTCAACGTGCCATCATTTCGGTATTCTCAATAACTTTGATTATGTTTTTTGGTATGTTTCAGAGTGCTTCTGATATGGTATTGGCTGATGACAATTTTGCTTCCATTGTTGCGGTAAGGTTTTTTTTATCATATGGTACTTGAAGAAGGGATGGTTTCTGTTAAGTTAATGGGTCCATGTAGTAGTATGAGGAAGGTTCTATATGTATGTGCTCAAACCACATCAATGAAGTAAGCCACTTTAATAGAGCATCTCTCCCAACATGGAGCTCTCTACCTTCCTCCAAAATAAAGACCCGTCTTTCTAAACCTTAGCCCTAACCTCGTCCACAATCTCCAAATCCCTAGTTGAACATCACCCTAAGCCTCTTCTCTTCTCTCCCTCGTTCCCTAATCCTCACCCTGTCCTCTTTCCTCCATACCCTAGCAACCACTCCCACCTAGCCCTCAAAAGAATTTCTCCCTAGCCCTAAACCACCATCCCCAGCCCTAAAACCTAGGATTACCTTGAAGCTAGGTTTAATACCATTTTGGGAGAGAGAGGCTCCACTCAAGTGGCTTACTAAAGTGAACATGTTTTTTTCTTGTGTGTGTATGAGAGAGAGAGAGAGAGAATCTTATAGTACTCTACAATATGTGGGACTGAATGGGCCTACATATACTAACTAAATGTTACATTTTACTCACAAGACGTATATACTTTAAACCATATGAATGAAATGAACATTTTGTATACTTTATTGTAATATGCTTCTAACAGGCTGTTGCAGAAGGAAGAGCTATATATAATAATACGAAACAGTTTATCAGATACATGATCTCTTCGAATATTGGAGAAGTAGTTTGTATTTTTGCGGCAGCGGTGCTTGGAATGCCTGATACTCTAGTTCCTGTAAGCTCTCATTAAAACGATGACTTTTCTTAATTAATAGTATTAGGTATGCTGAATATGATATGTTTGTCCATTTTCGCTAAGAGTAGTTGCCATTGCTTTTATTATGCGATACCTGATTTCCTGATTGCTAATTGCATTGAATTTGGATCCTAGAAAGTTTATTCATCTATCCGAAATACTAGTTCTATCGCTTTTGTTTTGCATTATATATCCTTCCATGTATCCTTCAAAAGAAATGATCCTAAAATCACACTATTTGGATTGATTCGTTTTCTGAATATTTTCTTAATGGTTGGAAAACCATTTGTCATATTGCAGGTCCAGTTACTTTGGGTAAATTTGGTTACTGATGGCTTACCAGCCACAGCAATTGGTTTCAATAAACAAGACACAGATGTGATGATAGCAAAGCCTCGTAAGGTATGATCTGTTGAATCTAGATTATAAACTTAAAATATGATAAACATCTAAATGAATTGCTATCTTTAGCAATCTACAATGAATGAAACTGTGGGAGGTCATTCAATGGGTTTATAACGTACAAATCTGAAATTTTCACCACTTCCGCATGACCTGCAATCTTACATCATGTTAACTATCATTTTCTTAGTGCAACAAAATACTCAAAGTGATGTGTTACTTTCTTTATTTTAGGCCTTGTTTGGGATTGCTGCTTTGTAAAAAGCAGCAACAGAAGCAGCTTTTGAAAGCAGCCTCCCATCTGCTTTCATAAGCTGCCCAAAGATTGAACTAGCTTTTCAAAAAGAAATTATTAGCTGTTGTTACCAAATAGCTTTTGGGACTGCTTTCCAACCGTAAAACTAGAAGCAGCCATAAGCAATCCTAAGCCCAGCCTTAGTGTTACGGCACCCCTGAAACCATTTCATGGAAACAGCTTCAACAATGATAGTGATAATTATGATAATGATTTACTTTCTGTAATGAACCCTGAAGCCTATCGTGCATATGGCATAGCTCTTTGCGAGCGGCTATATCAGCAACGTCATATGCATAAAAGCTAACACGATATAATTTTAAAGGATTTATATTGGAGGATTAATACAATCTTATTTGCTCGTATACAATCACTGGAATTCATGTATCTGTATGTTATATCATTGTTCTTCGTTCAGTGAACACAAGGGAACTTGATGATAATCTGAGTCTGTCTCTGTTTTTAACAAGCTTCCCATCAAAATATAAAACAAATGTCAATTATGTCTTGTAATTTATCTACTTTTGAAAACTTTGTTGATCTATATAAGAATTTGTTTACTAGGTTATAATTGTACTACTGACTGATTCAAAAGTACCAAGTCAGTACTGTACTGTGATTCACAAAAATATGTAGCAAACCTGTTGGAATGATATAGTGTATGGGACAGTTACGCTACAATATTAGTCAATAGAATGTCTATACTCGTTCATCTTTTGCAGACACCATAAAGTTTGAACTATATTATATATTTGAGTAGTGGAAAGTGTCACAAAAGTCCTGACATGCTGCCTTAGGATGCCTTCTAGGCTTTTCAGATGCTTGTTGGAATATCCTATTAGTATATTTGGTATGTTGGAATATGCCATAGGATATTCCTATAGAGAGTTAATGTAATGAGGATGTTGTAAGGCTATAAATAGCCAAGAGATTATCAATAAAATATAACAACTATTTCAACATGGTATCAGAGCCACCTTTCCACAAACCCTAACCCTAGCTGCCACCAAACCTTCCCTCCCTCCTCTTTCCCCTCTTCCACAGCAGACGCCCCCCCCCCCCCCCCCCCCCACCTTGAGCACATCAGCCCCACCCCCCTCTTTCCTGCCACTACTGCCGCCGACGCCGCCGCTGTTGCTGCTGCTGCGGCTGCTGCTGCTGTCGCTGCTGCGGCTGCCGCTGTCGTGGTACGTGCGCGCGCCCCCCTGCTCGCTGCACGCAACGGCGCCATTGTTGTCGTGGTTCGGATCATTCCGAAAGAGGATACCGATGCCTAGATCCGATAAAAATAGACATGTTCGGATCTAGGAGCGGACAACGAAGACGAGCATAAGTCGTGGAGCGGGTATGACGTGATCGGAGAGGAGAAGCATCGATGGAGGAGATCATCAAGAAGCTGGATCCTGCAGAGGTTGCGACGTTGATGAAGTTGATGAAGATGTCGGCTGGTGAGAGCACGACACGAACGTCGCCGAAGTTGGAGCTTCTCTCTATCGATCTGAAGCTGGATGGACCAGCCACCTATCTGAGTTGGTCACGGCGGGTGAGAAGAACCCTCGCAGGAAAGAACCTGGAGGGGTTCCTGTCGGGCGAGAAGACAGAGTCGGACGAGGGCTTGTCGGGACGCGACGAGTGGAAGTCCACTGATGGTGATCTACATCTGGCTTCTCAACTCCTTAGTCCATTCTACTGCCGCCACAGTAGACGGCATTGAGATGCTGAAGGACGTATGAGAGAAGTTGAGGAGGACATACGATGGCGTGGGGAACAACTTACGAGTTTTTCAGATCAAGTGGAAGATTTATGACACCGTTCAAGGAGAGAAGACGGTGCAAGAATACGCCACAGAGCTGGAGCGACTGTGGTTGGATTACGATCACTCCTCAGATCGGGAAAGCTGTAGGGACTCGAAGTGCAAGGAGAGATAGGTATGTCTGCACGAGAGGACAATAAAGTTCCTTAAAGGACTGACTGCAGCATTTGTTCAGAGGACAGCCCTACTTCTAGCCCAACCGAAAATTTCTACCCTTGAGGAGGCTATCTCGGCAATGATCCAGGAAGAAACACGCATCAAACTGCAAGCAGGGACAAGTGTCCCTCCTGAAGAGAAGTCAGCACTAGTGGCCACCAGTTTGGGCGACATAGGTCCAAAAGGGGAGTATTAGCAGCATAATCGGCAGTGCTACAACTGCGGGGAGATGGGCCATCATCAGCATGCTTGCACCAAACCACCTGAGGAGGGAGATTCAGGCGGTGGACATGGGCAATTCGGTGGACAGGGAACCATCGAAAAACGAGGCCGTGGTTGTGGAGGTCAACGAGGTGGTCGAGGAGGCTATCGAGCAAACCTACTGGTAGCAGAAGGCAATGAAGGAGCTGGTGGTACTTTTACTGAGGAGGACCAGGCACTGATGGGCATGCTGGAATCACTCAGAAGGAAGCAGAGGACGTCAAACGAGGGAAGCGAGGAGGCTTCTACCTCATTCTTTGTCATGTATGTCCATCCATCTAAAGGTACTAACGATCCACCTGCTCTTGCATCTATATATTCCCCTCGACCGTCAGACTGGATAATTGACTCGGGAGTATATCGACACGTGACGGGGAAGGCTAGTGAGTTCTCCTCCTACACTCACCTACTATCGATAGACAACATTCAAACAGCTGATAGGACATTCCAGCCAGTGGTCGGTAAGGGTACTGCAAATTGTACGGGTTCGGTAAAATTATTCAATGTTTTGCATGCACCTTCTTTTTCAGTCAGTCTTTTGTCCATTAGTTCCATCATCCTTCAACTAAAATGTATTGTTTCCTTTGATATTCCGAAGGTGATCTTCCAGGAGAAAAAGACGGGACGAAGACTTGGGACTGGCACTTGGCATGATGGACTGTGGTACCTGGATCGAGAAGGACTGGATTCAGCATTAGTATCTATGGCGAAAAAGGCAGGGATGGAAGGACTGAAGAAAATGAGTGCGGAAGATACATTGCGACTCCACCACAGGAGGTTGGGACACTCTTCATTTGGTATTTTAAGCAAATTGTACCCTGCAATTTATGAAGAAGTTAATAAAGAGAAACTAGTTTGTGATGCTTGTGAGTTAGGCAAGCTTACTAGGAGTTCATATGTGAGTAGCGGTCATAGGAGCTCGTCTGTTTTTTGATGTGGTACACTCTGATGTCTGGGGGCCTTGTACTACTCCTATGAATGGTTACAAATATTTTGTTACCTTCATAGATTGCTTTTCTCATACTACTTGACTATATTTGATGAAAAATAAGAGTGAGGTCCCCTCCTGTTTTCGGGACTTTCACAAACATGTCCAGACTCAGTACAAGGCAGTGGTGAAGATACTGAGGTCTGACAATGGAACGGAGTACACCAACAAGACCCTTGCGGAATACTTGTCCGTCCAAGGGATACGGCATCAAACCACCTGTGCATATACACCAGTACAGAACGGAGTAGCGGAAAGGAAGAACAGACACCTCCTGGAAGTGGCGAGAAGTATGATGATAGACATGAATGTCCCACAGAGTCTATGGGGATATGCAGTGTTGACAACAACTCAACTGATCAACATGATGCCTTCGAAGGTGTTGGGATGGAGGTCTCCATGCGAAATGTTGCAGGGAAATAATAGTGGGATGCTCCCACTAAATGTGTTTGGCTGCGTATGCTTCGTGAAGGACAAGAGACCGTCGGTGGGGAAGCTTGATCCTCGAGCAATCAAGTGTATCTTTGTGGGCTACTCGGGAACTCAGAAGGGCTACGTATGCTGGAGTCCAGTGAAAAAAAAAGAAAATTTGTAAGTGTGGATGTTCACTTCTGGAAACATGAGCCATACTATAGTCAGGAGGGAAACTCAAATATCTCACCTGATACTGCAAGTATGAGACGAGAGGGGGAGTTGTTGGGAAGCATTTCGACTAATCTCAGAGTATGGCTTGGAGGAACAAATAGGGTACATGAAGGTGAAAAGGGACATAGGGAGGAAATAAGAGGTGCTAGGCCTACAGCTCAGGGAGAGATACTTACCTACAGCAGACGAGAGAAGCAACTTGCAGGACCAGTTCCTACAGTGCCAGTGCTAAGTCCCTTGTTTGCGTCCGTCATGACTCCTGAGACATCTACACCACCACATTTTCCTTCAGGTGATATCCTTCCTTCTCCTTCTCCCCAACCATCCTCAGTATGGAGGCCCACTCGCAGCAATACGGGAAAACCTCTTGATAGATATGGTTGGGATCTTGCTAAATTTGTCTCATATAATCATATTTCTTCTTCTCATGGAGCTTTTATTGTATCATTGGATAGTGTTATTGTACCTAACAATTGGCAGGTAGCCAAGAACGATCCTAAGTGAAAAGCAGCGATGCACGAGAAGTTGGGAGCTCTGGAGAAGAACCGAACTTGGGAGCTGGTGAGACTGCCAGAAAGGAAGAGAGCAGTCGGATGCAAGTGGGTTTTCACAGTGAAGCAGAACCCAGATGGACAGGTTGAGCGCTACAAAGCTCGACTGGTGGCAAAAGGATACAGTCAGACGTACGGCATCGACTATGACGAGATATTTGCACCAGTGGCGAAGATGAGTACTGTCAGGACCTCGATCTCTCTGGCAGCCAATGGAGGATGGAAGCTACACCGACTGGATGTGAAGAATGCATTTCTTCATGGAGATCTAGTGGAGGAGGTGTACATGGAGGTACCACCAGGATTCGGCACCAATCAGACAGAAGGCAAGGTCTGCAGGCTGAAGAAGTCCCTCTATGGACTGAAGCAGTCTCTTCGAGCGTGGTTTGACAGGTTCATGAGAGCAATGATAGGGATGTGACATTAGCAGATCAATGCTGATCATACTGTGTTTTTCAGACGAAGTGGAGGCCACATCACCATGCTTGCAGTGTATGTGGATGATATGATTATCACAGTCGATGATGAGCAGGAGATCGTCCAACTCAAGGGAAAGCTTGGCAAGGAGTTCGAGGTGAAAGATCTTGGCACTCTTCGATACTTTCTTGGGATTGAGATTGTTCGAGATACAGAGGGAATTGTTCTTTCTCAGAGGAAGTACGTACTGGACCTGCTTACAGAAACATGGATGATGGGATGCAAACCAGCTACGACCCCGATAGACCAGAAGTTCAAGTTGGATGCTAAATCCGGAGAACCAGTTGACTGGGATAAATATCAGAGATTGGTGGACAAGTTGATTTACTTGAGCCACATCCGACCTGATATCAGCTTTGCGGTCAGCGTAGTGAGCCGCTACATGCATGACCCCCGGAAGGGTTATATGGACGCAGTGTACCAGATTCTGAGGTACTTAAAGGGAGGCCCCGGAAAGGGACTGATTTTCAGAAGGAATAATCATGTGAGCATCGAGGGCTATTGTGATTCTGACTGGGCTAGCTGTGCTGACGACAGGAGATCCACCTCGGGATACTGCATATTTGTAGGAGGCAACTTGGTCTCTTGGAGGAGTAAGAAGCAGTCAGTGGTGGCCAGATCAACAGCTGAAGCAGAATATAGAGTTATGGTCTTGGGAGTCACAGAGCTATTGTGGTTGAAGAATATGCTGATGGAGCTGAAGCTGGACCAGGGAGCCAAGATGAAGCTATGGTGTGACAAACAGTCAGCTATTAGTATTGCTAACAATCCAGTACATCATGACAGGATCAAGCATATCGAGATTGACAGATTCTTCATCAAGGAAAAGCTGGATAGTGGACTACTAGAGCTGGGCTATGTTCCAACCAAAGATCAGGTAGCAGACGGACTGACCAACGGGCTTAGCTCTGTCAGCATGATGAGAGAATGTGATAAGATGGGCTTAGTGAATATCTTTCGTCCATCTTGAGGGGGAGTGTTGGAATATCCTATTAATATATTTGGTATGTTGGAATATGCCATAGGATATTCCTATAGAGGAGTTAATGTAATGAGGAGGTTGTAAGGCTATAAATAGCCAAGAGATTATCAATAAAATATAACAATTATTTCAACAATGCTATACCACCTTAGCCGGGCCATCTCGACCCTCGACTTAAATATGATCCGAACCAGGTCAATTTTCTTTTTTTATTTGTAACCTTGAACAAGCCCAATAACTTTATTTATAGATATTAGGTTAATTTGCATCTAAATAAGTTTCACATTTGTGCAACTTGAGAATTTTTACATTTGCAAGTTAATATTATGAACTTTTAATTTCTTTGCAACCATATATCATGAACTCTCTCTTATTTTGCAAGGTAATACCATGAACTGATGATAGTTCATGATATTAACTTGCAAAGTAAGCAATAATTCATGGTATTTATTTGCAAAATAAGTAACAGTTCTTGGTATTAACTTGTAAACCAGGAGGTTCATGATAGCAACTAGTACAAATATGAAAGTTCATGGTATTTAGTTGCAAATTAGCCTAGATATTAGTAATAATATAGTATAGATAATAAACAAGAGGATAGGAACAATAATATTTCCCCTTTTCCTCCTCAATCTCTACGCCATCATGATTGACCAATATGGAAAAAAAATCAATCAGTACCCATAGTGATGGTTGTCAAGCCAAACCATCCATTATGTCAGCTAAAACGGGCCAATATGTTGCCTAACTCACTATGGATTGGATCATTCTGGTACACATCTAGTTACAAAAGAAACTAGTTTAGAATATGTATGTTCGATTGGATCATTATGGTTCATACCAACCCAATACTTGTCAATACTGATATTGGGACTCTCTTTCCTTATAGACCCATCAAAGGGGGAAAAAAGATTAAAAAGAAAAGGAGGCGGAGAAAAAAACACTGGAATTGGACTTGAGTCGTAACATGTACAAAATTTAATCAATAACAAGTTCGCAAGATATTGAAAAAGTTAAGTCAATAAATTAGTAGTGTACTTTGTCTAGAAGAGAGTAATTAAACAAAACTATTTGGTTGCACATTTAGCAATGTTGAAGATTAGTCCATTCAAAATTAACATGAATCAGTAACAAAATTACATAAAATTGTCCTCAAGTTTATCGAGTATTTTTCTGGTTTTAAGTAAGTTTTTTTTTTTTTTTTTTTTGAAACCATAAATGTCCGGAAGGAAAACTGCCTTTGGTCCCCTAACCTTACTTATGTCAACCTTCTGGCTGCCCAATGACCAATAGTGCTAGTTACTACTCCCATTGGGGCTAGGAAGAGTTTGGGACGTCAACTTCGCACACTTCAGTCTTGATTTCGTATCAAATTTTAGTTTTTGTTTTATCTTGGAAAAGCTGCATATGATAATATTGATACTCATATGAAGGATTCAAAAGGGATTTTGATACCACTACTACGGACCATGGCATGAATTTCTTCAAACACGGGGTTTAATGGTTGTAATCTATGTCGTCATATCAAGATACATATTGTGTATTTGTTTGCTTGATTATCGTATTGTTTATTGTATCATAGAGTGTATTGTAAGGTACGTAATTCAATTGACAAATGCATTGAAAAATTAATATAAGGATTGTTGAACACATTAAGCAACAATAGAAACTATTATTAAGCATCTAACTGACAATCATTATAAAGTCGACAACTAAAGATGTAACTAAAACACAAGTTAAACAACCGTCAAAAGTCTTTAGCATCCATAAACTTATCCAATAAACATCAGAAGGTCCACAATAGAAACGATGGTCAATGAGACACCCAAAAGAAAAGAAACAAAATCGAATAACAAAGGAGAAGAAAATCAATAAATAGACAAAGAAAATAGAAATGGTAAAATTTTGAAATTTAAAAAACATATTGTATCGAATGTATTGTATTATATTGGACGATACAAAAACCTATTGCACAAGTTCCTGTCCCATCTGATACACCTATGTGATCCGTATCGAAAACCCTTCGTCTCATATCCTACGATACACGTGTATCGTACGAGATTGACAACATAGGTTGTGATTTGCTCCATAGGAGGTCACGACTCACATGAAGTAGTGGACCTTAATTTTGGGTGATGGGGTAGGCTACTTAGAGACCATCAATTCACAAATATTCTCATGACAATTATCGACATAATAATCAAAGGTTGGACAACCTTAGTTGAGGCCAGTGGTAGTTGAAAGGGAGGTCCTGGGGTCAAACCCACTAGGAAAATGAGGATAATAGAGTCGAGTATTATTCCAATACGTTCTTGTTCCTCATGTTCCTGTAGATTGAATGACCACAATTTTATGTGTTGATGTAGGAGATTTTTAACTGAGTTGCTCTGACAGTCCCTGCCACTGCATTAAAACTCTTACAGTTACTAATGACAGGAACAGCACATGGTTCTATAAGACTGGCCTAGGTCCCAACTAGGAGACCATTCCTCTTGGATCCTAGGACCTAAGCAGCCACAGTTTGGCATTTCGAGCACTATGGGCTATGCTCAGACCTGGATAAAGATCTGAGCAATCAAAAGTGCTATAAGTCCAGTTTTACTCATTAACTGTTCCAATCTTCACCACTCACAAGAGTTTGAGTGAGGTTTTAGGCTCCATGACTTTATTTCAATTCAAGAGTAGTTCAATTTATCAGACGTCCCTGATTATGGTACTAGTATTTATAGGGATGCAATGGTCACCGTAGTTAAATTTCATAAGGGTAGTTTGTTCCACCATGTCTGGTAGTCTTTGCCTATTAGTTTCGTCCAGGTCCTACTATGCTCTTCTTAGGCCCACCAGGCCTTGCGTAGACCTACGTAAGAACCTGTTTTCTCAATATTAGAGGCCCTATCGATTTGCTTGTTAGGAGCCTCAACCTGTCCCCATACAAGTCTCTCAATATAGCATTATCGACCACCTGTGGGAGCAGTGGGAGGAAATTAGGTTTTATTCCTCTAATTCTGTTTTCATCATATTTCTTTATTCTACTATATATATATATATATATATATATAACATGATAATTCTGAATGCAGGCTTCATCTTACCAGTCTTTATCTTCTGTACAGGTTAGTGAAGCGGTTGTTAGTGGATGGCTATTTTTCCGCTATTTGGTTATAGGAGGTAAGGCGAGCACGCATATAACAACAAGTACATTGTATATTTTTACCAGAATGCTTTTTAAGTAACTTCACTACAAACTACCTTCTGTACACCTATGTTACCTGGACTCGGATATGGGTGTCGGGTACGGGTACATATCCAAGAGTCGGGTCCTTCAAACTCATAATTGAAGGACACACGGACTCGGCTAAAAAGGATCCAAATTTTGGGTTGGGTACGGGGATATGACTAAGGTTTCGTAAAAAGACAACATTTAATTATAAATTACTAGTAAACTTTACCCAACTAGTTGAATAAGTCCATAAGGGACCGTCCCTTCAGCTCCCCTACTACTTAATTACCAGTCTACCATATTAAAATAAACTATCTACACCATTACGACATTAAAATAAATTATCTACATCATTACCACATTAAAATAAACTATCTACTTCACTACTAGTCTTTCGATTGTCACCATGAAGGATCCGATTATCACCATGGAGGATCGGATACGGATTTCATACCCATACCCATGTCCTAAAGGGTCGACACGGGTACTTCTCCTTAAAGTGGAGAGTCCGGGTAACATAGCTGTACACTGAAGTAGACATCTACTTTCTCTCCACTTTAGTAGACTCCAGTGTACTATATGTTCCAAAACTTCATCCAACTGTAACTAAAGAATATCGGGTTGTCTGCAATCTTCCATAGTACCCGTCTTCATCTTTACTTCAGATAGGCTACTTTTCACTTAAATGCCCTATACTATCACATTTGTTTCACTTTAATACCTTAAACTCTTTCTTCTTTATCAAATAAATACCCTGCTTTATGTCTCACTTAAATACCATGAACTACTGCTCTTTTTCAAGCTGCCCTAACAACAAATGCCCAAAGACCATAATGCCCTTTATAATAATAATTAAATTGATTATAAGTGTATTATCATCTATTTATTTTATCGAATTATGAAACAATTTTTGAGGTCAGTGGAAACTGCCATTGAATTACTTGAAAAGGTTATTTCTTTTTTTAAAGGAACAAAAATCTAAAGTATATTGGTTTCTCATACATTTGGTCATCAATTGCAATTAAGTGTTATTTTCCAGATTAAATGCAGAATGAATCTCTGATCATCTTATTATTTGTTTGTAATTCTATTCCAACATAATACTCTAGTTTAATAAACATCAGTACTCACATTATTGATAAACATGATAACAAGTGTTCAGTCCTTAGTGTTGCCAATCTTTATACATGTGATGGGAGGCTTATAATAACTTGACTAAGCTAAGTATGTATCATGAACGGTAAATGAAGTTGACGTAGTAAAATATTGCACCTACTGTCACAAAATTAATATATAAGATGGGTTTGCCATATCCGGCATTTAATAGCGATCTTACTTCATTGTTTAGATATTTATTATTCCATTGATTTTTTTGTTTTTTGTTCCAGCTTATGTTGGCCTTGCTACAACTGCTGGATTCGTGTGGTGGTTTCTTTATTCTGATACTGGTCCCAAACTTCCATATAATGAATTGGTAAGAAGTTTGCACCTATAGTTTGCTTTGAGTTTTATCGGACATTTATACATTCAATTGAGGAAGCATAAACGTGTATACTTTGTTCTTATGACACTAATAATGTGGTGAGTGCCCGAGATGCAATTAGTCATTTTGAAACCTAAGAAGGATACATGATTATTTGAGGAACAAAAAGGACTATTCAACTGGAAGGACACCAGTCCAATTTCTGATAAAGTGGCCCATGATTTGGGAACAATTTTCCATCATCCACGAGAAGTATCTGCACTATGTAGCATGGTCAAAACCTTATGTCCAGCTCTAACAAAAATAAATACAAAGTTGAATTCATAGTAGCATGGAATTCAATTAGAACAGAACATAATCCACTCACATCTGGTTATTGCAATTAGTGGATTCAATATGGAAGGATGGTATGAAAAAAATTGGGCTGCACTTGTAGATCCAGCGGGATCATAAGGAGGCTACAGCCCCTTCTCAAGATATTTGTAAAATACTAAACATGACAGCTTCCACCTTCATCACCATTACCACTATGACCCTCGTGGCTCAATGTGCTCTGGATTCGTCCGACTCCTGCTTTAAAGTTCCCTCTTATTGTGTGTCTGAGCATATTCTTCTTCATGGAAATTCTCAGCTTAATGTGTCTGCATGTATGCATTTGTTTGAACTAGTGCACGTCAACAGTGCTCATCTTCCGTCAATTTTCCACATTGGTCCGCTTATATTGCATCTTGCATCTGAATTTAGTTGTGAACTGCCATGGTAGAAAATAAGGTTGTACTTTTGGTCTATTTGGGTGAACCGCATTTCAACAAAACTGAACTAAACTGCAAACCTCGATACCTAACCAAACTGAATCGTATTAACAAATAACCGACTTGAACCAAACCAAATTTATATTCAGTTTGGTCCATGCATTTTTGGATGGGTTGATCTACTAATGTCTAATGGACCGGTCAAATATGTTTCTTTCATTAAATCTCTGCAGATGGGTCAGCTAGCTAGACACTGGGCTTAGACTGGGTTTGGTACAATATCTTGCCAAGTTTTTTTTTTATTTGAAGCAGCCCAAAAGTTGTTTGGTAAAACCAGTAGTTTTGAGTTGTTTGGGAAGCAACACCAATACCATACTAACATTTGTATTCAATTTATTGTATCATATATAACTCACACAATTACACAAACAAGATTGGGTTTACACAACAATTAATAGATTTTAGGTCTACACAAATTACACAAAATTAGGGCTATAGTATGGGGATTTTATATGAAAGATCTATTAGGGTTAGGGTTTTAATTACAGGTGTTGATGGGGCTCACCTGAGTGAACCAGGAACAACAGCCCCTTCTCTTCGTCCTCGTCCTCCAAAAAGATTTCATTTCTTCATCCTCATCTACGATGGAGGTTGAAGAAGAGGTTGGAGGGAGCGAAGGGTTGCTCTCCTGCAACTAGGCTTCATTCTGAAGACCTAGAAGATAACGAGAGGAATAATATTGAAGGGGAAAGGTTGTAAATAAATTGTGGATTGCAGTTAGGTTCAATTTTGATGTTACGAAACCGAAAACCGAACCACGTGTTCAAAAACTGAATAGCCTAGTTCAGTTCGGTTGGCTGATAAAATCAAATAATGCACACCCCTAGTTATAGTCACAAGTTAGGATGAAGAACATAAAAACCTCCTAGATCTGATAATTATGTCTCTATTGGTCCTCATACCATGTGTGTGAGCTACATTTTTCACATTTTGCATTGGTTCCAATTGGTACATGCGTTTTTATCCACACACAACTTACTTCATAGCCATCATGTATTCCTTTTAGTCCTACATCGGGCAAGAAGTGAGAGCATGGGTCATCCTTGCTCTATATAAAAAAAAGCGAGAGCTCTTCTTGTATTCAAGACCAATTCCAATAGGGCATTGGTAATGGGCCTGCAGTTAACCTATTTATATACCGAACAATTTGCGATTTATTCATGATTTTTAACCAATTGTTTGCAGATATTTTCAAATATTTGCGGACTGGCGAATAAATCACACATTTGTGTGGTGTCACTGGTGTGCTAGAGATCCGCAAATATTGTGACTATGCCCCTAGTAGAAAAGGAAGATATATATTTGCCTGTAAAACTGATGGAACAAAGAAACCCATGCCTGCAAGCTAAAGAACCATGGCAAAAGGGTTAAGACGGTTTCATGCCTGCTTGGGATCCATCTTTTCTCAAGACGGGATATAACGAGTGACAACCTGGACTGCTCCTCAAGACGTCATAAGTACTACAATAGTTGCCATTTTGCCTGTTGAATGATCATACCTTCTTGCCATTTTAAAATTTGCTGACTTAGTATGTCTTTCCGGAAGTAAAATATTAATATATCTTTCACTTCTGATACTTTTTAAATTTTATCTATGTTTTTCCTTGCTACACGTTATGTCCATGTCCTCAAAGTTCTTGGTATGTACACGTTACAATTGTACCACTTTTAGTATCTTCTTATAGATTGCACATTGATATCCATATTGATGCTTTCAGGTCAACTTTGATACTTGTTCAACAAGAGATACAGCTTATCCTTGCAGTATATTTGATGATCGGCATCCATCAACAGTGTCAATGACTGTGCTTGTAGTTGTTGAGATGTTCAATGCGTTGAATAACCTTAGTGAAAATCAGTCCCTTCTGTAAGTCGGTGCAATTCTATTTTATTCCCTTAATTTTAAGTTTAACCTACTACCTACAATAGCTCAAACTTCACCTAATTTAGTTCAGCAAAATCTGAAATATAATGCTAGATGAAGTTGCAGAGTGCTTGTCTCAAGTAGGGTTAGGACCTTTATCTAGAGTAATCTCCAAGCTACAAAGCATGCTATTTACGGTTTTGATGACCAGCCTTCGACTTGACATCAACCTTGTAAGTTGGTACCAATTTGCTTGTGAAAGTAGGCTATGAACAGAGAGGGCCATGTCCTAAAACCTAGTCCGCCAGTTGGCAAGTAGGGAGACCTACCTCTTGTCTGAGCAGTTTAAGTTCATGCAACCAAGGAGCACCTTCCAAGTTCCCCTTAGACTATACAGAGTCTAGACGAAGAGGTAAGATGAATTCGCTATAGGGAATTGCATTAGTCCCTATGACACATTAAGCCAGAGAGAGAGGAAGGGCACTTCCAGTCTTTTATTTGAGACTGATGGTCATTATACTATGTGGTTATTCATGTGACAAATTTAGTTGCCCTGATGAAGGGAAAATTGTTATGCCCAAGCATTGACGGCATCAGTACTTTAACTGCTGTCATGTTTAATTGGTTCCATGCTATTCCCAGTAATGTCTTGTTCTTTATGAACAGTTAAACCCTGTTGGGAAGTGACTTCTGATCTATTTTTCTTTTCAAACTCTTTATGAACAGTTAAACCCTGTCATCTCCGAGTACATTCTTTTTTTTTTTGTGTTATGGTGGAAAACTACAAATGACATTATGACTCATGGTTGTTTCAGTGTTATACCTCCCTGGAGTAATCCATGGCTTGTGGCATCAATTGTACTGACTATGCTCCTCCATGTACTAATTTTGTATGTTGAACCTCTCTCCCTGCTTTTCTCGGTAAGTCTTTTGTTGTCTACACTAGTTTCTGATCAGCAAGTTCCATGTCATGTGAATTTATATAAATTAGTTCAATCTTACAATTTATAAAATGACAGGTGACCCCACTAACTTGGGCTGACTGGACCATTGTACTATATCTATCTTTTCCGGTTAGTTTCTCTTCCTTTTACTTGGACAGTTTTTATGATGATGTATGTTCACATGTACACGTGCAGCACATCGAGTCGTGGTGTACTGGTAACACCACCGTGCACTGGGGGTGAGGGCCGGGTTCGAGCCCTCCCTCCCACGGAGGTGGCTGGGTGGCGGTGGCCACGGCCTCCGGGCCAAGGTCAGGTGGAGTCGTCCACCGGCTTTGATTTTTAAGGGGGAAAAAAAAACATGTACACGTGCGGCAGTATATGGTGGACCAGGAACTTGAAACATAAAATTCAGAGACCCAATCATCATTTAGTGCTGTCGAATCTCTACGAGATAGTGGGCATCCACCCGAAATGAACAGTTAGGAAGGAAGAATTTATTGAATTCATAGCATCGAACATTTAAATCTGCAATATAAAGACACTATAAATGGGTTTTTTTTTTTTTTTTCCCCTTTTCTAATCATGTTAATGCTGGCATGAAACAGAAAGTAGCTGTTTCATTTCTTATATACGAAGATCCATGTTGCTGTCACCTAGAGGCAGGCATAAGCACGTCTTTTCTTTTAGTATTTAATTGAATCTTGAAATTATTTATTAATGAGGGATCACTTGTTGAGAGTTACGAGTATTAATGGAAGTTTGGAGCAAAAAACTATTCGTAACACACTATTTTTCTTAAGGTAATGCATTGATAAGTGTTTCTGCAAACATTAACTGGCATGTAGACCATGGCAAAAGCCCTTCCCTTCTATGGATTGCACCTGACCCACTTTTTACATAATGTTTGTGGAAACACAGGGCTTTGTGAAAAGTATCTCCCTATGTTCCCAATCACTTACATTCATGAAAGAATGGCAATACTCTGTCCATCTTGCCGTCACTTGCCAAGTTTTCTTTTCATCACTTTTCTTGGGTTATCTTTCTTGCTTTCTATTTTGATTAATGATTTGTATCTTGCTATATTTTTGATGAATGAATTTTCTTTCTAATTGTAGGTTATAATAATGGATGAGGTATTGAAATTCTTCTCAAGAAAACCTCGAGGTAAATATGATTTTTCAGCGTCACATTTTTGTACAGTCTATTTTTTATTTGTTACTTGCAGGCGTTTTATCTACTACATTATTTGTTGGAGTTTTTCCTTGACATGTAGAGAGTTTGCACTCAACACATGCCTAGTATTTAGTCCCATATTGGAAAAACACCATGAGTTGTATCTCAATATATACTTGGTATGTTGTTGAAATGTGCACATGGGGTGGTGACCCTAAGGAGGGAACCATGTGGGTGATTTTACTAGGAGGTAAGGATAAGACTCAATGGTAAAGCATTAATGCTTTTTGCTGTTGGAATTTATTCCATTGGAGCTGAGCCCCGTAGGGGCTTAGCGACTCGGACTCGGGTTATGTGGCATTTTGTTGGCGCACTTTGCACTTAGCACGTCAGCATCGTCGCTAAGTGCATAGTGCGCTTAAGCGGCGCTCGTTGTGCGAGCCTCTGCGCAGCCGATCGCGTGTCTGTTCGCGTGGCCCGATCGCGCGGCCTGTTGGCGCTGCCAGTTGGCGCGGCTGTTGGCACGGCCTTATGGCGCTGCCAGTTGGCGTGTAGTGCGCGTGTGCGCAGTTGGCGCAGCGGTGCTCGATTGCGCGTGCTATGCACTGTTAGCGCACGCTGTGTGCTGTTAGCGCGCGCTATGCGCTAATTGGCGCACGCTGTGTGCCAGTTGGCTCAATCGAGACGTGCACGATTTGAGCGGTTACGGAACGTTCGGAGCGGTTTTTTTCCACGTTCTGAACATTCTGCATACCGAGCAGTTACTATGCACACAGCACACCTATATAAAGTTCCTCTCTTCTCTCTCAGAGTATAGTACTACGTATCAGAAATTTTCTTACGAAATTCTCTAAGCTAGAGCAGAGAAGAGGTACTTTGTGAGCAGAGTTCCGCGCCATCCGAGGAGTCAGAAGAACGGAGTGTTCCGAAGTTCTCCGTCGAACTTGCTGGTTCCTGGAAGCTGTTCGTGTGGGACGAATCAAGTTTTGAGCGCCGGTGATCATTCGCCCCAGCAGGCTATTTCATATTTCTGTTCATTCACTTTTATCTCGTTCTAAACGAGAACGTTTCTGATCTAGTCAGAAAATGTTAGTGAACTTTCGCTGCTGCTGCTACGAATTCTACTGTGCCTTCTTCGAAATGACACATTAGTGTTCGTTTTCTCATAATCCTTCGGGATCTCTGTCGTGCACCTTCTTCGAAGTGTTGCATAATTTCAGTTTTCCATCGAAAAATTACGTCCCGGGACTAATAATCTCAAAGCTTGAATTTCACAAGATGGAAAACTTTCGTGCTTCACTTATCAATCCTAACTTTAACAAGTTAGAGCAATTTGATGGAGAGCACTATCAAGTCTGGAAGAGAAATGTTAGCCTCAGTCTTTAACTTTCTAAAGTTGACCACGTGCTAACCGAGGAAGAATCGACTGTTCCAGAAACTGGGTCTGCAGCCGCAATTACTGCTGCTACTAAAAGTCAGACCAAATGGAGAAGGAAGAATAGCCTCTGTAGGCTTCTCATTCTAAATGCTATGGAGGACTTCCTGGCAGAATCATATTCTAAGAAAACTATTGCCAGAGAGAGATGAGAGTCTCTGAAAAAACTGTACGAAGATGACAAAAATAGGAGCAAGATATTTATTGTTGAAAAATATCATAAATGGCTATTTGAAAACAAGAAGACTATGCTGCCGCAGGTGAAAGAGTTCCTGAAGCTGCGACAGAAGTTGGAAGATGAGGGGATGCCTCTTACCGACAAGTTTGTTGTTGGAGGGATCATCTCTAAGCTCCCCGCTGGGTGGAGCAAGTTCTATGTAAACATGCATAGGAAGAAATTGGAGATCAGTCTCGAAGATGTCCTACAAGAAGTCTATGTTGAGGACCAGATGAGGGCAACTGAAGGTGGACGCTCTGTCCAAACAAATGGCTAACGCCAATTTGGTTCACACCAAGAAATCCAAGGAAAAGCAGGCGGCTTCCCACAGTAAAAAAGGACCCCAACAATCTGAATGTGAAGGGGACTTCCTTCAAGCAACAGAAGCCAAAGTCCCATTTGACTTACTTCAAGTGTGGCAAGAAAGGTCACTTCAAAAGTGAATGCAAATCTAAGTCCAAGCAATCAGAGCAAGATGAGCCTAGTAAGGTTTCAATGATCACTGACGTTGTTGCAATGATTGCGCAGATCACTGCGGTGGGAGCTGACTCTGACTGATGGGTAGACATTGGTACCACCTGCCATGTCTGCTCAAGCAAGGAATGGTTCACCACATACACACCAACTTCTGAAGTTGTTATGGTGGCGAACCAGGCACAAGCTGAAGTGCAAGGGATCGGGACAGTGGTGTTGAAGCCGACTCCAGGGAAGTATCTGACGCTTCAAGGTGTGAAGCATGTACCTGCTATCGCAAAGAACCTGATCTTTGGAGGTCTACTCTGTAACGCAGGTCTAAGGATGAACATCAATGCTGGCCAGATGGTGATATCCATAAAGGAAACATGCTTCGGGAAAACGTTTTATACCGAAGGAATGTATAAAGTTAAGCTTGTAAATCAGTCCAATGTTATTAATGCAATCGCTCATTCTGCTTATACTCTTGAGTTGTGGCATAATAGAATAGGACATGTTCATTGTAAAACAATAAACAGAATGTCTAATCTCAGACTTATCTCCAAATGTGGGGGTAAGGTAGAGAAATTTGAAGTTTGTGTTCAGACAAAGATCACAAGGAAACCCTTTCCTCGGGTTAATAGAAGCACAGATCTTCTGGAGTTGGTACACTCTGATATTTGTGACTTCAAGTAATTCTCTACAAAAGTCGGGATGAAGTATTTTATAATCTCCATTGACTACTTCTCAAAGTACGCGTTCGTTTACTTGCTGAAGGCTAAAGACGAAGCGTTTGAGAAGTTCAAAGAGTTCAGGGCCGAGGTTAAACGGCAAACTGGACAACAACTCAAGAGAATAAGAAGTGATCGAGGTGGAGAGTACCGGTCTCATGAATTTGCATCATTATGCAAAGAACATGGAATTATCAACAAGACTACTGCTCCGTATTCTCCTCAATCTAACAGAGTAGCAGAAAGGAAGAACAGAACGTTGGCAGAAATGATAAACTCAATGTTGTTGACTGCGTGTCTTCCAAAATGCTACTGGGGAGAAGCTGTATTGACGTCACTTTTATTCTGAATAGAGTTCCGCATGCAACTTCAGACGTCACTCCTCATGAACTTTGGTTCAAGGTCAGACCAAACTTGAATGTCATTCGAGTGTGGGGGTGTCTAGCATATGTGAAGCTCCCAGATCTGAAGAATCCGAAGCTTGGGACAAGGACTACGAAGACGATCTTCTTGGGTTATGCCGAGAAGAGTGATGCTCGGAGATTTCTTGATATTGAATCAAATCATATCATTCAATCTCGCGACGCAGAATATTTTGAAGATAAGTTTGCAAGTCACAAGAATATTGTTCTTGCGGATATTCCGGAGAACAATGAGGGTGCGCAAGAAATTGGAGATTCCAATGAGAACGTAGTCCAAGAAGAAGTTGTCGAAACAACTGTTGAACCAGAGCTCACTGAGCCGTCAACTAAGCGAGTGAGGAGGCCGAAGGACTTCGTAAATGACTTTGTCATATATCATGTAGAAGCAGATCTGCTTACCTATGATGAGGCGATGAAGACCAGAGACGTTGTTTTCTGGAAGGAGGCGATAGAGAATGAAATTGATTCAATCACTTTTAATAACACTTGGGCGTTGGTTGATCTTCCTGAAGGAGCGAAACCCATCGGATGCAAATGGATCTTCAAGAAGAAGATGAAAGCAGATGGAACTATTGACAAGTTCAAGGCTAGGTTAGTAGCCAAGGAGTTTTTTCAGAAGCAGGGGATCGACTATTTCGACACGTATGCTACAGTAGCCTGGATGATCACCATCAGAATGTTGATTGCTCTCGCAGCAATCCATAAGTTGGTGATATATTAGATGGATATAAAATATTGATTGCTCTCGCAGCAATACATAAGTTGCTGTCGTCAAGGGTCTTGAAGGCAAAGTCTGCAAGTTGGTGACATCCTTGTACGATCTTAAACAGGCTCCCAAGATGTGGCACGAGAAGCTTGACAAGGTTATAAGGTCAAATGACTACAGGGTCAGCGAGACGGACAAGTGTGTTTACACAAAGTTTGCTGATGAAAGAGGTGTAATCGTTTGTTTGTACGTGGACGACATGCTGATACTATGTACGGATATGGGATATGTCACGGAGACGAAGAAGTTCATCTCGACTAAGTTCAGTATGAAGGACTTGGGGGAAGCTAATATGATCTTATGGATCAAGATCATCCGGACAGACACTGGACTGGCGCTGTCATAGTCTCATTATATTGAGAAGATGATCACACGCTACGGGTATCAGGATCTTTCAGGGATCGATACGCCTTACAGGTGTGATCTGAAGCTGAAGCCTAATTCGAGGGAAAGCGTTAGGCAGCTGGAGTATGCAAGCGTCATCGGGAGTTTGATGTATGCTACTACTGCCACAAGGTCTGACATAGCTTTCGCCGTGGGAATGCTGAGTCGTTTCACGAGAAACCCAGGCATTGAGCACTGGAAAGCTGTGAAACGGGTAATGAGATATCTCAAGAAAACTCAGACATATGCACTGCACTACAGCGAAGATCCACCGGTAGTAGAAGGCTTTAGTAATGCCAGTTGGTGCTCAGAGTTGGACAGCGAGAGATCCACAGGTGGATTCAATTTCACAATGGGTGGAGTTGTTATATCGTGAAAGTCGAAGAAGCAGATTATGCTCTCTCGATCCTCCATGGAATCTTTCTTTGCACTTGATACCGCAGCGGAGGAAGCAGAATGACTTCGGGAGCTCATGTATGATCTTCCAGTGGTTGGGGCACAAATACCGGCGATTCCGATATACTGCAACTAGGCGTCTGCGACGGTGGCATCAAATGATCTCTTCAACGGAAAGAAGAGAACTGTGCGGTTAAAGTACAGGGCAGTGCACGATCCAATTAAGAGATGTGTCATTGCAGTAATTGATGTTCGAAGTCAGGAGAACCTGGCGAATCCGTTCACCAAGGGCCTCAGACGCCAGCTGGTCGATGACACAGCTTATAAAATGGGCTTGAAGGCATTCTGATATTATGTTGTTGCAATCCTACCATAAAGTTTTATGCTATTAGTTCAAAGAGAAATCTACTAGGCATCTAGCTTTTGGTTTAAGGGAGAACCACTAACTGTAAAAATATCAGGAACAGTGGGTACATGTCCTCTGTGACATGTAAAGGTTACGGACCTACAACCACTGTTGTCTACTATATATTTTTTGCGAAAAACGAATCATGTGATGAGGATGGCTTAAACGTCTTAATGAGTTCTCAAACAGACTGAATGTCTGATGTGCTTTATAGGAAGCACGGTAGTACAGCACTACAAGGAGTGTAACTCCATGCTACAGTGGGGTGACTCCATCATGAGGTTTTCGGCTAGGGGTAATGCCTCGACTTTACAAGCCAAGTCACAGCGGGTAGCACCGCAAATAGACAGGTAGCCTAATGCTGAATGATGAAATTAAAGAGTTGTAGACAGCACTACAAAGGGGAGGATGTCCTCATGTTACAGTGGTACGATACCACAATGAGGTACCCAGATAGGGGTAAAGCCTCGGCCTTGCAAGCCATATCGTTGCGGCGTAACACCGCAAGGAAGCCTAAGGCTTCATGCTGGGTAGTTAGGCACTACAAAGAGGCTTGTGACCTCATGCTACAGTAGTTGACACTACGATGAGGTTTCCGGGTAGGGGTAATGCCTCGGCTTTAGGCAATGTCATAGCGGCGTAGCACCGCAAGGGAAGTGCAAGGCTTTATGCCATGTCTCTTTAATAAAAAAAACTCACATATAGTGTATGGACAGAGATAGCAGGCCATCTCTTGAGGGCAAACTTGTAGACGTCCAAAATTATACAGTGAAACCAGGCTGGCACGGGACCTTTAATGTGCAGCTAGAAGCACATGTAACTACATTATGTGAGTGAAAAGAATTTCAGCTATGGTGCAGAATTCAAGGCTTAGTCCATTCTTGTATTATAGTTTGTTGTTTGACCCATGCGGGAAGATTCAAGTCATTAGCGACATCTATCCTAATGCATGATGGACAGTTACTGTGGGGAACACTCAAATTCATATATCGAGATATGTGGAAGAATTGTTGAAGTTTTTCCTTGACATGTAGAGAGTTTGCACTCAACACATGCCTAGTTTTTAGTCCCACATTGGAAAAATACCATGAGTTGTATCTCAATATATACTTGGTATGTTGTTGAGATGTGCTCATGGGATGGTGATCCTAAGGAGGGAACCATGTGTGTGATTTTACTAGGAGGTAAGAATAAGACTCCATGGTAAAGCATTAATGCTTTTTGCTCTTGAAATTTATTCCATTGGAGCTAAGCCCCGTAGGGGCTTAGTGACTCGGACTCGGGCTCATGAGACGTAATATGGCGTTTTGTTGGCACACTTTGCACTTAGCACGTCAGCATCGTCGCTAGGCGCATAGTGCGCTTAAGTTGCGCTCTTTGCGCGAGCCTCTGCGCAACCGATCGCGCGCCCGTTCACGTGGCCCGATTGCGCGGCCTGATGGCGCTACCAGTTGGCGCAGTTGGCGCGTAGTGCGCGTGTGCGCAGTTGGCCCAGCGGTGCGCGATTGCGCGCGCTTTGCGCTGTTAGCGCGCGCTATGCGCTAATTGGCGCACGTTGTGCGCCAGTTTGCTCAATTTTGTCTGTGCACGATTTGAGCGGTTACGGATCGTTCGGAGCGGTTTTTCCCACGTCCTGAACATTCTGCATACCGAGCAGTTACTAGGCGCACTTATATAAAGTCCCTCTCTTTTCTCTCAGAGTACAGTACTACGTATCAGATATTTCCTTACGAAATTCTCTAAGTTCAGAGCAGAGAAGATAGGTACTTTGTGAGCAGAGTTCCGCGCCATCCGAGGAGGCAGAAGAACGGAGTGTTCCGAAGTTCTTAGTCGAACTTGCTGGTTCCTGGAAGATGTTCGTGTGGGGCGAATCAAGCTTTGAGTGCCGGTGATCATTCACCCCAGCATGCCATTTCACATTTATGTTCATTCACTTTTATCTCGTTCTAAACGAGAACGTTTCTAATCTAATCAGTGAACGTTAGTGGACTTTCGATGTTGCTGCTACGAATTCTACTGTGCCTTCTTCGAAGTGATACATTAGTGTTCGTTTTCTCAAAATTCTCCGGGATCTCTGTCATGCACCTTCTTCGAAGTGTTGCATAATTTTAGTTTTTCATCGAAAATTACGTCCCGGGACTAAATGTCTTCCAGCGAGAAACTAGTTTATACAAGCAAAGATAAAAACACTCTTAAGCTTCAAAAGTAGTACTTTTGATGGTAATTAAGACAATGCAAGCATTTGGCACCTACTTTCCTTGGATGTTGAATTTAATGCAATTTATTTTCCTTGACTTGGTATATCATAAGGGTGGCTCTGGTTTGATGCAGGTAGAAGGTTCAACTTTAGATTCAGAAGACACGATCTTCTACCGAGAAGAGAGGCTCGTGACAAATAAATAATATAGCCCTATACAGGCAGATTTTGACTTCATGAATCAGTGCCAAGACAACAGACGGGTGAAATATTTTATTCCTTGGGATAACTAACAAAAGAGTATTATTCGTATGGACCCGGTTGTATTAACCATACAATTAACTCAGACCATAGCTGTAAAATACATAATGGAAGAGCACTTCTGGACCATTCTTTTTTCTTTTCTTTTCATCAACGGTTTAATACCAGTTGTAACTTTATGAGGATGTATAATTTATTGAACCAATTGTTGTTGTATTCGTTGTAGAACTTTAAAATATTGTTTGTGATGGGTAAAATTTGTTTGTCACCGTACGATTTTGAGTGTGTGTGCACTTATACCGTTAAAATCATAACTCTACTTAGCATTCTTTCATGGTTATAATGGTATATTATGCAGATAATATATTATAGGTTGTAATTATTATCATTTCAGAGCTATTTCAAGTTCTTAATTTCTTTCCCAATTAAAATATAGGCTGAATTGCATCCAAATACATAGTTACTATTCTTATTAGTATTTAGGTCAAGTATGTATATCAGAGAACTCTGGTACTCAAAAATATGGTCACGGCTGTATAAGACATGGGGGTTACTTTACAAACCATTGGTCAATGCTAGGTCAAACAATCCTAAGTGTCTCAATCACTAAGTAAGCAAGTAAGGTACAAAAGGGATGATATTAGAAATATAATAGTAAAGCATCTCAAGCAATAGATATATAGATCATGAAACCAGTAATATAAATGGAATACTAGCAAGACTATACAATCATACATGATCATCTTTAACTATAGTCTAGAATTTATACAATCATGTTGCTCTCGAGGATGAACAAAATATCAAAACACGAGCCAACAAATGCTTGGTGCTTGAACACCTTAAGAAAGTATATAGAATATATTATGGAATATGAGACGGTGCTCAAGTGGTGGTCCTTTTGGTGCGGACCATTGAGCGGAAGGTACGGTAGATCTTCAAGCTTCGCTATGTGACCTGACCATACAAAATCAATGGAGTCAACTCCATATAACAAATATCACAAGGAAAACTATAAGGTGTACTAAAACTAGGATGCAAGAATATTAAAAAAAAAGAGTAAAGAAATAACAATAAGTAAACTAAGTAAACAATAGAAATATGGAACAGTAGATAGAAATCATCCATCAACCTTGACAAATCATGAACTACAACTTGATAAAATTAGCTAAATAGGTTTCTCACATTCCTGATTATTATCACATGCATTTAAGGTTTCAAAGGAAACATGCACTACAGTTTATCAAGGTTATACAGACGAAACGGTAATCAATAATATATACACCACTCGAAGGTGAGCTATACTAATAGATAAAGTAATATATATATCACTCTCAACAGTGAGCTAGAAGTGTGGCCCTCATGACGAAGAGCTCAAAATCTATAATTGGCCAAGATAATGAGTGCCTGCAACTTAGAAACCTCCCCTCCCAATTAATCTATGCGATCATTGTGGTGATTAACTCTTGAACATTTTTATTTGAATTACTAATCGTTGGTATCCATGGAATCCATCATATATATGGTTCCCCTCGAAGAAATGCAAGACTAGGCTGTAGTTTAACATTAACAATCAATAGCATAAGACAAGCTAGCAACTTACGATGCTAAATCATTATATAATGGAGTGCGCAGTGTCATGCTACGGAAAGAATCAATACGGTATCTATACGGTACAGTGCAGTGCAAGACGGTATAATAATGTACATGTTGGACGATGCCGGACATTGTATCAATCCCCTTCCATCTGTTATTAACTAAAAGGAATCATGCTTGAACAATAAGTATTTCAAAAATTTAATGGAAATTCAACAAGAAAATTGTATCTAAAATTTTTTGCATTTCCCTAGGGAACCAGAAATAAATCAATACATAGATCCGACCGTTCGACTTGCACCCACGCTCTCGCATATATGCTAGGATATTATGTGTTAATTTACAAAAATTAAAAAAAGAAAAAATCAGCATTACTACATTGACAGTATACTGGACAGTATATTGTCCAATATACTGTCCTAGTACAGGAAGCATTATATATAAAATATGTGCAGACAGTATAGTGTGCATATACTGTCCAGTGTACTGATTGGGGACTAGAGACTAATATATATATAATTACTATGCATGTAGTATACTGTCTACAAAGTACATGGACAATTTTTGGGCCTGAACCTGTGACGTAGCGTGTGAAATTGTTCGTCGGTCAACCAATTTATAACCAAATCCAAATTCGAAAAGATTGACATGCTAATTATCATGTATTTGTATTGGCCCATTGGTCATGGTCAAACCTGATTTTAATAATTGATCAAACTCTGTCTCGATATAAATGCAAGTCAATTCAGATGTTTACCTACGACGTTTTGGACACTGCTCAACGATGGATATCTACTATGTTCAAGACTGAAGCCGTTTGCCATTCAGAATGTATTTTCTTCAAAGCAATGTAATTTTTCATTTTATTGAGTCTAGGAATACATTGTACACCAAGTCGTACTGGCAAATAGGTTGTCCGGAATTGTTTTTCAAAATTGACCTCTCTCTTTAAAAATGACCTATGTTTTTGAAAAATATCCTTTTTACAAAAAGTTTCTGAAGGTCTTTTCAAAAAATCAAATTGATTTTTCTCAAAAATGAACTGGCAGAACCCTAGCAGAGTTCGGCCAGAGTTCGGCCATGATGAACGTTAGTGAACGTTTGATTTTGAACTTGGTCACCCTTCAGTTGCGGTTTGTTACAAAGAGTTCTGTCCGAATTCTGCCCGAATTCTGTCAGAGTTCTGTCTTTGGAAAAACTATAAATAGAGAAGTATTTCGATCATTTCAAATCACCAATTCACTTTCAATCTCTTCTCTTCTAAAGCTTACATTTCTTCCAAAGAGTTCTAAAAAGCTTTCATTTTCAAATCCCAAGCCAGTTACAATCCTCTAGTCGATTTGCCAGTACGGTGCGGTCTAGAAGTTTCAAGAGCGATTGTAATCAGAGGCTTGATAGAAGATACAACTCTTCACAATTGAAGTTGGTCGAGTTCTTCGTATCAAAGCTCGCGTCTGTAGAAGTTACAAGGACTTCGTATGAAAACTTGCAGAATTTTTCAATAGTGGATTCAACTGGAAGCTAGAGTTCTTCCGACTGGACTAGTCCTCACAAGAGGGAAACCAGTATAAATCTCGGTGTTTGCGTTTGCCTTCTGATCACTTTTTATTTCTGTCATTTATTTTATGATTATTTTTATATCTGTGATCTAACTGCTAACAATATTTTTAATTAGTAATATTTCGCTGCCTACTCTATTCACCCCTCCCCCCCTCTAGAGTATTCTGCTTTACGATTTCGTTCCTACAATTGGTATCAGAGCAGGTTATACAGGTAAAGCAAGGTAAAATTGCAGTTATATTCAATTTTTATATAGATCACAGCATTACACATGGCAACTGTGAAATTCACAAGTGAAGGCCAAGCCACAAACAGACCTCCACTGTTTGACGGCACAAACTACACTTATTGGAAAACATGTATGAGTTTTTTTTTCTGAAATCTCTTGATTTTGACTTATGGTCTGTAGTTATTGATGGCTATAAAAAGTCCCCTCGTATTAATGTTGATGGTGTTTTAGTTGAAAAACCCCATGACAAATATACAGAGGAAGAAAAGAAAAAGGTCAGTCTTGACACACGTGCTATTAACGCTTTATTTTGTGCTTTAGACAGAACTGAATTCAACAGGGTGTCTGTCACGCCCCGCTCCCGCAGGAGCGATCGTCCTCGCTAAGGCGTAATGCCGCACGGGCCTAGGTTGCGCCCATGCAAGGCTAAGTCCAGAAACGGCCGATTTGAGCTAGGCCACAGAGTCGCACAGAGTGTCCCCATTTGCAGCGGAAAGTAAATGAACACAAGTAGAAGCGAATTAAAAACTCTTTATTGATATTCAAGAAGTTTACAAGCGGCGCTAGACCGATATTACAAATCGCTCAAGCTCTCTCTCTCTGAAACATAAAAGGCGTGCCAAGTGGCTTACAACATGGAATGATTTATGGCGATGTTCCGATACATTATGTCTTGTATATGGTGCTCCAGCTCCTTACAACGCTCCAAGGCTCCAGAGATAGCTCCGTGCCTTAGCACGTTCGAGGGAAGCTCCGCACCCGACGACGTCTCCTGCATCCTGCAAGCAGACTGTGGGGTTATCAGTACATTGTTATGCACTGGTGGGGAGGCTAGCTCGCCCACAATGCTATCATTACCAAACACGTTCTATTTACTTTTGTGCACCGTCTATCATTCATTGTCTTTCTAATCTTGCCTTAGGATCAGTTTCATGCATATTTCATAACCTATCCCGTGTGCCAATTTCAATGTGTTGTATGAAAATACATGCACAACTTATCCATACTTACCGTCCGGCCTTCTCTGTCCAAAGTAAACCAAGTTAGTCAACAATTCATAGGAAATAACTTAACGTGATTCATGTGAACTTTTCAATGTCAAGGGCGTGTCCCTGCCTCGGGTCCTAGCACGTCGTAGGCGTATTTTCTAACTCCTTTGCCGAAGTACTCTCGATTATCTTGGTGTGTTATATTCAAGCCTGTTCAGAAGGCACTTCATTTAGTTAACTTAGACTACTTTGATTTCAATGCAAGAACTTGCACGTGGATTGCCACCAGCAAAGCCCACTTAATCTATATTATCGGTCGCTGGCATCACAAGCCAATTTGGACATGTCTTCCCCCTTGGTAATTTCTCACCTATCATGGCGTACGGCTTGGTACACCCTGATAGTCTTTTGAAATACCCGGCCTTACGTCTCCTGGTGGCCAAGCCCGCACTCAGGCCTGTACGTAAGCCAAACTTTAATTTTTGTCCAGACCGGCACGTCCTTCACACTTTGACTGAGCCGCTGGAAATACCCTTATTTTGCCTCTCCCCCGTATACGATGGAGGTGTCCACGACCATTTCATTTTATTTGTTATTTTAACTCAACGGCTATCCCTGTGCCGTAGGCTAACCCTTAGCCTTAATACGTTATCGACCAGGTTGGCATCCGTACAGCGCGGGTAGCGAGCCCCGTTGCACGTGCCCGTCACACCTGTCGCTAACCATTCTTTCCTTCTTATCTTTCATTTATTCATTCTTTCTTTCTTTCTTTCACTTGTTCGTTCATTCATTGATTCATTCACATATTCATTCATTCATTCGTTGATTCATTCATTCATTTATTCGTTCATTCTTTATGCAACTCCCCGTGCGGGAGTCGCCTTGGCGATCCATCGGTCCCATAGTCTTTCAATGTTGCTACACTCTACTCGAAATGACTATGTTGATAGCCTTCCCGTTTTATTGTTGTAAACCATTCACTTTTTCGTTGTTGAACGCACAAGGAACTTAAATGTAAGCTTATGCCTTAGCACGAGCGTGGAGTGCGGTGGCGAGAGTTCTCACATTTCCATATTCTTTTTTCATATTCTATACAAGCATACAAGATGGGATTATTCCCTTAACTAGGTGCGTTGAGTCATTTATTAGCATGCGCGGTGTTATCGCCTAGCGATTCTAGCAATAGTGTCCGTATTGTTATGTGTCTAGGCTAAGCAAAGATGGGTTCATCGGAGCCACCCACATTAGCGATGTTCGCATCGGCCGAGCGACACTCCGAGTGCGCCTTTGAAAGTCTAAGTCTGGATTCATCTTGACGGGCCAATGTAAGCCTTGCATCGATTCTTCCTCTGGTCGACGCAACTCTTCAGGTCGATGGCTCATTTGAGTCGTTGTACTTGCCGTTTGAATCGGCGTTCCGCTAGGGCGGAGCGGGTCATTACATAATACACCACTCAAAACAAGTCTCGTCCTCGAGACTTTCTGAGTGCAGGTCATCCTACCTTTCCCTAACTCATGTCATGTGCGTATCATAGACAATTCCTATCGACTGGCTTTATCGCTCGATGGCATCGAGCTATACTCGATACCTTTCCAAGTTCCGTGTCGCATACGTTTGGTCGATTTTTATTGAATAACTTTTCATTCATTTTAGAGTTGATGGCACTTATTCAATTCAAGCGTTTCTTCGACTTGGTTGCTATTTCGACGTATCATGGGACTGAAACGGTCGCACGAGGTGCGTTGTAATTCGTCAAATGTAAGTGTCGTAGGCTGAGGCAAACTCACTTTCGTTTATGCGCATCTCAACACCCACTTGCAGCTGCATTCGAGTTCATCATATCGCTGAGTTTGGATCGTGCACATATTCAAGGCGTCCCCCGAATACGTACATTTCAACCAAGCTTAGCGACTAGCGAAGTCGGACAAGCTACTCGTGATAGTTTTGATTTGTCGATCGTTTTACTAACTTCGATATAAAACCGAACTCATGTGTGTTATCACATATCGTTTATCTCGGTCCTCGAGATGATTCGATTCACTATCCCAACTTTACTTGCGCATCATCCATTCCTATCATTCCCTTCATTTGGGGCCAATCTCGTCATCGTTCACACACACTCCCAGTTTCCCCGTCCTACTCTAAGTCTTGCTGCCAAAGTCTATCGTCCGTCCAGACGACACTGTAAGGTCAATCGCACAAGTTCAATCACTCGGCATAGGGTCGTCCGCCTATCCGCTAGGTCAGCTCACAGGTCATAGTTACAAGTCAAGTCCGTGGCTCATCGTGCAAGGTCGTTGCACGACGCTCGCCCCAAATCCTATGGTCAAACCATTTGTTCGTTTGTACGGGAGTTTCTATCCAAGTTTGCTCCACTCAAACTTCTAAACATCAAGCAGCGTTCACCCTATTCGCATCAACACATTCTCCGTTCCACGTCCGAGCTCGTTTAGGAAAATCATCCTACGATAGGTTGTCCTCAATCGAATCCTCGACATGTTATTATCGTGCGTCCGTACTAGCAATTATCGTAGTCTATCTCTTCAAGTATGTTTTGATACAGTTCACCTATCCAATTCACGTAGTCGATCACAAGGTCGTCTAGTGCAATATGTCGTGCCCCGATCTCATGCAAGTCTGATTATCCACGGTGGACATGAATCACCATGTCGACATTCCCGCGAAATAATCGTTCTCATCGGGACGTAACTCTTGCGTTGCGTCTAGACTTGCTCATTTTCGATACGCGGATTGGGTCTACTCAATCCTCAAGTTTTCTTATTCTTCAATCGCAAGTCCTAACAATCCTCGAATTCACCTTCGCTTCAAACCACAAGTCGAAGCAATCAAATTGCCATGCCATCCAAGTTCAATCACTCCCGCCATATGAATCACCATATCAGCGCTCACGCGGAGTGATCGTCCTAATCCGACGCGACGCATGTGCGAGGCTAGAGTTACGCTCGCATAAGACAAGAACATCAACGTTGTGGTTGTCAACGAAGAAAATCCAAGCATTCTCATTTTCATCCAAGTCAAATCAATTCGACAGTCTGACCGTCATGCGTTCAACTAGAAAATCCTCGAGCCAAGTCTATCTTTTTCTCGACACATTTTTAACATCCCAAGTATAGCATCCAACGGAACAATGACATTTGCACGATCGTCATTCGCCGAGTCAGAGTACCCCCGAGTTATCGCATATCGATCTTTGATATGCCTCAATACCATCGACGATATGCGTAACCTGACGATCTTCCTTTGCAACCGATTTCGAGTCGTACGTTGATGCTGTTGTCCGAGTTGGATATTCCACAATTTTATTTAATATTCAAGTCCAAGTTCAACGGCTATTCCTCAAGCTAGTTTCAAGATCGTTGTTCAAACTCAAGTCACAATTCATTTGAATCAATCCGAAATCGTACGCGCGATCCTCTAAGTTTCCTCGATCAAGACCATTCATTTTCATTCATCGTTCCGAACCATTTTCTAATTCACGTTGCCCATTGACAAGTTGTCCAACGACATCTCGTTCGGGACTTTTGAAGTCACGGCCAACTAAGCGTGACACGTTCTAAGGCCTTGCGCGATTGCATCGCTTGCCGACATACTCGTACGATCCGTAAATCCTTTAGTCTCGCTCGAACAATTTCTATGACGTCCATACACCACTCAGGATTCGAGCCACTCGTCTAGTCGTCGACACTCATTCTTATTCTTCTCCGAACCTATCACATACACCACTCGGATTCAAGCCATTCTACAAATCCTCAAAAGATCATTCGATTCCCAATCGATGTGTTCAATCGCGCGTTCGTCCATTCCTCAAAGTCTAAGAACCATCTCTCGTACTCGCTTTAGCGTTGGTCAAATAGCGTCTCTATTAACATACCTTCTAAGTCTCACTTATTCTCGTCCGAGCGATAGTCGGTCTCGCTCGCAAACTCGTTCGCACCAGAAGGTCTAGGTGTGCGATACTCCGCACAACTTAGCCAAAAGGCTGCGTGCATAACCATCCCGTTCGAACTACACTTCGATCTCGTGTACTCGTTCGCTATTGTCAGCATAAAGTTATTCAAGCATGTCTTGCGTTTTGCTGACTCTTAGCATCGGTTCCTTCCAACTCAAGTCCGTCGTGGTTTGGCACAAAGGCCGTTGCCTATCGATTCCGTTCAACCGAGTACTTGTACGAGCTTTTAAAAATATTAGACTTATTGTATGGAACATCCCAAGGCACACCGAGAGAGAGCGTATACTTCTTTTGTTTCAACGAGCTTTCAAAACGGAGAAAATCGAAATGAAGTCCAAGGACGTAAAGCCGTGCTCTGATACCAATCTGTCACGCCCCGCTTCCGCAGGAGCGATCGTCCTCGCTAAGGTGTGATGCCGTACGGGCCTAGGTTGCGCCCGTGCAAGGCTAAGTCCATAAACGGCCGATTTGAGCTAGGCCACAGAGTCGCACAGAGTGTCCCCATTTGCAGCGAAAAGTAAATGAACACAAGTAGAAGCGAATTAAAAACTCTTTATTGATATTCAAGAAGTTTACAAGCGGGGCTAGGCCGATATTACAAATCGCTCAAGCTCTCTCTCTCTGAAACATAAAAGGCGTGCCAAGTGGCTTACAACATGGAATGATTTATGGCGATGTTCCGATACATTATGTCCTGTATATGGTGCTCCAGCTCCTTGCAATGCTCCAAGGCTCCAGAGATAGCTCTGCGCCTTAGCACGTTCGAGGGAAGCTCCGTACCCGATGACGTCTTCTGCATCCTGCAAGCAGACTGTGGGGTTATCAGTACATTGTTATGCACTGGTGGGGAGGCTAGCTCGCCCACAATGCTATCATTACCAAACACGTTCTATTTACTTTTGTGCACCGTCTATCATTCATTATATTTCTAATCTTGACTTAGGATCGTTTCATGCATATTTCATAACCTATCCCGTGTGCCAATTTCAATGTGTTGCATGGAAATACATGCACAACTTACCCATACTTACCGTCCGGCCTTCCCTGTCCAAAGTAAACCAAGTTAGTCAACAATTCATAGGAAATAACTTAACGTGATTCATGTGAACTTTTCAATGTCAAGGGCGTGTCCCTGCCTCGGGTCCTAGCACGTCGTAGGCGTATTTTCTAACTCCTTTGCCGAAGTACTCTCGATTATCTTGGTGTGTTATATTCAAGCCTGTTCAGAAGGCACTTCATTTAGTTAATTTAGACTACTTTGATTTCAATGCAAGGACTTGCACGTGGATTGCCACCAGCAAAGCCCACTTAATCTATATGCATCGGTCGCTGGCATCACAAGCCAATTTGGACATATCTTCTCCCTTGGTAATTTCTCACCTATCATGGCGTGCGGCTTGGTACACCCTGATAGTCTTTTGAAATACCCGGCCTTACGTCCCCTGGTGGCCAAGCCCGCACTCAGGCCTGTACGTAAGCCAAACTTTGATTTCCGTCCGGACCGGCACGTCCTTCACACTTTGACTGAGCCGCTGGAAATACCCTTATTTCGCCTCTCCCCCGTATACGATGGAGGTGTCCACGACCATTTCGTTTTATTTGTTATTTTAACTCAATGGATGTCCCTGCGCCGTAGGCTAACCCTTAGCCTTAATGCGTTATCGACCAGGTTGGCGTCCGTACAGCGAGGGTAGCGAGCCCCGTTGCACGTGCCTGTCACACCTGTCGCTAACCATTCTTTCCTTCTTATCTTTCATTCATTCTTTCTTTCTTTCACATGTTCGTTCATTCATTGATTCATTCACATATTCATTTATTCGTTCGTTGATTCATTCATTCATTTATTCGTTCATTCTTTATGCAACTCCCCGTGCGGGAGTCGCCTTGGCGACCCACCGGTCCCATAGTCTTTCAATGTTGCTACACTCCACTCGGAATGACTATGTTAATAGCCTTCCCGTTTCATTGTTGTAAACCATTCATTTTTTCGTTGTTGAACGCACAAGGAACTTAAATGTAAGCTTGTGCCTTAGCACGAGCGTGGAGCGCGGTGGCGAGAGTTCTCACATTTCCATATTCCTTTTCCTTATTCTATACAAGCATACAAGATGGGATTATTCCCTTAACTAGGTGCGTTGAGTCATTTATTAGCATGCGCGGTGTTATCGCCTAGCGATTCTAGCAATAGTGTCCGTATTGTTATGTGTCTAGGCTAAGCAAAGACGGGTTCATCGGAGCCACCCACCTTAGCGATGTTCGTATCGGCCGAGCGACACTCCGAGTGCGCCTTTGAAAGTCTAAGTCTGGATTCATCTTGACGGGCCAATGTAAGCCTTGCATCGATTCTTCCTCAGGTCGATGCAACTCTTCGGGTCGACGGCTCATTTGAGTCGTTGCACTTGTCGTTTGAATCGGCGTTCCGCTAGGGCGGAGCGGGTCATTACAGTGTCTACTTGCACAACATCAAACGAAGTGTGGAAACTTCTCGAAGTAACCCACGAAGGAACAACACAAGTCAAGGAGTCAAAGATTAGCAGACTTACTCAGGAGTATGAGACGTTCAAAATGAAGCCAAGTGAATCAGTCACTCAGATGTTTACAAGATTCTTGGATATTGTAAATCCTCTGTCTTTACTAGGAAAGGATTACAGTAACCATGAGAAGATTCGCAAACTTCTACGAGCCCTTACAAAGAACTGGATTCCAAAGGCTACTGTAATCATTAAAGGGAACGACCTCTCAACAATGTCTCTAGAAACACTCATGGGTAAGCTACTCACTCACGAGTTAGAACATCAAGACTTTGAAGATGCTACACCAAAGAAGAAGTCAGAGAAGACGATCGCTCTCAAGGCTCAACATAGAAGAACCATCGAAGATGATTCTGACGACAGCGACTCCGACTCTGAAGATCAAGCTCTTCTGGTAAAAAAATTTAAGAAGTTCATGTGATTTAACAGGAGAACAAAAGACAGCAAAGACAACAACAACAACGAGGAAGATCCTATTTGCTACGGATGCAAGAAGAAAGGACACATGAAGAAAGATTGTCACTCAGCATCATCATCAAAGAAAAGCAGCAAATATGACAAAGGCTACCTGAAGAAATCTATATCAAGAAAGTACGCCAACACAAGCATATGGCATGAAAGTGAAGCCAGCGACTCAGAAGATGAACAATCAGATGACGCTACAAATGTGTGCTTGATGGCTTGCGATCAGGTAATCACTAATCCTCTATTTGATCCTTATGATGATTTCACCTTTGAGCAACTAGGAGAGGCTTTCAGTGAACTGTTAGATGATTACAGGAAACTGCGTAGTAAATATGAAACCTCTAAGAAGGTACTCAAAGAGTACAAAGGTGAAATAGGAAGACTTACCGACCAATTAGATTATGTTAGAAATAATGACTCTTCAACTGAGTCTGGTGAGCTTTCTTTTATTAAATTGTTGTTACACGAGACTGTTAAGCTATCCGAAGAAAAAGACCAAACTATTATCCAGTTAAAGGAAGACCTATCTAAGGAGAGAAAGAGTCTCCAGTGTGCACAGGTCAGATTAGAATCACTCACATCTGACTATACTAGATTGTATGACACTTCCAAAAAGTTGGAAATTAGTTTAGGAAAACGGCCTGAAGTTGCTGCTTTCTATTCTAACATGTGTCAATTACTGAATCATCGGAACACGCCCAACACTGTTAGACCAAACCATACCAAAACTATGCCCAAGAAGACTAATAGGCATGCATTCTTCTATACTAGAAAACCAAAACCTACCAATCATGCACCTCACACTACTTTCAACACTCAACATGCTAAATATCATTATTGTGGCCTCATTGGTCATATATCTTCTGCATATAGAATCAGAAAATTAGTAGATTTAAATGTTTATGCATGGATACCGAAAACTAACCAGTCAGGACCCTACAAGAAATGGGTACCAAGAGTTTCATCTGTAAATTATTTTGTAGGTGGGATGCCCTTCATATGCTATGAGCAAATGGATCCTCGACAACGGTTGCTCACGGCACATGACCGGTGACACTTCATTATTCACAACACTGTCGAAGAGGAATAAAGAAGGATACGTCTCCTTCGGTAATAATTTAAGAGGGTACATAATTGGTATCGGTGACATTGGTAAGGCTCCCTATCCAGTGATTAAAGATGTTTGTCTAGTTACCGAGTTAAAACATAATCTGCTCAGCATAAGCCATTTAGCTGATCACGGTTATGGTATTAACTTCGTAAAAGATAAATGTACTATAGTTGATAGTTCAACTGGTAGTACTATATTTGAATGTATTAGGGAAGACAATATATATGTTTTCTATTTGTTGGAAGATGCTAACAAAGCATGTAGATGTTTGATGGCCAAAAGCGTTGAGAGTCAACTATGGCATATGAGACTCGGTCATGCAAACATGGATACAATTTCAAGATTATCTACGAAGAAGTTGGTACGCGGCTTACCGGATATTTCTTTCAAGAAGGATACGGTATGTAGTGAATGTGAAAAGAACAAAGCTACCAAATCCGCATTCAAATCCAAGAACACTGTAAGTACCACTAGACCTTTACAACTGTTGCATATGGACTTATTTGGACCAAGTAGAATTGCTAGTCTAGGTGGTAAGTTATATGCATTTGTCATTATAGATTATTTCTATAGATATATATGGGTTTATTTTCTTGCACGCAAGAACGATGCATTATCAGAATTTGTCACCTTTTGCAAGAAAGTACAGAATGAAAAAGGGTTCATGATTAATCGTATTCGTAGTGATCATGGCGGCGAATTTGAGAATGCAGAATTCAAGCAATTTTGTGACACACACGGTTATTTGCATGAATTCTCTTGTCCTAGGACTCCGCAACAAAATGGAGTTGTGGAACGTAAGAACAGAACTCTATCTGAAATGGCTAGAGTAATGTTAAACCAGTTTAGTCTACCTAGATACTTATGGGCTGAAGCTGTAAATACAGCATGCTATATTCTTAATAGGGTTCTAATTCGACCTATATCGAAGAAGACTCCCTATGAACTATGGTTTGATAGAACACCAAATGTTTCTTATTTCAAAATCTTTGGTTGTAAATATTTTATTCTTAATACTAAAGATAATTTGATTAAATTTGATGAAAAGGCCGATGAAGGTATATTTTTAGGTTATGCAGCAAAGAGCAAAGGATACAGAGTCTTCAACAAAAGAACCATGATCATTGAAGAATCTATCAATGTCAAGTTTGATGAGCTAAATCAATATTTAGACGATGATGACAATGAAGACATAATCGCACCAAGTACAGCTACTGCAAAACCTTCACACAAAGATGCAGAACCATCACATCAGGCATCAGATGAACCTCCAAGCAAAGAAGCCGGAACTAGCAATCTTGAGACTACACCAAAAGAGATGAGATTCTTGGCTAATCATTCAAAGGACTTGGTAATTGGTGAGATTACCAAGGGTGTAAGTACTCGTTCCTCTAATAAAGATATAGCTTCTTGTGTTGCTTTTGTCTCACAGTTTGAACCCAAAAATATTGATGAAGCATGTAGTGATAATTTTTGGTTAGATGCTATGCAAGAGGAATTAAACCAATTCGAACGGAATCAAGTTTGGGAACTTGTTCCCAAGCCCATTGATCGTCCGGTCATTGGCACCCGATAGGTATTCTGAAACAAACTGAACAAGAATGGTTTAATGACTCGTAATAAGGCTCGACTCGTAGCTCAAGGATACAATCAAGAAGAAGGTATCGACTATGATGAGACTTATGCCCCAGTTGCGAGATTAGAATCCATTCGCATGTTATGTGTATTTACATGTTTTCATAATTTTAAGTTATTTCAAATGGATGTCAAAAGCGCATTTTTAAATGGTTTTATAAAAGAAGAGGTTTATGTAGCTCAACCACCCGGTTTTACTGATTTTAAATTTCCTGAATATGTTTTCAAGTTGAAGAAAGCCTTATACGGTTTGAAACAAGCCCCTCGTGCTTGGTACTATCGTCTAAGCTCTTTTCTACTTGATAACGTTTTTTCAAAGGGAAAGGTTGACACTACTTTGTTTATAAAATCTTTGAATAACAATATTCTTTTGATTCAAGTCTATGTAGATGATATTATCTTTGGATCTACTGATGAATCTCTTTGTCAAGAATTTTCAAAGTGTATGCAGAATGAGTTTGAGATGAACATGATGGGAGAGCTAAAATTCTTTTTCGGACTGCAAATCAAACAAACCAATAATGGAACGTTCATAAATCAAGCAAAGTACACAAAGGATCTATTAAAGAAGTTCGACATAGAAGCAGTCAAGCCACTTAGCACTCCAATGGCGACTTCAACCAAGCTTGATATTGATGAACAAGGCAAACCTGTCGACATAAGTAAGTATCGAGGTATGATTGATAGCTTACTGTATTTAACTGCTAGTCGACCAGACATTATGTTTAGTGTTTGTTTATGTGCACGCTTTCAAGCTAATCCTAAGAAATCACATCTGTGCGCAGTTAAGTGTATCTTCCGATACCTTAGAGGCACTTCTTCTGTCGGCTTATGGTATTCCAAAACCACATCATTTGACCTAACCGGTTATTCTGATGCTGATTTTGCCGGATGCAAAGTAGATAGAAAAAGCACCATCGGCACATGTCATTTCTTAGGAAAAGCTATAGTCTCTTGGTTTAGTAAAAAGCAAAATTCTGTTGCATTATCAACAACCGAGGCTGAGTATATCGTCGCAGGACGTTGTTGTGCACAAATTTTATGGATGAAACAAACTTTAGAAGACTATGGATTGCATTTTACACACATACCCATTTTCTGTGACAACACTAGTTCTATTAATTTAACTAAGAATCTAGTATATCACTCTCGTACTAAACATATCGAGATTAGACATCACTTTCTTAGAGATCATCAATATAGACCTTGTATACATAGACACTCAGAATCAATTAGCTGACATACTCACAAAACCTCTAGCGGAAGATCGTTTCAATTATTTACGTCGAGAATTAGGCATTTTAGATGTCAATAATATTAATTAATTTTGTTTTATTAATTATTTATTCGATACTCGATAACTGTTTTCCAGACAAGCCTAAAAAGAGTCTGTCTGTCACCACGACTACGGTCGAAGTGAAGCGGTATTTAAGAGTTTCCCAGTGAACCTCCGTTAGCTGGGATAGTACTCCTACAGCTAATCTGAGACAGATGCTGAGTAAAGAATATTAATTTATAAAATAATATTAATTATATTATTTTTAGATTTAAAATTACTAAACTCTGAATTAAACATTTGAAACGAATTAATAAAAAAGATGTGGCCCCATATATATATATATATATATATATATATATATATCCAGGCAACCCTTGGCGAATTCGGCCCGAGCTCGCTTCGAATTCGGCTAGAGTTTGACTGGGTATATAATGTACCAGCCAGAACCCGAGGCCCACATCTTCTTCATTCTTTCAAAATCCTCAAACAGCAGCAGCCGTGCCTCCAAACCCTAGCTCTTCTCCATCCTTGTTCTTCCAATCCGCGTGGAGATCTTCGTCCAAACTTTGGATTCGTGCGAAGAATTTCGTCCTCAACAACATATCCAATTCTTGGAAGGTATAATTCCTTCTCTCATCCACTTTCAAATTCTTAGAGTTTCTAGAATTTTTGGGAAAGAATGCCTAAGTTCAATCCCTTCAAGAGGAAGAAGACCAATGCCAGTGAAGAGGCATCGTCTTCGGATCCGCATACGGATTCCCTCTTTTCTCCGGTCCAATCGGATGACGGTGCATCGGACGAGTTTTACTTCAAAACTTTCGACCAAGCTTTATTATGGTTTGCCGATTTTATTATGCGTACTATCTGTACCGGATCACCGATTAAATGGACTGTCTTTCCTGACCACCGCCCTTACTTAGCATTAGGGTTACAACACTTTGTTACCTTACAATTTCCTATTGCTACTAATGCCATTAGATTATTCTATTATAATTTCGTGTTAGACACTTTTACTGCGAGAACACGTGTCGGAGGGATCGATATCGAATTTACTGATGAAACGTTAGCGAAAATCCTTGGTTTTCCAAACGAAGGTGCCCCGCTCGATGACATCACTGATTTTGATTTCTCCGATGGTACGACTCTCGTTAGTTTCAAGAATGAGCTTTGTGCGCCCGCACGTGCTCGTCCTGGAAAGTTCAAGACTAATAACTTGAACTTGTTTAACTACGAATTACATCGCATCATCTATTCCACTTTACTTCCAAAATCCACTTTCAAAGATGATGTCACTGGATTTGAGCTTTCTGCTCTATATCACATTCTTAAGGGGATTCCTTTTTCTGCCCCTAAGACTATCATTCAGGTGATGGGTAGATGTCGCGGAAGAGACCGCAACCTCTCTTATGCAATGCTCATCCCACGCATCTTTCAGAGATTTGACATTGACCTATCTACTTGTGTTGTTGACCCTGAACCCAAGTTCCTCAAACTCTCTCGTCGTAGCATTGCCACTGTTCCTCAACCTACTGCACCTGCTCCTATTGCACCTACTCCCACAGCACCTGGTCCTCCTCATTCTTACCCTATGACATTTGAGGGTATTCATCAGCACCTGTCAGATCTGCAGTCATTTTTTGTTGACACTTCCAGGGAACATGAGTTTCGTGACGTGACTCGGTTCCAGGCTATTGCCAACTCCTTCGCCGATCTGAGATTTGCACAGACGGGTTACTCTGCTAGCTCTCTACCTCGAGACCCTTATGTTTCTGGCTACCGCATTGATGATGAGGCGGTTCACTCTCTGTTCCAGCCAGGGAACGCTTACGATTGGTATCGTACTACTGGTGCCACTCCTCAAACTTCTGGAGCTGGTCCTTCTGGACATGCTGGCGCTGCAGCTGATGACGATGATGATGAGGATGATGAATTTTTGAGATGTTACATATTGAGACTGATACTTTTGTCTTATGTTTACTTGGAAATGCTCCGACATTTCAAGATATTATCAGCACTCTTTTAGTTATTATTTGTGACTCTTCATAGACATGGTGTAGCTTCTGTCACGATCCGCACCCGCTTTTCGGATACGAGGCGTGTCCAAGTCATCCTATGCCGCAGAGTCGGCGGTAGAACGCTGTCAAGCCCGCAAGAAATAAATGCTCAAAATATAATATTTGCTGCTCATTCACATTTCTAAATTTGTTACAACATTTACAACGTTTATAAATTAAAGGAAATGCAATATTTTATAATTAATGAAATTGATACAATTGCTTTCTATTTCTAGGTTGACCTCAGCATACCCAAGCCTTCCCAATGCTAAGAGTGATCGCGGCTAAACCTGAAAAATGTTTGTTTCCAATCAGGAATGGAACAAGTACACAATCCGACGATAATACGAATACACAATAGAATTAACAAGACATGAAAATAACATATGAGATATGAAAACTGGAAAGAAAACTGATGACATAGCACGGTGGAGATAAAAAGAAAAAATAAAAGATATCTACCTAGGTGGTATGAAATATCCTTTTCAACATGTGAACGGCTAGGGGGTAAATACGGCACCCTGCACGTGTCGTGTGCAGCTGCTATCATTCACGAAAGACACGGGGGATAGTTCTGGGTAGTCCACATGTCTACTAAGATATTTCCCCTCCCGACTACTCCGTGTGACGAGCGTGTCAACAAGCAGCAAGATATATGTATAGACATAAAATAAAAAGACTACTATGAATCGGAAAGCAATCAGAAAGTGCACTTGCCTGAGGTCCTTAGCTGGTGAAACCAATAATATCATACCACTCAAAGAGCCACAACCAGTCAACACATGCAGAAGTCTCCAGATGCTGAAATAAACATTACCAACGTTCTCAGAATAGTCAAATTAGCTAGGATTGCATGTCCTTAAGTCCAATTCTGGACACAGGGGCAAAACGATAATTTCGGACAAAAATGATATCCGTCGTTAGACCCGCTTTGCACCGAAAAACATGCCGGAGTCAATGGTCTCTAAAGTTGTCAAACTATATGTCTACAGGTCCGGTTTTTCGATACGAACCCAACCGTATGTCCAGAGTTGGATTCAGACGGGCCGTGCACAAAATCGTCCGTTGAGTGGAACCGTGGGACCCGCAAAACGGTGATTTTATCAACTGTCTCAGAATCGGACCAAACTTGGCACATAGGACCAGAAAAACTTGGCACATAGGAGTTGGCGCAAGTTTCGTCTCGATCTGACGAGCGTGCACAAAGTAATTGAGAAATTTGCAAAGTGCACGATACGGTGAATTTTGACGGATACGCATCAAATTCGTCGCGCACACGCGACCAATTTGAATTCCGTAAAAGCCCACACGACCACGAAGCCGTTACGCACCTTTCGATGCTTTCGGTTCGCGACCACGTCGCCCGGTTTGACGGGACGCACGTCGTATCGGAGGATTTTATTGATTTATCATTATTATAAACATTGTTTAGTGGTCATCTGTTTATAAAACACTTAGTTTTAATTAAGAATTCCTACTGCTGTTCTTTGTATGTTAATCTTATGTATATTAAAAGCTATCATGCACTAACATTATTGTTTGGGAAGGAAAAGTCTAATAAAATGTCACTTCATCATTCATTATTATTATAATAACTTATAATTTAACAAAAAAGGTAAAAGGTTGTGTCTTAAGCAATAGTGCTTAAGGGAGGGGCTTATATGCAAATTATGCCATTAACCTTTGGTTGAAACAGAGCACATGCTCCTTTGCTTACGTGAATTGTGAATAGTGCATGGTATTCCTCTTGCTAGGTGAACATAATTGCAAGGAGAGGGGGTCACGTGAACAGTATTCCAAGTATGTTTCCAAAGCCATAGTTATTTCATGTGCTGATTACTAAACACCTACTTCTTCTTCAACTTTATTCTACTCAAGAAAGAATTTCTCACCTGCGACGTCAAAAAGGATGTGGCAGGCCATGCAGCCTGCGAATGACGTTGTTACACCTCTTCTTCTTCTCCTACTACTTCGCACGTGCTGAGTAGAAGAGGGGAGGAGTGTGACAGGGCTCGTCGTCCTCGCGATGTGATGCCGCGGACAGCACGACCGTACTGATGGTGAAGAGGTCGACTTCGTATGACGGATCGGTGAGGCTGCAGAAGATAGCCGCGGTGGTCTCCTAGTCGGGGTTCACTGCTGGTACTAGTATGGTGCACCGGCCCAGGGCTGGGAAGGTCATGCGTGAAGGGAGACACACGGCTCGCGCCTTGGCGGCGCCGGAGAGTGGTCGCCGATCTCGCGTGGAGGGAGGCGCGCGACATCAGCTGCTCTAAATGGCAGCAGAAACTCAACGGCATCAATGGCGCGCTCCTGTCGATGGCGGGGGCCGTTGCTCGACGAGAAAACACGACGGGGCGATGTCGAGCCCACTATAGCGTTCGCCGACGTCGACGGAACGTCGACTCGAACACCCGTGTCGTGCTGAGGAGTCGCAGTCGGCGGGATCGCGAGGGAGGAAGCCTACTCGAGTCCTCAAGCCCGCCTTGTCGGGGATGGGAGGCGGATCCGTCGCCCTGGCCGCAAGAATGGCGCTCGACTACTGGTCTCGTTGGACGCCGAGAGAGCGTCGGAGACGAAGGAGGGGGAAAAAGGAGGAGAGCGGCTAGGGTTTTGATGTTAAAACTTAACTCTCGATCTCTTCATATATGTATGCACGCATACGGGGTGTGGGGTTTTTTTTTAGAGGAGCTTAAACTGCTGAGTTGGGCTCGCATGTGAGATCGGGTATGGGTGAGACCGGGTCGGGCTGGCTGTTACTGGTCTTGCTTATTCTTTTTATTATTTCTTTATACTTAGCAATAATTATATATATAGATTAGAGCAACACCTATCCGGACTAAGCTGTGAATTGATCCGAGAATACCAGACCTAGTCAAGAGCCACTGGCAAATTTTGAACTATGTATATAGATTAGCAAATATATATATATATATATATATATATATATATATATATATATTTATATATACACCTACACATATATATTTATATACATTTATATATACATACACACATATTATATTATATATTTAGAATTTACATATACACAATTCACACACACACACACACACATATATATATATATATATATATATATATATATATATATATATATATATATATATATATATATATATATATATTTAGAATTCACATATTTAGAATTTACATATATATTTAGAATTCACATATTTATATATTAATATATATATTTATTTATATATATATATTCACATATTTATATATATTCACATATTTATTTATTATATTAATATTTGTATTTACATACACATACACGTATATAGTATATATAGTTATATATATACATGCACATACACATATAATATAATATATATACGCATAAAATATAAACCATATTATAACAATTTAATGTAACAATTAAATATGATAATTAATTATTTATAATAATCTAAAATTACCATTTAATTAAAATAAGTAAAAATAGATTATTTCGAAAAATTTCGGGAAGGGGAGCTACAGCTTCCCTTCCCGGAGAATATTTTTCGAAATATTTTTTGATTTAAATAGTGATTTTAGAATTTTATAAATGTTTATTTAGTTAATTATTACGGTAGATGATTTTAGCCAGGGTTGAGTTTTGAAGTACCAGACGACTAGGAATCATGGCCTGGGCAGTGCAGCGGTGTGCCTTGACTAGTGTATTAGCCGTGCCAAGGGAGACCCGGCCATAAGTGAGTCCTAACTAGAAAAACCAGGCCAAGTTGCGACTTAACCTTTCTAGATGTTTAATTATTTATTAATTAAATTATTGACTTGCAGAAGACCTGGTCGTACCGAACTAGTCAAGCCGGACCCGAACCGAGCCCAAGCCCATGTAGTCATACGGTACATCCAAGACATTCGTGTTGATGTATTTTGGTATGATCGTGTCGTATTCCATTTTAGTGATATAGTGAATATTTCTAAGTATTCCTATTTAAATATTATAAATATTATTATTAGTTTATATTCAATGATATTTGCCCTTGTACATTTTGGGACTAGTAGACTATACAAATGATATATATACCATTATTGGTTTATTAAATTTCGTTATAATTATTATTATTATTATTATTATTATTATTATTATTATTATTATTATTATTATTTATTGTGATTGTTATTTAATATTATTATTTTATTGGTTATATTATTTTATTGTCAAATAAATATAGTGTATATGTGTATATGAATATATACGATGTACGTGTATATTTGTATGTATATATAAATATATTATATTGTATCATATGTATTGTATGTATATATAAATATATATTAAAGTATGTATTTGTATGTGTATATAAATATATATTAATGTGTATGTGTGTGTATATATAAATATATTATATGTGTGTAATATATATATATATATATATATATATATATATATATATATATATATATATATATATATATATATATATATATATATATATATATATATATATATTATTTGTAACAAAAAGAAAGGAATAAGAAAAAAGAGATAAACCAAATAAACCAAATGAGCTCAGGTCGAGCCCATCAGCTCAGCCAACAGGCCATGCTTTAAATCCCAGGCCCAACCGTTCCCAGGCCCAACCGTTCAAACCCCCCAGCCCGAGAACTGAGCCGACCCTGTGAAACCAGCGGGTTATATATACAAACTAAGATCGAGAGAAGGAAATCGAGAAAATTTCTTCATAAAACCCTAACACGAGCAACCGACACCCACTGCGCCGCCACCCCAGCCACTAGGCGACCACCCCGGCCTCGCGCCGCCGCGAGGCAGTCGCCGGCGGCAGGCCAGGCCGCGTCGCGCGCGCGCGCTCAGGCGCACAGCCATCAGAGAACGACAGCAGCGCCAGCCCAATCTCTGATGTTTGAGACTGCGATTCTCTCTCCTTGGTCGACGAAATCCCATTCCGATTGCCCAGGTTTGTTAACAACCTATACCACTTTAAAATCTTTCAATTAGTTTATTTGTAATCACGCTAGATTTTCAGAGGATCGACCCAAAGTCGATCGAAACTCTGCCCAAAATAGGGCACTGAAACAGTTGAAACTCCATGTTAGGAAGGCCGATTTCTATCGGATCCTCGAACAATTTCGAGAACCAATTGAATAGAATTGAAGATAATATAACCGAGATGAAAACCCCATTATTAGTTTAATTTTTAGTCTCGTATCCAGTAAGTTAAATCAGTTTAAAAATCGAGAAAAAACTGTGAAAACAGTTTCCAAAAAATAAGAAAACTCATCCATACGACGTGCGTCCCGCCAATCCGGGCGACGTGGTCGCGAACCGAAGGCATCGAAAGGTGCGTAACGGCTTCGTGGTCGTATGGGCTTTGGCGGAATTCAAATTGGTCGCGTGTGCGCGACGAATTTGATACGTATCCGTCGAAATTCACCGTATCGACCTCTGTGGAAGTTTCTCAATTACTTCGTGCACGCTCGTCAGATCGAGACAAAACTTGCGCCAACAGGACCGTATCGTTTTTCTGGTCCTGTATGCCAAGTTTGGTCCGATTCTGAGACAATTGATAAAATCGCCATTTTACGGGCCCTACGGTCCGACTCAACGGGTGATTTTGTGCACGGCCTGCCGAAATCAAACTTTGGACATACGGTTGGGTTCATATCAGAAAACTGGATCCGTAGACATATAGTTTGACGACTTTAGAGACCATTGACTCTGGGACGTTTTTCGGTGCAAAGCGAATCTAACGGCGGACATCGTTTTTGCCCGAAATTATCGTTTTGCCCATGTGTCCAGAATTGGACTTAAGGACAGGCAATCCTAGCTAATTTAACTATTCTGAGAATGTTGGTAACGTTTATTTCAGCTTTCGGAGACAGTTGTGATGACTTGGACTTTCTAACTTGTTGATTGGCAATACATTGTTGGCTCTCCGTGCAACCTCCAGGCAAGTATACCTTGCCGAACATATACAGTATTTATATGGTTTCTTTTCCTTTATTGTATTCCTTTTCATATTGTCACATGATTCCATATTGCGATTGATTCGTCCTTGATTGCCTTACTTGTTCTAGATTACGTGCACGTATAGGGTATTTGACATTGCTAGATTAATAGTCTTATCATGTTATCTTGCTTTGCGATTGAGTTGTCAGTTTCTGTATCTGTTCTTGACTTGACTAATCTTGACTGGGAGTATCTTGTATTGTACTACAATTGAGATATACTATAGATTGGGAGTATCTTACATTGTACTACGACCTATAGCCGATTCTTCTACCTTGATATCACTTGATTGACTTGACTTGAGACATGCCATAAATTGGGAGTATCTTACATTGTACTACGACCTATAGCATATATTGATTAATTGATTGACTTGACTTGCGACACTATAAATTGGGAGTATCTTGCATTGTACTACGATTTATAGGAGTCTACTTGACCTTGTATCCTTTAGGAGCGGAGATCGATACTAGAATTGGCTAATCTTGACTGGGATTATCTTGCATTGTATTACAGTCAAAATCTACTATAGATTGAGAGTATCTTGTATTGTACTACAAGCTATAGAGGTTAATCGATTGATTGGTAGCCAAGTCTAGTATTACATTTCCACACGACTCGTCGTCCTTAGATGTTTCTTCTTGCAGTATTCTTATCATTCTTACATGTTATTTACTGTCATATTAGTAGGCATGTTTTATGTATCTTGCTAGTCCTCTGAGGACCTGATGATCTCTTCAGGTAGCTGATTGCACGGAGTTAGTTAGCCGAGCATGTGGTAGTTGACTTCATCTGCATGATTCAGGTATTTTGTTAGTGATATTGATTTACTATCTTTCTCGTGCTTTTATGATATATCCTGATTATCAGCTTAGTTGTATAGACTCATATTATTCTTGGAGTCTAATCGAACAATATGCTAATGGGCTGCAGACCATGACCCATACTTGTTCATTCTTGCTTTACATGATTCTTGTGGATTGAGATATAGTTTAGATTAGACATGATACCATGACCTTGACAGCTTATACGTACTCGAGTCGGGCTGGAGTCCGCTCGATACATAGCTGGCTTGCTCACGAGCTCGCGTCCGAAAACCGGGTGCGGGTCGTGACAAGTTTTTATGGTGGCCCATGCAGGTCAGAGCATATCGTACCGGTTACGTAAATGTACTGGTACGAGCCTGCGTATATGACTAAACCTTAGAAATCTCAATCCACTCTGCCTTGAAAATTCTCCTAAAAATTCTCTACGTCCTTGAAAACTCCAAATTTGCTCTCGATTATACTTCCTTGCTTTCCGTACCATTGATTCTCGTCCCTTTTATTTCGAGGTAACGAACGATCGTGCTGCTTAAAATTTATCAAAAATTCTTAAATTATAGTATAAATATTGCATGATTATTGAGTTTTGATTGTTTATAGATATGAGGGATTATAGATGCCATGTGTCCTAGTTATTTTTGGTAGGACTGTTAGCCAGTAATTAGAAGATTATAAGACTTAGTGACCGTATTTTGAAGAGTAGTATGACCAAAGGTGGGTAGAAGTCCTCGAGTACTCGGAGTATAACATGACTAGAGAAGGCCATAAAATATTTTTAGAGAAATTAATTTTGAGGGGATTAAAGTGATAGTAGACTTTGATTTTAAGGCAAAGTTATGAATTAGAATTTCGAGGACGAAATTATTTTTAAGGTGGGTAGATTTGTAGCTTCCCTTCCCGGAGAATATTTTTCGAAATATTTTTTGATTTAAATAGTGATTTTAGAATTTTATAAATGTTTATTTAGTTAATTATTACGGTAGATAATTTTAGCCAGGGTTGAGTTTTGAAGTACCAGACGACTAGGAATCATGGCCCGGGCAGTGCAGTGGTGTGCCTTGACTATTGTATTAGCCGTGCCAAGGGAGACCCAGCCATAAGTGAGTCCTAACTAGGAAAATCAGGCCAAGTTACGACTTAACCTTTCTAGATGTTTAATTATTTATTATTTAAATTATTGACTTGCAGAAGACCTGGTCGTACCGAACTAGTCAAGCCGGACCCGAACCGAGCCCAAGCCCATGTAGTCATGCGGTACATCCAAGACATTCGTGTTGATGTATTTTGGTATGATCGTGTCGTATTCCATTTTAGTGATATAGTGAATATTTCTAAGTATTCCTATTTAAATATTATAAATATTATTATTAGTTTATATTCAATGATATTTGCCCTTGTACATTTTGGGACTAGTAGACTGTACAAATGATATATATACCATTATTGGTTTATTAAATTTTGTTATTATTATTATTATTATTATTATTATTTATTGTGATTGTTATTTAATATTATTATTTTATTGGTTATATTATTTTATTGTCAAATAAATATAGTGTATGTGTATATGAATATATACGATGTACGTGTATATTTGTATGTATATATAAATATATTGTATTGTATCATATGTATTGTATGTATATATAAATATATATTAAAGTATGTATTTATATGTATATATAAATATATATTAATGTGTATGTGTGTATATATATAAATATATTATATGTGTGTAATATATATATATAATATATATATATATATATAAATAGATTATATAAATGTGCGTATGTGGGTATATATATATGTGGGTATATATATATATATATATATATATATATATATATATATATATATATATATATATATATATATATATATATATATATATATATATATATATTTATATATATATATTTTTAAAAATATATATATATATATATATATATATATATTATATATATATATATATATATATATATATATATATATATATATATATATATATATAATTTGTAACAAAAAGAAAGGAATAAGAAAAAAGAGATAAACCAAATAAACCAAATGAGCTCAGGCCGAGCCCATCAGCTCAGCCAACAGGCCATGCTTTAAATCCCAGGCCCAACCGTTCCCAGGCCCAATCGTTCAAACCCCCCAGCCCGAGAACTGAGCCGACCCTGTGAAACCAGCGGGTTATATATACAAACTGAGATCGAGAGAAGGAAATCGAGAAAATTTCTTCATAAAACCCTAACACGAGCAACCGACACCCACTGCGCCACCACCCCAGCCACTGGGCGACCACCCCGGCCTCGCGCCGCCGCGAGGCAGTCGCCGGCGACAGGCCAGGCCGTGCCGCGCGTGCGCTCAGGCGCACAGCCATCAGAGAACGACAGCAGCGCCAGTCCAAATTCTGATGTTTGAGACTGCGATTCTCCCTCCTCGGTCGACGAAATCCCGTTCCGATTGCCCAGGTTTGTTGACAACCTATACCACTTTAAAATCCTTCAATTAGTTTATTTGTAATCACGCTAGATTTCCAGAGGATCGACCCAAAGTCGATCGAAACTCTGCCCAAAATAGGGCACTGAAACAGTTGAAACTCCATGTTAGGAAGGCCGATTTCTATCGGATCCTCGAACAATTTTGAGAACCAATTGAATAGAATTAAAGACAATATAACCGAGATGAAAACCCCATTATTAGTTTAATTTTTAGTCTCGTATCCAGTAAGTTAAATCAGTTTAAAAATCGAGGAAAAACTGTAAAAACAGTTTCCAAAAAACTAGATAACTCATCCATACGACGTGCGTCCCGCCAATCCGGGTGACGTGGTCGCGAACCGAAGGCATCGAAAGGTGCGTAACGGCTTCGTGGTCTTGTGGGCTTTGGCGGAATTCAAATTGGTCGCGTGTGCGCGACGAATTTGATGCGTATCCGTCGAAATTCACCGTATCGGCCTCTGTGCAAGTTTCTCAATTACTTCATGCACGCTCGTCAGATCGAGATGAAACTTACGCCAATAGGACCGTATCATTTTTTTGGTCCTGTATTCCAAGTTTGGTCCGATTCTGAGACAGTTGATAAAATCGCCGTTTTGTGGGCCCCACGGTCCAACTCAACGAGTGATTTTGTGCACGACCTGCCGGAATCAAACTTTGGACATACGGTTGGGTTCATATCGAAAAACTGGATCTGTAGACATGTAGTTTGATGACTTTAGAGACCATTGACTCTGGCATATTTTTCGGTGCAAAGCGGATCCAATGACGGACATCGTTTTTGCCCGAAATTACCGTTTTGCCCCTGTGTCCAGAATTGGGCTTAAGGACAAGCAATCCTAGCTAATTTTACTATTTTGAGAATGTTGGTAACGTTTATTTCAGCTTTCGGAGACAGTTGTGATGACTTGGACTTTCTAACTTGTTGATTGGCGATACATTGTTGGCTCTCCGTGCAACCTCCAGGCAAGTATACCTTGCCGAACATATACAATATTTACATGGTTTCTCTTCCTTTATTGTATTCCTTTTCATATTGTCACATGATTCCATATTGCGATTGATTCGTCCTTGATTGCCTTACTTGTTCTAGATTACGTGCACGTATAGGGTATTTGACATTGCTAGATTATTGGTCTTATCATGTTACCTTGCTTTGCGATTGAGTTGTCAGTTTCTGTATCTGTTCTTGACTTGACTAATCTTGACTGGGAGTATCTTGTATTGTACTACAGTTGAGATATACTATAGATTGGGAGTATCTTACATTATACTACGACCTATAGCCGATTCTTCTACCTTGATATTACTTGATTGACTTGACTTGAGACATGCCATAGATTGGGAGTATCTTACATTGTACTATGACCTATAGCATATATTGATTGATTGATTGACTTGACTTGCGACACTATAAATTGGGAGTATCTTGCATTGTACTACGATTTATAGGAGTCTACTTGACCTTGTATCCTTTAGGAGCGGAGATCGATACTAGAATTGGCTAATCTTGACTGGGATTATCTTGCATTGTATTACAGTCAAAATCTACTATAGATTGGGAGTATCTTGTACTGTACTACAAGCTATAGAGGTTAATCGATTGATTGGTAGCCAAGTCTAGTATTACATTTCCACACGACTCGTCGTCCTTAGATGTTTCTTCTTGCAGTGTTCTTATCCTTCTTACATGTTATTTACTGTCATATTAGTAGGCATGTTTTATGTATCTTGCTAGTTTTCTGAGGACCTGATGATCTCTTCAGGTAGCTGATTGCACGGAGTTAGTTAGCCGAGCATGTGGTAGTTGACTTCATCTGCATGATTCAGGTATTTTGTTAGTGATATTGATTTACTATCTTTCTCGTGCTTTTATGATATATCCTGCTTATCAGCTTAGTTGTATAGACTCATATTATTCTTGGAGTCTGCAGACCATGACCCATACTTGTTCATTCTTACTTTATATGATTCTTGTGGATTGAGATATAGTTTAGATTAGACAGGATACCATGACCTTGACAGCTTATACGTACTCGAGTCGGGCTGGAGTCCGCTCGATACATAGCTGGCTTGCTCACGAGCTCGCGTCCGAAAACCGGGTGCGGGGCGTGACACATGGTTTTTATTATGCCTCAGTTTGGCATACGTTTCACTTAGTTTATTGTTCAGCATTCTATTTGTTTCAGCTTTACTATAGCATTACTTTTCTTGCTTCCATATAAACTGCCTGTGATAAATACCATGCCTGTGTTGTTTATACAATATCTTTTTAACTGTTTATACCATACCTGTGATGAATGTTTTATATATTTTTTTTGTGTTTCTTCACTGTGTGTTACTTATGCATTTATTGCAGGGGAGCTTTCTCTTTTGCAATTATTTTGCTAAGTGACAACAGGGGAGAAATAGATCTAACATCTTCATGAATACAGGTTATGAACAATTTTTCGTATACATTTTTGAATTGATCCAAACTTAGATGTTATATCGGCAAGGTTTGTCAATTATCAAAATGGGAAAGATTATTGGCCCATTGGTCATGGTCAAACCTGATTTTAATAATTGATCAAACTCTGCCTCGATATAAATGCAAGTCAATTCAGATATTTACCTACGACGTTTTGGACACTGCTCAACGATGGATATCTACTATGTTCAAGACTGAAGCCGTTTGCCATTCAGAATGTATTTCCTTCAAAGCAATGTAATTTTTCATTTTATTGAGTCTAGGAATACATTGTACACCAAGTCGTACTGGCAAATAGGCTGTCCGGAATTGTTTTTCAAAATTGACCTATCTCTTTAAAAATGACCTATGTTTTTGAAAAACATCCTTTTTTTACAAAAAGCTTCTGAAGGACTTTTCAAAAAGCCAAATTGATTTTTCTCAAAAATGAACTGGCAGAACCCTAGCAGAACTCGGCTAGAGTTCGGCCAGAGTTCAGCCAAGATGAACGTTAGTGAACGTTTGATTTTGAACTTGGTCACCCTTCAGTTGCGGTTTGTTACAAAGAGTTCTGTCCGAATTCTGCCCGAATTCTGTCAGTGTTCTGTCTTTGGAAAAACTATAAATAGAGAAGTATTTTGATCATTTCAAATCACCAATTCACTTTCAATCTCTTTTCTTCTAAAGCTTACATTTCTTCCAAAGAGTTCTAAAAAGCTTTCATTTTTAAATCCCAAGCCAGTTACAATCCTCTAGTCGATTTGCCAGTACGGTGCGTCTAGAAGTTTCAAGAGCGATTGTAATCAGAGGCTTGATAGAAGATACAACTCTTCACAATTGAAGTTGGTCGAGTTCTTCGTATCAAAGCTCGCGTCTGTAGAAGTTGCAAGGACTTCGTATAAAAATTTGCGGGATTTTCCAATAGTGGATTCAACTGGAAGCTAGAGTTCTTCCGACTGGACTAGTCCTCACAAGAGAGAAACCAGTATAAATCTCGGTATTTGTGTTTGCCTTCTAATCACTTTTTATTTCTGTCATTTACTTTGTGATTATTTTTATATTTGTGATCTAACTGCTAACAAGATTTTAATTAGCAATATTCTGCTGCCTACTCTATTCACCCCCTCTAGAGTATTCTGCTTTACGATTTTGTTCCTACAATTTGTTATGGAGAAAGATCTATGACTTTCCGTTGCAATAAAATGGGTTGTCGATAAAACAAAAAATCGATAAAATGATCAATACTCAATTGATTTGAGTTTCATCAAGGGCAGCGGACTCGATATGACGAGTATTCCTGACTGCGTACAAGAACATTCAAAATCGAAGAGAAATTCCAAAATATCATATAAAAACCATATCAAAAACCAAATTAAAATCAAAGTTCAATGTTGAGAGTAAGGTGTACTTGCGTAGGGGCAGGTGATGCGATCGATACGGTGCCAAAGATGTGTACTCGTGTCGATGTCTTCCACTAGACCGACTCAAAAGCATAAGCCTCGCTCCCTCAGCTCTTGCGAGCTCACGGGAAGTAAAGAAGATTGTGTAAGAGATAGGGGAATGGAAGTTCTCTTCGTTGGCTCTCAAGAAGAACCAAATGAAGGAATAAAAAGGGGAACTAACACTTATATATAACCCCACTTATATATAACCCCAGATCTAATCACAGTCATTCGATAAAAATCCAACGATTGAAATCGACATACATAGCCTTTATTCCAACTCATAACAGAAAAATAGTTTACTAGACAGTATATTGTCTAGTATACTGTTAGGCAAAAAAAATTAGGAAAAACCTAATTTTCAGGGTTCCGATCTACATACGGACCCTACTCGTGGTACATGGTCGTATCACGTGTCTCTACAACTCTCAAGAAGTCTGTGGTTTGACACGATTCTCAATAAACTCATAAATATACTAAGTTGCACAAGTCATTAATAGATTTTCTTGAAAACTAGAGTATACTTGATGCACGTGAAACAAAGAAATCTTGAAGACCAGTAAAGCCATCGATAATCAAATCTAGTACTGCCATCATGGCAAGATACCAATAATCAAGGACTCGCCTCACGAAAAATTCATTATCCTTAACCGAGAAAATACAATATACGATAAATACTCGTATAACCGAATATGAATAACGATACTATAAGGCAAGCCTCACACTTAGATCCTTCTTATTTGAAAGATTTTACTTTCCTTTAGCTTATTAATGCCCAAGACCAAACATACTCTTAGATTACCCTTTGTAAAATATACCTTTATTTTCTTGCCTAAGAATTGCATCATGAACTACTTGCCCACTTTATACATGGTATTGATTACTCATCCTTTAATAAGATCAATTCCTACCTCATAATGGGTGAAATCTTATGCATATGTCGAGAGTATAATCCGGAACCTATATTTGGACTATGCTTGGTATTGTTTTTCTCTTACCATTTGTTTGATAACCTTGTTGAATTACCAACACGATTCATTATGTCCAATCGTTTCGAGAGCACCTTGTTTGACTTTCTCACCACAGTTTCAAGGTGTGATGCCTCCAACTCGACAAAGAGAACCTTGGAGAATGCATTACCGTTAGTGCAAGATCATAAGGGTGTAAACAAATGATATGTTGATTACTAAAGTATTAAGGATTGGCAGCTTCACAAAGAGGGAACAAGCAAATATTGCGACAAATTTTGGAAACCATGCAACATGTAGTGGAATTTAGATCCAAAAGAACCTTGAATACACATGGAGATAGCAGTAGTCCGAGGTCTTGGAAGCGCCCCAAGGTACAAAAAAGGAATATCTCATCAGGTCCCACTTGCGATTATTGTAAGAAGATAGGACATATTTACAAGAGTTATAGGAAGAGATTAGGGATATGTTTCTTTTATGGGTCCACTGATCATCAGGTACGAGCTTACCCATAGTACCTCATCCTTTAGTTCGAAAAAGACTTCATATATGCGACATGAAAGACTACATCTTCAGACTCAAAGTCAAGCACTTATAACTGTAGATCAACCCCAAACATCTAGCATTGGAGATAGAGGTATATAATTCTTGAATTTTATCTAGACTGCATCATATTTGTCATGTCCCAGAACCAGAATACTCGCAAGTAGGGAAGGACCAGGCCAGCTACGTATTCTAGAGTACTCTGGTACCCCGAGACACGGTCAAAGCTGTATAGATGTAGGGGTTACTACTACAAGCCAACAATCAAAACTAGGTCAAGCAAATCCTAGATATCTTAATCACATGCAAGTAAGAAAAGTATAAGAATATGATCATCAGGTATATAAGACAGTAAAGCGTCCCAAATTATAATATATAAATGATCATGAAGCTAGTAATATAAAATGAAGAACTAGCATGAGTGTAAGTCATATATGATCAGCTCTAGCTGCAGTCTAAAAAATATACAAATCATGTCTAAGGTCTTAGGCCAAATGTTAAGTCCAAAACATGAGCTAAACACGTGCTCGATGGCTAACGCCGTAAAAGATTATAAAAAAAGAGTGGGTAAGAGAAAGGACACCCACTCAGACACCCTGGTGCTCCAGGTGGTCATCATCGAGTGGAAGGTCCGCTAGATCCTCTGGCTCCTCAACCAAATCTGGCCAAATAAAACAAGTGGGGTCAGATCCCCAAATAGCAAGTACAAAAAGGGAAGCCAAACTATAGCATGCAATCATAATCATACTAAAGTAAAATAGTAAAACATGAAGGAATAAAGTAGAGGTACCACAATAATATAAAAGAAAACTGGAAACATGTAGTAGAGTCAGGCGTGTGAGCATGTAAGTAAAACCAAGCATGTGATCATGTAAGGTAAAGCGGAGCAAGTAAACATGTAAGTATAACCAAGCATGTAAGACAAGTAATGAAGCCAAGCATGTAGCAGGAATAATAGCATGTATATAAATATAGATGCTAAAATAACAAGCTAGAGCAAGACTAAACTAAATAAGACAAGACAAGAATGGACTCCATCCATCAATCACCGCCAAGCAATGAGTACGACCTGATACATTAGCTAAATAGGGTTATCACAATCATAATTACTAAATATGCAATTTGAGAAATCCACTCTGGTTGCCCGCCCTACAGACTACCCAACTTATCTAGGCCAATGATGCAGGATAAATAAGTAGATACACCGCCGTAAGAGACGTGTATCCTAAGGAGTATGATTCGCACGACGGTGAGCTAATAGAAGTATAATATAATGGATATACTGGATTGCCCCACTCGATGGTTTGCTAAAAATGTGCCCCTCATGACGGATAGAAACAAGTCCATTGTAAAGACCATAATAAAGGGCTTGCAAGCAACCGGGGAATTCTCCCCTCCCAATGCATCTAGATAATCAAGCTAGTTGTTTAGTCCTTAACGTTTCCATTCAGGATTCCAGGTATAAAATTTCGAGAATCCATTATAGACATGAGATATACAAGACTGGACAAGACAAGAAAGAGTGCACTATAACAAGCCACAACAGGAATACAAGTATCAAGACAAGAGTACGCTACGATGAGCTACTATATCAAGCTAGACAAGACAGGAATCAAGAGTGTGCCATGATGGACCACTATCAGGTAAGCAAGACATGTATGAGAAATCCAGGTAGACATGGCAGTACATAGCAAGAAATATGACATAACATATATAGGAAAGCAATAAGCAGGAAAAAAAATCAGAAAACCGAAACAAAATCAAGAATTGTGCAACTTGGGTATGCTGACGGTATACCGACGGTATACTCCAATATACCGGCGATATGCTAGTCCTAGATAGGAAAAAAACTCTCTGTCAAAACTTAAGTGCCACACTGGTGTACCGTCAGTACGGACCAGTACACCGTCAGTATGCCGGAAAATAGGACACATACTTGCTCGAAAAATATTGCACATGATCGATATTCCGGCGGTACATACCAGTACACCGTCGTTATGCCATTAATTTTAACAGCAGGTTTTTGATCTAAAAATGACCCACAAATCGGTATACACCGGTGTACCGACGGTATGTTGTTTGTGTCCGAGAAATAACACTAAGGACTTGAAACTAGTTTCAGAAACCAAGGCTCGTTCCCAAAGTTACTAAAATCAGTATAATCATGAAAAACAATACTAGAGGAAGGTCGTGTACAACTCATATACTAAGTCTCATGGCAAGTACTCCGGTATCGTTTTCGATATGGAGTTTTCCTACTTAAAAAATATCAGAATTTCACAGGAAATCAAAACCTAGCTCGAACCAAATTTTTAGACGGTCAAAATGACAAGAATCTCGAGAGAAACTGTAACACCCAGTTTTCCAAATGAGGGTAATTTTGAAATTTTGTGATTATAATCATTTAATAATGATATTTAAATCATATTGTAATTTTTGGTGATTTTTAATCAATTTAAAATTATTTAAAATATTGAATTGTGATTTTTAATAATGTAACCCTAGTTTTGCTAAGCCTAGAGACTAACCATGACCAAGGGAGCCTAGTCATGTGATTAGAAATTCAAATTACCAATTTTTAGCCTAAGGATATTTTGGTCATTTTTGACTTTTAATGAAAATGAATTTTTATTAATTAAAGATGTGCTAATTGTTAGGTTAAGCCTTAACCTAGAAGTTTAACCTAACATAGATTAGTCTTGAGGTTAGAATCATGGTTAGAACATTCCTACTAAGTGCCAAGATTAGTAATATCTAGATATTCCTAGGTAGGATATTTTTATTTTGAGATATTTGTAAAAAGAAGCCTTGAACCAATAGGAAGGCTTGGAATTGGGTGGAAGAACCTTAACCACTCAGCTAAAACCCTAACCCTAATCTTTTAACAACCATACAAGCCCCCCCCCCCCCCTCCTATAAGTGTCACACTAAGAAGTCTTTGCCTATTTTTTAAAAAAACCTAGAAGAACCCTACTTTGTTCTTCCCTAATCTTTTCCCATAATATCCAAATTGAGCCCAAATTAAGTCAAATCAATTGCATCATCATCCCCAACATTAGAGGAGACTTGTGGGTGCTTGCTAGCAAGGTTCGAGGACGTTTGAACCATAGCAAATCGAGGAAGACGTCAAGACGAGGCTCTTTACATTGAGTTTGAACACTCAATAGGTAAAACCTTACAAACCCTAATAAATTCCCGATTTCTTCCTATAGATGCATTCATTTAGGGTTCCCTTAGGTGTAGCCCAAGTTTGGTAGGATCTCGTGTCCATTTTGTGTCCGTATCGGACACGTATCTGTGTATTTAAATGTGTGTTCGATGAAATGTCACATAGAAATGGATTTTGGTAATTTTCAAAACTAATTACATGTAGGTGTAGCCTAACATGTGTATATTACAACCCAAATTGACAAAGTCGAATTTAGGCAAGTTTGGACACGGTTTTAGGGCTTAGACACGCAGTACGAGATACCGCACGGGGCTCGTGCGGCTGCCCTGCTGTTCGAGTGTCCTAGCGGACACGACACGGCACCATGTGACACAAAAATTGGTAGACAAGTGGGTCTAGTGACTGACATCACACCCATAAAATTTTGTGGGTCCTCGTCGACTGTACGCAATGGAATCGAGGCTGCACCGATTCTCCACTGTCACTGCACACGAAAATACCCCACTGATACGCGCTTCGCGCGTGGACACGCAACCTCGTGGACACTGTTCAGGCACCTAGACACCTACCCCTATACCTAGACTACCCCTGGACACGAGTACGAGTCGTGTCGTGCCCTGTTTCGCGTGCACGAGGCCGTGTCCTCGATGCACAATGACACTATGATGCTGTTTTCTGACATTCAGTCTTTTTTTGAATTCTTGGACACTTCGTGTCTTGATTGCTGGACACATTGGGACACATGGGTGCATGACATGTCTCCATGTCTGTACCCCCTGACACCTTGATTTCAAGATTGGGTTTGGGATTGTTTTCGGGTTTGGCATGGTTTTGGAGTTTTCGAACACTGTTCTCTGATACTGGGACTTTGATTAGTGAAGTGATGCTATTTCTCAATTATCCTTGTTTTTTTTATATTCATTTAGTTCAGGATTTATTTGTCTACGTTGAATCATAGTTTCAGTTAGAGAATTTGGGTTTTAGGTTGTATATATATGTAGTTGGCTGAACTGATTTCAATTACTGAATGTTGGTAAACTGAAATCATTTTGCTTTGAACCTGAAACTGAGATGTTGGGTTACTTATGTAATCTAATGAAGGGGTATTTACCTATGTTTGTATATGGCTAGGTTAGAATGTAGGATGGCTCGAATCCTATGTGATGTTCCAGTCTATGCTATTGTAGTTCAGATATTGAACTACATGATCAGTCTTTAACTGGATGTCACTTCATACACTCAAGATTCAATCATTTTATAGTTTCCTGATGTATCAGTTGCCCATACTCGTTTGGTAGCAGAAATGTAGGATGAGAAAATAGCAATTAGCATCTGTCCATGCCTATGTTCTGTTCTAAACCCAATGTAGAGCATCATTCTTGTTTAGAGTATCAATTCCATTGCTTACCTTAGTGTTCAGTTTATATATTCAAATTCCCAGTTATAGGAGTCAGTTCTTTGAGTATATGTCAATCCACTTTGTGTCCTAACTTAATGTCCAATACCTCTTGTAATTCTCAGTATCTATCTAGTGAGTTGCTTTCATTGTTTTGCTCTGAATATCAAATGTCCAGTTCTTTATTTTGATTCAGTCCCCCTACATTCATTCATATACTGTCAAACCATTACACAAATGCCCTACCCTACATTGTGGTTCAGTCCACTTTGTGACTAAACATGGTGGACACTCCCAGGGTTTAGTTTGGATTTGGGTTCAGTCCTACTGAACTTGAGTTATAGATTATACTATATAGTAGTTATGTATATGTGTAAACATTATACCTATATTAGATATATGAGTTATTTGTAATGGATTAAGAGTTGGGTATCCTATAATCCTACTATAGGAATGAAGCATAAGGGTAGGTTGAACCCAAGTTGGGGTATGTTTATGATATAAATAGCCTAGCTCACAAATAGCCTAAATTAGTCAAACCATGGATTTAAACTAAATGAACTAAGTTGACCCTAGAATTGACCAAGGTTGACCCAATAGTTCAAGATTGACTATAGTTGACGAAAAGTCAATATTGAGTCTAGATGTGACCAATTGACCTAGTTTGACCTAGACAGTTGACCAGGTTTGATTTAGAGTTGACTTTGACCTAGATTGGCCTAGAAATCATGTAGATTGCATCATAAACTTTATTTGTCTTATTTTAAACACATTATAACCTGTACTGCTCTATTTAGGACATTGTGACTCTGGTGCAGACATCTGATATTACACTACTCTTTTCAGAGTATCAGGCGAGTACATTCTCTGATAGTTTTCTCATTTACTTGTTAATTTATGTACTTCAGTTCTAGTTAGTTTTATGTGATTCTCTGTTACAACACGTATGGATATTTCTGGATTCATGTATGCGACACACATACCATCTTGTCTGGCCTCTATTACTGGAATTATTGTTGGTATCATCATGTCTAGCTTCTATTATTGGAATCATTCTGGAATCATTGCTAGTATCATCATGTTTGGCTGGACTTATCTCGATTCTTGTGTCGAATTCTGGATTCACTTGTATTGTGGGGAGGGGAAATACTTGAGTAAGAGATGTAGACATACCCCAATTCTGGAATCACCCAAATGCTGGAATCAAACTGGAATGATAGCCATCTCACACCCGGCCGAGTGTGTGATGTGTCGGATTAACTATAGTCGTTTACATGTCGATCTCGGTATTTTAAAACATATTGTTAGAGTATAGTCCGGACTCACCCTGGAATCTTTGATCACTGACTGAAATTATCTTATACTGGACTCATCTTGTACTGGAATCATCTGGTATCAGATTCATGTTGTCTGGATTTACTTAGATTTTACACTTGTTTACATTTACTGTCTGGACTTATATCATGTTACTCTAGTTCAGCTAGTTTCTATTTACAGTCTTCATTGTCATGATTCTTCTCTTGTTTTACTTACCTTACTTTCCTTGTATCTTAACTGTTTCTCTATACCATCACCTAAATATAAACTACCATATTCATCAATAAAACTGTCTATAACTGCTTTAGAGTTCTCTGTTATTTACTTGGGTTTTCTAGATGAATTGTACGCGTTCTTGTCCTGACTGGACTTGTTGAAAATATTACAGATGATTGTCTTGAGACATTTGCCCTACTTGCCTTGGAGCAGGAGATGGCTTAGCTACCTTTGGTCCCGACACTCAGGAGTGATCGGGAGAGTAGCTAGTAGACTTGGTTTAGTTTTCATGTTTTAGAACTTGAATTGTAATAACTTGAGATATGAGTTTATATTTGAGTTTGTTTGAGATATTATTATTATTTTAGTAGTTGATATTTGTTGTTGTTTGGTCTTTAGTTATAAACTTCTGTGTTATCTTATCGTGCTTAGACTGTGATTGAGATTTTATTATATCTATACTTGTCCTCCGTTCAGAGTTGAGATTGATATGTACATTATATAATTGCGTAAGTTGTTGATTAGATAGTAACCTAGGACAGCGTTCTACCGCCGACACTACGACGTAGGCTGGACGTACCCACTTTTCGTGCCTCTACACTGGGTGCAGGTCGTGACACGTTTTTAGTGGTGGCCCATACAGGTCGAGTTTATGTAGTGGTATTCGAACTAGAGTATCACTACAGCCTGCGATAGGATTGAGAGATAGGCTTTAACGGAGAGGTACTCAATCACAGTTAGGAAAAATTTAGCTTCAATTCATGCCATCTACACATCTTACTGATTTGCCTTCTTTGAAATAAACTGTCCTCCTTTGATTATATCGATTCCTACTCAGTATTGACTTCCTTGTTCGATCTGTCTTCAGGATGGTGGAGACACGTTCACATCACTCTGGTACAGCAGCCGCTGGAGAGGGGTCTGCCACCTCTCGTTCAGTGCAGCAGGATGCTGGGACCGTAGCACCTTCTGTTCCTGATCAGACAGGAACGATTGCAGCCATTAGGGGTATGCCTCCACCTGTTCGGAGGACGACACCAGTCATTCCAGAGATGCTCCAGCAGCAACAGCTGCCTTCAGGATCCATTGACGTAGTCCAGCTGTTCACTTTCTTCCAGCAGTTCATGGAGGCCTAGTAGGCCCAGCAGTAGCGTCAGACGGTAGAGTTCAGTCGGGGCATCGATATGGCCCTGACGGTAGTTGAGAGGGCAGCAGCTCAGCCTGCGGCAGTTCAGCAGCCGCATCAGCCGAAGGAGAAGGGCATCCAGGATTTCCAGAAGATGCACCCAAGGGATTTCAGAGGTACAGAGGGCATTATGTACGATGATGAGTGGATAGAGCATATGGAGGAGATTTTCAGACTGGCAGAGATTCCAGCGAGGCTACAGATCGAGGCAGCGGCCAGTATGATGTAGGATTTGGCTCGCACTTGGTACCAGACCGACCCGAGGGTTGGTACACCAGGGCAGACTTGGGAAGCCTTCAAGAAGCTGTTCAAGGAGAAGTTTTTTCCAGATGCAGCGCTTGGTGCCCTCGAGACTCAGTTCGAGGCTTTATTACAGGGCAGTCTGTCACGCCCCAGAACCAGAATACTGGAGAGCGGGGGCAGACACAGCCAGCTACGTATATTGAAATAGAATACATCTCAACTATACGGTCACGGCTGTCTAGATATGAGGGTTTACTACAAGCCAGCAGTCTCTTAAGGTCAAGCCTATTGTCTCAATCTCAAGCAATTAACAGAGTTACAAGATGTTAGAGCATCAAATATATATATATAAGGCGTCCCAAATATTACATATTGGATGATCATGAAGCTAGTCGTACAAAATGATAGGACTAGCAAGAGTTCAGTCATACATGATCAACCCTAGGATTTGTTAATCATGTTTACAGCCCGTAGGCAGACAGTAAGTAAATGTGCATCGAGCTAACAGGTGCTCGTCGGCTAAACGCCTCAAAAGAATAAATTTACATATAAGTGGGTGAAACAAAAAGGAAAACCCACTCTTGGCCCGGGTTCCGTCTAGTTGTCACCATTGGGCTGGAAACTCGGTAGATCCTCGGGAGCTGCTCCGAAATCTGGCCACACAAAACCAGCTGGGTCAAACCCCAGAAAGAGCAAGTGCCACAAAGGAGGCCACAAATAAGAACAAAAGCCAGCATATCAGAACATAAAGAATAAAAGAAGGTACAAGTAATAAAGTACACAGGGCGATAAACGACTAGGGACGTGGAACCATTCCGGGAGCCAGGTTACAATCCTTAAACCAGACAAGGACCGGGGTTGTAACCCTTCGCCTGAATAGCTCACTATCTCTACTCATTTATCGTTAAGATAAGTAAAACAAACACGCTCAGGAGATAGCAGGTACTGGAGCTAGACAAGACTTAGACAAGGTTGGACACCATCCATTCGCAATCGGCCAAACAAGTACTACGGCTTACTACTTTAACTAATTAGGGTTATCACAAGCCTTAATTACTAACAAGATGCAAGTGAGAAACTCCCAGTCCCAAGCCCTGCAGACCATCCAGTTATCCTTCCGCGGGTTGAGAGTTATAGGTGGGTACATTGCCCGGGAGACAAATGTACCCTTAGGTGACTTAGAGGGTGCAACACATGACAGTGTGCTGGAAATGTGCTCTACTCGTCGGCAAGCTACAAGTCCATTAAAGCGCCCAGATAACGAGACTGCCTGTGACTGGGAATTCTCCATGTTCTAGTTTGATCTAATAATTAGCCTAATCCAGTTTAGCGCGAGTCCCTGGCCGTGGTACCTAGGAAGTCACGTCCTAGACATGATGTAAGACAAGACAAGTGGATTGTGCAAACAAGCAAGCAGGAACACCCACGGTGTCAAGACAAGTCAAGTCAAGTCAGGAGTGCGCCGCCACGGGCCACTATCAAGTTATCAGGATAAATCATGTCAGGGTACTTGTCAGGAGTGCGCCACGACGGGCCACTATCAAGTCAGGTTGGTCATGTCAGGAGTGCACCACTACGGGTCACTGTCGTGCTATGCTAGTTCCTTGTCATACCAAGCCAAGTACAATAGTCATTCCAAATATATGAGTAAAATCAAGTTCATGATAAAAGGCGTAAGGATATAAAATGGGCGTAAAATACCTAATAAAATATTAATATAAATAGGACAATAGAAGAGCCAAGATCAAGAAATAACAAATTCATCATAGACAAGTAGGTTGTGCAGGGTATATACTGCGCAGGGTGCCAAGTGCGCAGGGTGAGCTGCGCAGGGTACCAACTGTGCAGGGTGCCAAGTGCGCAGGGGCAGATGGCGCACCGATGGATTGCGCAGAAGGTAGACTGCGCAGGAGTAAACTGCGCAGGAGTTGGTTGCACAGAGATGGATTGCGCAGAAGGTAGACTGCGCAGGAGTTACTTTGCGCATGGCTGGCTTGCGCATGGCTGGCCTGCGCCAGCGCAATCCAGCGCAGCGCAAAGCACTGGCCAAGGATCTTGCGCAAATGGCCATGCGCTAAAGAGCACAGGTCAGGGTGCGCAAATGGCCTTGCACTAAAGAGCGCAGGCCAGGGAATAGTGCGCAATCGGCCAAGTGCTAAAAAGCATTGGCCGAGAGCTCCACCATGGCTGAACTCTCAAGAACACCAAGTTCAAATCTTCACAACTTAGCCAAATCAAAACCAAATTTAGATTTTCAAAGTTCTAACTTGAGTAAAATTGAATTCTCTTCCACATGGAAGCATCAAAACAAGCTAAAATCAAAGTTTAATAGATCAAAACCAAGGATTTCCGAAAATGGTTAAAACCTAGATCTAGAAAAATGAAAGCTCCAAATCACAAAATTCCAAGTTCTAATGTTGATCTACATGTCCTAATCTATCAAATGGACAAATAAAATTGGGTGCTTATTTGTTGGCAAGGTGCACTTGCCTATAGGTTGGGGAGTTGTGTGGAAGAAGGAAGAAGAAGAAGTTTGTAAGAAATAAATGAGAGAATAATGAGGAGAGAGAAAAGTAGGTGGTGTTATAAAGTGGGGGAGTTGTGGTGTGTTGAGGGAGGAGTGTAGGTTAAGGTGTTCCATGCATGTTGAACCAAACCAAACCAAACTAAACATTCTCCACAAAATAAAACCAAGCCATGGTTAAAAACCTGCTTACAAGAATCAAAAGACCACATGTCCAGGAAAATAAAATACGTGCCAAAATCAAATACGAGCATAATACGAAATACGAAAAATGAGGGTGACAACTCTACCCTCCTTCAAAGAATTCCGTCCTCGGAATTTAATCAAAGAGCTAGAGATTGCCACGACAAGCCATACTAAGCACAGACAAGCTACACTAAGCAGTTCAATCATATAATCATACAATGCAAGCAAGGAAGGGAAAGCGTAAGGCATAAGAAAGACATTATACCTCACGAGTCAAATAGGTAGGGATATCGCGATCGGATGTCGTCCTCACGCTCCCACGTTGACTCACCTAGAGAGTGATGACCCCAAGCAACACGGACTAATTTAATAGTCTTGTTCTTGAGTATCTTTTCCCTCCGGTCCAAAATAGACACGGGCCTCTCCTCATACGAAAGGTTGGTACCAACAACCAATTTCGAATGATCTAGGATATGGCTCGGGTCCGGGATGTACCGTCTTAATTGGGACACATGGAATACATCATGTACCTCACTTAACGACGGTGGAAGAGCGAGACGATAGGACACATCGCCTACTCGCTCCAGAATATCGAACGGCCCTATATACCTAGGACTAAGCTTCCCCCGCACGCCAAAACGAATGACGCCACGGGTAGACGAGATCCTAAGGAATACATGGTCGCCGACGGCAAATTCTAAGGGACGCCGATGAGCATCGGCCCAATGGCGTTGGCGATCCTGGGCAACTCGGAGGTGATCTCTGACTTTCCTGACCACTTCAACCGTCTGAGAAATCAGTTCTGGACCGAGCATCTGCCTCTCTCCAACATCGTCCCATGCTAACGGGGATCTGTACTTCCTGCCATACAGAGCCTCGAAGGGTGCCATCTGGATACTAGCCTGGAAACTATTGTTGTACGAGAATTCCACCAGGTGCAGGTGATCCTCCCACGAACCACCAAAGTCAAGGGTACACGACCGCAACATATCTTCAAGAGTTTGTATAGTACGCTCTGACTGCCCATCTGTCTGCGGATGATACGCTGAGCTGAACTTGAGACGAGTCCCCAAACTTTGATGAAGACTGCGCCAAAAGTGCGATGTGAATCTCGTATCCCTGTCCGATACTATGCTGACTGGTACTCCGTGAAGTCTGACAATCTGCCTGAGATACATCTCTGCTAGCTGCACCGTCGACTGTCCAACTCTAAATGGAAGAAAGTGTGCCACCTTGGTAAGCCTGTCCACAATGACCCAAATAGCATCTCTGCCTGCCGGAGATCTGGGTAACCCAGTCACGAAATCCATGGTAATGTGTTCCCATTTCCATTCTGGGATCGGTAAAGGTTGAAGAAGTCCAGCTGGCCTCTGATGTTCAGCCTTGACTTGTTGGCAAACCAAACATCGAGAGACATACCGGGCTATCTCCCTCTTCATACCATTCCACCAAAAGTGTTGACGAATATCTCTGTACATCTTCGTGCTGCCTGGGTGAATGGAGTACTGCGAACTGTGAGCCTCTGCCATGACTTCCTGTCTGATATCTCCACTGGGTACACAAAGACGAGTGCCGTGTCGAAGTGTACCGTCTTCGTGAATACATAGCTCTGGCCTTCTTCCTGCCTCGTACTCTACTCTGAGCCGCTGAATCTTGGAATCTGCTAACAGTGCGGTCCGGATCCTCTCAACTATGGTGGACTGAATCTGTAGGCTGGCCATCAAGGCCACACTGGTTGGAAGAACCACTTCAATTCCCATCTTCTGAAGATCTGCCAATAGCTCTGGTTGCGCCGTCAGGAAATAAACTCCGGCTCTCCGGCTCAACGCATCTGCTACAACGTTGGCCTTCCCTGGATGATACTGCAAATCCACATCGTAGTCCACAAGTAGCTCGAGCCATCTTCTCTGCCGCATATTAAGATCCTTCTGGGTGAAAACATACTTCAGGCTCTTATGATCAGTAAATATCTCCACTCTGTCTCCGTACAAGTAGTGCCTCCACAACTTAAGTGCAAACACTACTGCTGCTAGCTCCAAGTCGTGGGTCGGGTAATTCTTCTCATGATCACGGAGTTGACGTGACGCATAAGCAATTACCTTCCCATGCTGCATCAAAACACATCCCAATCCTCTGCCTGAAGCGTCACAATAAACTGTGAATCCTCCGGTCCCATCTGGAAGGGTGAGAATGGGAGCCGTTATCAAACCTCGCTTCAACTTCTCAAACGATTCCTGACACTCTGCTGTCCAAACGAACAGCACATCCTTGCGGGTCAACTGGGTCATCGGCGCTGAAATCCTTGCAAAATCAGAGATGAACCGCCGGTAGTAGCCGGCCAATCCAAGAAAGCTGCAAACTTCTGCCACTGAGCTGGGTACTGGCCATGCCTCGATAGCCACAATCTTCTGGGGATCCACTTCCACTCCTCCTCTGGTAATGATGTGACCCAAGTACGAAATGCGATCGAGCCAGAACTCGCATTTACTGAACTTGGCGTACAACTGGTGCTCTCTGAGAATCTGGAGGACAACTCTGAGATGCTGCTCGTGCTCTGCTTCACTCTTGCTGTAGACCAGGATGTCATCAAGGAACACTATCACAAACTGATCCAAGTAAGGCATAAAAATACGGTTCATGAGGTCCATGAACACTGCCGGCGCATTGGTCGCTCCAAAGGGCATAACTAGAAACTCCCAATGCCCGTACCTAGATCTGAACGCCGTCTTCGGGATGTCCTGCTCTCTGACCCTGATCTGGTGGTATCCTGACCGTAAGTCTATCTTCGAGAAAATTGAAGCCCCTTTGAGTTGATCAAACAAATCATCTATCCTCGGGAGAGGGTATCTGTTCTTGATTGTCACTGAGTTCAAGGTACGATAATCAACACATAGCCTAGACGTACCATCCTTCTTTTTCACAAGAAGCATCGGGGCTCCCCAAGGCGATCCACTAGCACGAATGAATCCCTTGGTTCTAAGTTCTTCAATCATCTTGTACAAAATCTCCAACTCTGAAGGCGCCATTCTGTAGACTCGCTCTGATACTGGTGCTGTCCCGGGAATCAAGTCGATGGTGAACTCGATCTCCCGCTCTGGCGGCATCCCTGGAAGTTCCTCTGGGAAGACATCTGGAAACTCTTCAACTATCCGGGGCAACTGCACTGCTGCTACTGCCATTCGCAATACTGGAGGAGATGGCTCTACTGTGCCTCTGGAAAATGAAAACTCTGGCTCTCCGGGAATACTAAAGACAACTCTGCCAACATGGCAGTCTATCCTAGCATAATGGTTCCTCAACCAATCCATGCCTAGGACTACATCATAGTCTGCCATAGGGAATTCTATGAGCCTAGCGGGGAACTCTCTATCGCTAACTACGATCCGACACGAGGAAAACACTCGATCTACTCCCACAAGACCATTACCAGTAAGTATATTGAGCCTCACTGATAATGACTCGGGCTCCAATCCTATCCGTGTCGCAAATCGTGCAGACATGAATGAATGCGATGCACCAGAATCAAATAATACAGATGCTGGAAAAGTGTTGACGAGAATAGTACCTGCCACTACCTCACCTGGTGCAACTTCTTCTTCCATGGTCATCATCATAGCCTGACCTCTAGCAGCGGGTCTCCTCTGCTGGAAACCCCTCTGTCGGTTCTGTGCTGGAGCCTGGGTGAACTGCTGCTGGTTTTGCTGATAAAAGGCCTGGGCCTGAGGCAACAATGGCCTCGGGTACTGCTGCTGCTGCTGAACTGGAGCTGGGGCTGGTCCTCTCACCGAAGAACTAGAAAGGTTGGATGATGATGGACCTCCCCTATTCGGGCAGGTCCCTATCTGGTGGTCTGCTCCTCCACAAGCCAGGCACAATCCCTGTGCCCTACGACACTCTGCCACTACATGGCCCGGCTTCCCGCAATGAGAACATCCCACCGCGGAAGACTGCTTCTGCTTCTGCTGCTGCGGGTACGTCGGGGTCGAATGCTGAACCGACGTCACTGAGGCCGCCCGCCTCGGAGTCCCAATGGTTATACCCCTAGCTGCCGGGGCTGGAGCTGAAGATTGGTGCATCTGGTTATGGGACCGCTTCCTGCCTCCGGTCCTGTCCATAATTCTCCGGGAGGTATACTCATGCCTCCTTGCTGCCTTCAACACTGCATCGAACGTCTGGTGCTCGAACTGCTCCAAAGCCAATAATATCTCTAAGTGCAGCCCTTGCTGGAACCGCTGAACCCTATCGAACTCGGTTGCCACCAAGGTGGGGGCGAACCTACTCAGCCTAGAAAACTCGGTCGCATAGCCATCGACCGTCCTGCCTCCTTGCTTCAAGTTGGTGAATCTGGTCTGCAGGTCGTACCGTGCCACCGCATCGAAGTACTTTGTCTGGAACCTCTCTCTGAACGTCACCCAAGTGACTGGTGCTGCTAACCCCATGGCCTGAGCTGCCCACCAATCGCGAGCCAAGTCTAACAACTGTAGCCGTACCACCGACACCTTCTCATTCGCAGGTGTCCTAGCTGCTTCTAGAACCACCTCGGTATCCTGAAGCCAAGCATCCGCGGCAATCGCATCTTCACTGCCGTCAAAGAAGGGAGGGTTCAAGCGCTTGAAACTGTTGGCCGCCTGATTTCCTTGGGGACCTCCTCGGTTTAGTGCATCATGAACTTCCTGGTGCAAGGCGTCGCCTCGACGATCTTGGGATGCGAGCAGTTCTCTGATAAGCCCTACCAAAGGCCCCTCATCCTGTCAAGCTGGTTTAACGGGCGGAGCTACCTGAACTGGAGGTTCCGAGCCTCCGGGAAGCATAACCCGAGAGGCTACTCCAGAGTGCTGAGCTTGATCTTCCTGGCGCTGGGGTGCTTGTCGAGCTTCCTCTGGCTGGTTGGCAGGTCCGGGAGTAATGCCGCTGAAGAAGACGACATAGGGAACAATAAGGAAAGGACCAGGACAGATCAATGATACAAGCATGTGATCAGGTCAAGAATCTCAGAGATTTGAAGATACGAGCAGAGATCAAGGGCGAATATTGATTGAGACATCTATTTGGTAAACCCTCACATTTCTTGATTGACAAGACCTGCATGGGCCACCACTTAAACCGTGTCACGCCCCAGAACCAGAATACTGGAGAGCGGGGGCAGACACAGCCAGCTACGTATATTGAAATAGAATACATCTCAACTATACGGTCACGGCTGTCTAGATATGAGGGTTTACTACAAGCCAGCAGTCTCTTAAGGTCAAGCCTATTGTCTCAATCTCAAGCAATTAACAGAGTTACAAGATGTTAGAGCATCAAATATATATATATAAGGCGTCCCAAATATTACATATTGGATGATCATGAAGCTAGTCGTACAAAATGATAGGACTAGCAAGAGTTCAGTCATACATGATCAACCCTAGGATTTGTTAATCATGTTTACAGCCCGTAGGCAGACAGTAAGTAAATGTGCATCGAGCTAACAGGTGCTCGTCGGCTAAACGCCTCAAAAGAATAAATTTACATATAAGTGGGTGAAACAAAAAGGAAAACCCACTCTTGGCCCGGGTTCCGTCTAGTTGTCACCATTGGGCTGGAAACTCGGTAGATCCTCGGGAGCTGCTCCGAAATCTGGCCACACAAAACCAGCTGGGTCAAACCCCAGAAAGAGCAAGTGCCACAAAGGAGGCCACAAATAAGAACAAAAGCCAGCATTTCAGAACATAAAGAATAAAAGAAGGTACAAGTAATAAAGTACACAGGGCGATAAACGACTAGGGACGTGGAACCATTCCGGGAGCCAGGTTACAATCCTTAAACCAGACAAGGACCGGGGTTGTAACCCTTCGCCTGAATAGCTCACTATCTCTACTCATTTATCGTTAAGATAAGTAAAACAAACACGCTCAGGAGATAGCAGGTACTGGAGCTAGACAAGACTTAGACAAGGCTGGACACCATCCATTCGCAATCGGCCAAGCAAGTACTACGGCTTACTACTTTAACTAACTAGGGTTATCACAAGCCTTAATTACTAACAAGATGCAAGTGAGAAACTCCCAGTCCCAAGCCCTGTAGACCATCCAGTTATCCTTCCGCGGGTTGAGAGTTATAGGTGGGTACATTGCCCGGGAGACAAATGTACCCTTAGGTGACTTAGAGGGTGCAACACATGACAGTGTGCTGGAAATGTGCTCTACTCGTCGGCAAGCTACAAGTCCATTAAAGCGCCCAGATAACGAGACTGCCTGTGACTGGGAATTCTCCATGTTCTAGTTTGATCTAATAATTAGCCTAATCCAGTTTAGCGCGAGTCCCTGGCCGTGGTACCCAGGAAGTCACGTCCTAGACATGATGCAAGACAAGACAAGTGGATTGTGCAAACAAGCAAGCAGGAACACCCACGGTGTCAAGACAAGTCAAGTCAAGTCAGGAGTGCGCCGCCACGGGCCACTATCAAGTTATCAGGATAAATCATGTCAGGGTACTTGTCAGGAGTGCGCCACGACGGGCCACTATCAAGTCAGGTTGGTCATGTCAGGAGTGCACCACTACGGGTCACTGTCGTGCTATGCTAGTTCCTTGTCATACCAAGCCAAGTACAATAGTCATTCCAAATATATGAGTAAAATCAAGTTCATGATAAAAGGCGTAAGGATATAAAATGGGCGTAAAATACCTAATAAAATATTAATATAAATAGGACAATAGAAGAGCCAAGATCAAGAAATAACAAATTCATCATAGACAAGTAGGTTGTGCAGGGTATATACTGCGTAGGGTGCCAAGTGCGCAGGGTGAGCTGCGCAGGGTACCAACTGTGCAGGGTGCCAAGTGCGCAGGGGCAGATGGCGCACCGATGGATTGCGCAGAAGGTAGACTGCGCAGGAGTAAACTGCGCAGGAGTTGGTTGCGCAGAGATGGATTGCGCAGAAGGTAGACTGCGCAGGAGTTACTTTGCGGCTGGCTTGCGCATGGCTGGCCTGCGCCAGCGCAATCCAGCGCAGCGCAAAGCACTGGCCAAGGATCTTGCGCAAATGGCCATGCGCTAAAGAGCACAGGTCAGGGTGCGCAAATGGCCTTGCACTAAAGAGCGCAGGCTAGGGAATAGTGCGCAATCGGCCAAGTGCTAAAAAGCATTGGCCGAGAGCTCCACCATGGCTGAACTCTCAAGAACACCAAGTTCAAATCTTCACAACTTAGCCAAATCAAAACCAAATTTAGATTTTCAAAGTTCTAACTTGAGTAAAATTGAATTCTCTTCCACATGGAAGCATCAAAACAAGCTAAAATCAAAGTTTAATAGATCAAAACCAAGGATTTCCGAAAATGGTTAAAACCTAGATCTAGAAGAATGAAAGCTCCAAATCACAAAATTCCAAGTTCTAATGTTGATCTACATGTCCTAATCTATCAAATGGACAAATAAAATTGGGTGCTTATTTGTTGGCAAGGTGCACTTGCCTATAGGTTGGGGAGTTGTGTGGAAGAAGGAAGAAGAAGAAGTTTGTAAGAAATAAATGAGAGAATAATGAGGAGAGAGAAAAGTAGGTGGTGTTATAAAGTGGGGGAGTTGTGGTGTGTTGAGGGAGGAGTGTAGGTTAAGGTGTTCCATGCATGTTGAACCAAACCAAACCAAACCAAACATTCTCCACAAAATAAAACCAAGCCATGGTTAAAAACCTGCTTACAAGAATCAAAAGACCACATGTCCAGGAAAATAAAATACGTGCCAAAATCAAATACGAGCATAATACGAAATACGAAAAATGAGGGTGACACAGTCAGTCTGTAGAGGAGTATGTTGGGGAGTTCTGCCGTCTGGGCAGGTTTGTCGAGGGGTTATCTGAGGCGACGAAGGCCCGGAGGTTCAGAATGGGACTGGTCAAGGAGGTGAAGTCATATACCAAGGGTGCCCGCAGTGCCACTTTTGAGGAGATCTTGGTGGGTGCCTTAGCAGCAGAGGATCATCTTGAGCTGAGGCTCAAGAGGGGACGGGACGCTCACGGTACCAGTAGTAGTGGAGGCCAGGCCAAGAGGCCTCATATACAGATTCAGCAGACGCAGGCACCAGTAGGAGTTCAGCAGGTGCATCATCAGTATCGGGGTCAGGACCCGAAGACGATCAGTTGTTCCTTCTGCAGGAAGTTGGGACACACCAGGGAGCAGCATAGAAAGAGGCTGAGGGTTTACTATTTATGTGAGTCTGAAGCCCGCCAGAAGATGGATTGTCTCGTTGCACCTCCTTTTGTGGGAGCTAGGCCACCTGTAGCTCAGCACCAGAGGAGTAGAGCTTTTACGATGGCGGTCGAGAAGACCGACGCTGCAGGTGATGGGTTAGCAGGTTTGTCCTTCTTGTTCTTCTTCCCCACCTTCATGTGTGATTTCCATTAGTACCTGTCAGGATATGCTTGTGATATGTTAGATAGCATAGTTACCCTGTTCGAGACTGTGGAATCACGACCAGTAGGACTGAGTTTGCATGTTATCCTTCGACCTTGTTTGATTGGGGGTTTGACCTAGGAGGAGTATGATTATCTTAATTTCGAGGACGAAATTCTTTTAAGGGGGTAGACTTGTAACACCCAGTTTTCCAAATGAGGGTAATTTTAAAATTTTGTAATTATAATCATTTAATAATGATATTTAAATTATGTTGTAATTTTTGGTAAATTTTAATCAATTTAAAACTATTTAAAATATTGAATTGTGATTTTGATGGTTAACTAGTGTAACCCTAGTTTTGCTAAGCCTAGAGACTAACCATGACCAAGGGAGCCTAGTCATGTGATTAGAAATTCAAATTACCAATTTTTAGCCTAAGGGTATTTTGGTCATTTTTGGCTTTTAATGAAAATAAATTTTTATTAATTAAAGATGTGCTAATTGTTAGGTTAAGCCTTAACCTAGAAGTTTAACCTAACCTAGATTAGTCTTGAGGTTAGAATCATGGTTAGAACATTCCTACTAAGTGCCAAGGTTAGTAATATCTAGATATTCCTAGGTAGGATATTTTTATTTTGAGATATTTGTAAAAAGAAGCCTTGAACTAATAGGAAGGCTTGGAATTGGGTGGAAGAACCTCAACCACTCATCTAAAACCCTAACCCTAATCTTTCAACAGCCATGCAAGCCCTCCCTCCTATAAGTGTCACACTAAGAAGTATTTCCCTATTTTTTTAAAAAACCTAGAAGAACCCTAATTTGTTCTTCCCTAATCTTCTTCCATAATATCCAAATTGAGCCCAAATTGAGTCAAATCAATTACATCATCATCCCCAACATTAGAGGAGACTTGTGGGTGCTTGCTAGGAAGGTTCGAAGACGTTTGAACCGTAGAAAATCGAGAAAGACGTCAAGACGAGGCTCTTTACATTGATTTTGAACACTCAATAGGTAAAACCCTACAAACCCTAATAAATTCTCGCTTTCTTTCCATAGATGCATTCATTTAGGGTCTCCCTAGGTGTAGCCCAAGTTTGGTAGGATCTCGTGTCCATTTCGTGTCCGTATCGGACACGTATCGGTGTATTTAAATGCGTGTTTGATGAAATGTCACATAGAAATGGATTTTGGTAATTTTTAAAACTAATTACATGTATGTGTAGCCTAACATATGTATATTACAACCCAAATTGACTTAGTCAAATTTAGGCAAGTTTGGACACGGTTTTAGGGCTTGGACACGCAGTACGAGATACCGTACGGGGCTCGTGCGGCTGCCCTGCTGTTCGAGTGTCCTAGCGGACACGACACGGCACCACGTGACACAAAAATTGGTAGACATGTGGGCCTAGTGACTGACATCACACCCATAAAATTTTGTGGGTCCTCGTCCACTGTGCGCGAAGGAATCGAGGCTGTACCGATTCTCTACTGTCACTGCACACACGAAAATACCCCACTGATATGCGCTTCGCGCGTGGACACGCGACCTCGTGGACACTGTGCAGGAACCTAGACACCTACCCCTATACCTATACTACCTCTGGACACGAGCACGAGTCGTGTCGTGCCCTGTGTCGCATGTACGAGGCCGTGTCCTCGCTGCACGAGGACACTCTGATGCTATTTTTCGACATTCAGTCTTTTTTTGAATTCTTGGACACTTCGTGTACTGATTGCCGGACACATTGGGACACATGGGTGTGCATGACATGTCCCCATGTCTGTACCCCCTGACACCTTGATTTCAAGATTGGGTTTGGGATTGTTTTCGGGTTTGGCATGGTTTTGGAGTTTTCGAACACTGTTCTCTGATACTGGGACTTTGATCAGTGAAGTGATGCTATTTCTCAGTTATCCTTGTTTTTTATATTCATTTAGTTCATGATTTATTTGTCTATGTCGGATTGTCGTTTCAGTTAGAGAATTTGGGTTTTAGGTTGTATATATATGTAGTTGGCTGAACTGATTTCAATTACTGAATGTTGGTAAACTGAAATCATTTTGCTTTGAACCTGAAACTGAGATGTTGGGTTACTTATGTAATCTAATGAAGGGGTATTTACCTATGTTTGTATATGGCTAGGTTAGAATGTAGGTTGGCTCGAATCCTATGTGATGTTCCAGTCTATGCTATTGTAGTTCAGATATTGAACTACATGATCAGTCTTTAACTGGATGTCACTTCATACACTCAAGATTCAATCATTTTATAGTTTTCTGATGTATCAGTTGCCCATACTCATTTGGTAGCAGAAATGTAGGATGAGGAAATAGCAATTAGCATCTGTCCATGCCTATGTTCTGTTCTAAACCCAATGTAGAGCATCATTCATGTTTAGAGTATCAATTCCCTTGCTTACCTTAATGTTCAGTTTACATATTCAAATTCCCAGTTATAGGAGTCAGTTCTTTGAGTATATGTCAATCCACCTTGTGTCCTAACTTAATGTCCAATACCTCTTGTAATGCTCAGTATCTATCTAGTGAGTTGCTTTCATTGTTTTGCTCTGAACATCAAATGTCCAGTTCCTTGTTTTGATTCAGTCCCCCTACATTCATTCATATACTGTCAAACCATTACACAAATGTCCTACCCTACGTTGTGGTTCAGTCCACTTTGTGACTAAACATGGTGGACACTCCCAGGGTTTAGTTTGGATTTGGGTTCAGTCCTACTGAACTTGAGTTATAGATTATACTATATAGTAGTTATGTACATGTGTAAATATTATACCTATATTAGATATATCAGTTATTAGTAATGGATTAAGAGTTGGGTATCCTATAATCCTACTATAGGAATGAAGCATAAGGGTAGGTTGAACCCATGTTGGGGTATGTTTATGATATAAATAGCCTAGCTCACAAATAGCCTAAATTAGTCAAACCATGGATTTAAACTAAATGAACTAAGTTGACCTTAGAATTGACCAAGGTTGACCCAATAGTTCAAGATTGACTAGAGTTGACGAAAAGTCAACATTGAGTCTAGATGTGACCAATTGACCTAGACAGTTGACCAGGTTTGACTTAGAGTTGACTTTGACCTAGATTGGCCTAGAAATCATGTAGATTGCATCATAAACTTCATTTGTCTTATTTTAAACACGTTATAACCTGTACTGCTCTATTTAGGACATTGTGACTCCGGTGCAGACATCTGATATTATACTACTTTTTTTAGAGTATCAAGCGAGTACATTCTCTGATAGTTCTCTCATTTACTTGTCAATTACTGTACTTCAGTTCTAGTTAGTTTTATGTGATTCTCTGTTACAACACGTATAGATATTTCTGGATTCATGTATGTGACACACATACCATCTTGTCTGGCCTCTATTACTGGAATCATTGTTGGTATCATCATGTCTGGCATCTATTATTGGAATCATTCTGGAATCATTGCTAGTATCATCATATTTGGCTGGACTCATCTCGATTCTCGTATCGAATTCTTGATTCACTTGTATTGCGGGAAGAAGAAATACTTGAGTAAGACATGTAGACATACCCCAATTCTGGAATGACCCAAATGCTGGAATCAAACTGGAATGATAGCCATCTCACACTCGGCCGAGTGTGTGATGTGACGGATTAACTATAGCCGTTTACATGTTGATCTCGGTATTTTAAAATATACTGTTAGAGTATAGTCCGGACCCACCCTGAAATCTTTGATCACTGACTGGAATCATCTTATACTGGACTCATCTTGTACTGGAATCATCTGGTATCAGATTCATGTTGTCTGGATTTACTTGGGTTTTACACTTGTTTACATTTACTGTCTGGACTTATATCATGTTACTTAGTTCAGCTAGTTTCTATTTACAGTCTTCATTATCATGATTCTTCTCTTGTTTTACTTACCTTACTTTCCTTGTATCTTAACTGTTTCTCTATACCATCACCTGAATATAAACTACCATGTTCATCAATAAAACTGTCTATAACTGGTTTAGAGTTCTCTGTCATTTACTTGGGTTTTCTACATGAATTGTTGTAACGCCTGTAGTTCGTATTACGTATTTTGTTATACGTGTACATAATCTCGGACCTGTATATAGACTTGTCCTGATTGGCTAGCCTTGGGTTCTGCATTGGCATGAGTTAGTTAGCATTTCATGGTTCTGGCATGCATCGGGTTCGGTTGGGTTCGGCTTGGTTGGTTCGGTTTGGGTTGGAATGCAAATCCCTACCTACCATCCTCCATCATTTATTAATCCCAATAACCCATTTTCTCTCTTCATTCACTTCTACATTTACTCTTCTCCTTCCTCTATTAACTCTCTCCACCGACCAGAGAGAGGCTTAGGCAAGTACAACTTGCTTCATGGAGGAACTCAGATTTTGTTGTACCACTGTCTTCCTCATGAGATTCTAAGTCACTTTAGTATTTAGCATTTTCGAATTCCATGGCTTGTTTCATGTAGATCTAAGTTTTAGCATTTTGATCTTCATGGTTTTGATCTTCTAAAACTTGGTTGTTTTCGAAATGAAGAGTTCCATGTAGTAGGGATTTCGATTTCACGCAAGTTTGGCTCTGGAATGGTTGGATTTCATCGAGACTTGACCGAGATGGGGCTTGCTTGAGTTCGTAAGCTTTTACGCCTACTTGTCTTGGCCATGGGAAGAAGATGAAGGTTTACGCACACGTTCTAACGTGTTAACATAGTGTTTAGCCTTTACGCCCACGTTTTACGTGATAGCGTATTATTCAGCCTTTTACGCATACGCATTTGCGTCCCATCGTACTTCGTTCTACGTCGAGTTTATTCGAATTTTACGCTCGGGGTCCTCCCGCTCGCGTAAAATCATGCTCGCATAAAACCCTGGCTCGAACAGACTCTCGCGTGTGTAAAGTTTTGCTCGAGTGCTTCCTCACGTAGAGCTTGCTCGCGTAGAGCTTGCTCGCGTAGAGTTATACTCACGTAGAGCCTCTCTTGCCTACAGCTTGCTAGTGTAAAGCCCTGGCTCGCGTAAAACCCCACCCGCATGCACCCTTGCTCGCGTAGAGCTATCTCACCTTGCTCTTGCTAGCGTAAGCCGCTTTACGCTTGAGGCCCCTTGGCCTAGCGTAGAGGTATGCGCGTAGAGACTTTGAGTCCCTATGGCGTACACCTTTACCCTTTTATATCCTTACGTCTTTTGTCATGAACTTGATAATCACGAATTATTTAATATGTTTGAAATGATAGTTGTACACGACATGGTATGATGACATAACATGATATGACAAGCAAGCATGATGGAAACTATTGAAAGCTGTTGCGACAGCTAGTATGACATGACAAGAACAAGACTATCAAGTTAGTCCGTGTTGCTTGGGGTCATCACTCTTTGGATGAGTCAACGTGGGAGCGTGAGGATGATATCCGATCGCGATATCCCGACCTGTTTGACTCGTAAGGTATAATGTCCTTCTTATGACTTATACTCTCGATTCCTTGCTTGAATGAATGTTTGCATGGTAGACTGCTTAGTATAGCTTGTCTGTGATTAGTATAGCTTGTTCTTGCCTCTCTGGCCTCTTAATTAAATTCCGAAGAAGGAATTCTTTTAAGGTGGGTGGAGTTGTAACGCCTGTAGTTTGTATTACGTATTTTGTTATACGTGTACGTAATCTCGACCTGTATATAGACTTGTCCAGATTGGCTAGCCTTGGGTTCTGCATTGGCATGAGTTAGTTAGCATTTCATGGTTCTGGCATGCATCGGTTTCGGTTGGGTACGGCTTGGTTGGTTCGATTTGGGTTGGAATGCAAACCCCTACCTACCACCCTCCATCATTTATTAATCCCAATAACCCATTCTCTCTCTTCATTCACTTCTTCATTTACTCTTCTCCTTCCTCTATTAACTCTCTTCACCGACCAGAGAGAGGCTTAGGCAAGTGCAACTTGCTTCATGGAGGAACTCAGATTTTATTGTTCCATTGTCTTTCTCATGAGATTCTAAGTCACTTTAGTATTTAGCATTTTCGAATTCTATGGCTCATTTTATGTAGATCTAAGTTTTAGCATTTTGATCTTCATGGTTTTGATCTTCTAAAACTTGGTTGTTTTCGAAATGAAGAGTTCCATGTAGTACGGATTTCGATTTCACGCAAGTTTGGCTCTGGAATGGTTGGATTTCATCGAGACTTGACCGAGATGGGGCTTGCTTGAGTTCGTAAGCTTTTACGCCTACTTGTCTTGGCCATGGGGAGAAGATGAAGTTTTACGCACACGTTCTAACGTGTTAGCGTAGTGTTTAGCCTTTACGTCCATGTTTTACGTGATAGCGTATTATTCAGCCTTTTACGCACACGCATTTGCGTGCCAGCATACTCCGTTCTACGCCGAGTTCATTCGAATTTTACGCTCGGGGCACTCCGGCTCGCGTAAAATCGTGCTCGCGTAAAACCCTGGCTCGAGCATACTCTCGCATGCGTAAAGTCTTGCTCGAGTGTTTCCTCGCATAGAGCTTGCTCGCGTAGAGTTACACTCGCGTAGAGCCTCTCTTGCCTACGGCTTGCTAGCGTAAAGCCCTGGCTCGCGTAAAACCCTACCCGCATGCACCCTTGCTCGCGTAGAGCTATCTCGCCTTGCTCTTGCTAGCGTAAGCCACTTTACGCTTGAGGTCCCTTGGCCTAGCGTAGAGGTACGCGCGTAGAGACTTTGAGTCCCTATGGCGCACACCTTTACCCTTTTATATTCTTACGCCTTTTGTCATGAACTTGATAATCACGAATTATTTAATATGTTTGAAATAATAATTGTACACGACATGGTATGAAGTAGACATGACATAACATGATATGACAAGCAAGCATGATGGGAACTATTGAAAGCTGTTGCGACGGCTAGTATGGCATGACAAGAATGACATGACAAGAATGAATGGTCTGGACACCGTAGACGATTGCATTTGTACAAATGAACCAGTATGGTCTTACATCATGTCTAGGACAGGGAACCCTGAGTACCATGGTCAGGGGTACCTACTTAAACTGATTAAGGCTAATAACTAGAATAATCCAGTAGTCATAAAGAGATTTTTCAGCTACAGACAATCCCATTATCTGGGCGCCCTATTATGGGATCTGTAGCCTGCCGTCGAGTAGGGCACATTTCCAGCACACTGTCATGTGTTGCACCCTTCAAGCTACCTAAGGGTACATGTGTTCCTTGGACAATGTACCCACATGAATTCAACCCCTAATTTGCGTCCGGATAGCCTGGATTGTCTGCAAGGCTTCGGGCTATGGAATAATCTCATTGCATTCTGTTAGTAATTAGGCCTGTGATAACCCTAGTTAGTTAAAGTATCAAGCCGTACTCATTGTATAGCCGTGATCTGATTAGATGGAGTCTAAACCAGTCTAGTCTTGTCCTGATCCTGTACAAGATTGTTACATGACCTGAATGCTTGTGCTTTACTTTATTGATAAATGGTGGAAAACCAAGTTCCATTCAGATGAAGGGTTACAACCCCGGTCTTTGTTTGGTTTAAGGGTTGTAATTTGGTTATCTGAATAGTCCCATGGTTATCTTATCGTATATCATCATGATTGACCATATCTCCAGTTTTCTTTTATTATATTAATATATTTTGTGCTAATTGCTGGTTTTAGTTCTTAAGTGAAGCCTCCTTTGTGGCACTTGCTCTTTCTGGGATCTGACCCAGCTGGTTTTGCATGACCAGATACCGGAGTAGCACCAGAGGATCTTCCTGTCTTCCAGCCAGATGGGGACCACCAGGCGTAACCCTGGCAACGAGTGGGTTTTATTATGCTCTCCCACTCTATTATAAAAATATTCTTTTGAGGTATTTAGCCGACGAGCACGTGTTAGCTCGATTGCACCTTTACTTACTGTCTGCCTACGGGCTGTAGCATGATTAACAAATCCTAGGGTTGATCATGTATGACTGAACTATTGCTAGTCTTCATATTTTGTATGACTAGCTTCATGATCATCCAAATATGTAATGTATGGGACGTCTTACTATTGTATATTTGGTGCTCTGACATCTTGTAACTGCTATTATTGCATGAGATTGAGACAATAGGCTTGTTCATGACCATAAGAGACCGATGGCTTATAGTTAAACCCTCATGTATCTAGACAGCCGTGACCGTATAGCGAGGTGGGTTGCACTTCAATATACGTAGCTGGCTATGTCCGCCCCCGCTCTCCAGTATTCTGGTTCTGGGGCGTTACAATTGTACTCGTTCATGTCCTGACTGGACCTGTTGAAAATATTACAGATGATTGCCCTGAGGACATTTGCCCCACTTGCCTTGGAGCAGGAGATGGCTTAGCTACCTTTGGCCTTGACACTCAGGAGTGATCGGGAGACTAGCTAGTAGACTTGGTTTAGTTTTCATGTTTTAGAACTTGAATTGTAATAACTTGAGATATGAGTTTGTATTTGAGTTTGTTTGGGATATTATAATTATTATATTAGTAGTTGATATTTGTTGTTGTTTGGTCTTTAGTTATAAACTTCTGTGTTATCTTATCGTGCTTAGACTGTGATTGAGATTTTATTATATCTATACTTGTCCTCCGTTCGGAGTTGAGATTGACAAGTATATTATATAATTGCGTGAGTTCACTACACCAAAATGGCAAATTAGGAACGCTAGGTATTTTTCAATTTGGAACACTTATTTTATGTTCCTAGGTTCTGGAACGTATTAACTATGTTTCAAATCAAAAAAATGTTCCTAATATAATTTAATTAATTTTTTAGAAAAAATGTTTATTCAAATACACTTTAGTACTGTTCCAAATACATTACAAATTGAGACTATACCCATGTGCATCTCACAATAATTACTAAATAAAACGTCCAAGCAAATAAAATATTTTTCTTCCTCCCGTACAGCCAAACCCTAAACGTTCCAAATCTTTCCAACCATTCCCCCTTTCATATTTCGTGAAATTTTCAATTTCCCTCGAGGATCTTTCAATCTCCCTCTAGAGCTTCCTCCATAAATTTTCAATCTCCCTCCGGAACTAATATTTCAGCTCCCTCCTTCTTCTTCCATCAAACTCGCATATGATTGCCCATCAAGGAAGGGTTTGAAGATCTCATCAAACACAGATCTTCAAACTCGCATCCTTGCCATCATCCTCCCTAGTTCTCTTGCCATCAATCTCAAGATTTGCAACCCAATATTGAAAAGGGTTTGAAGGGCTTGCCATCATCCATCGAGGAAGGGTTTGTTATTTTCTCTTTCCTCTTTTTTTTGTTTGATTTTCCAATATCATCATACCTCTCTGATTTAGAAGGAAATTTCGGTTTTTTATTAGGGTTTCAGTGCTTGATTGTACTCTGATTTGAGTCTAGGACGAAGGTTTGCATTTTTCTAGGGTTCTTTGTCCAATTACTACAGCCCTGAGCAAAATATAATAGATCACACTTCTCGATGAGGGAAATTTTTCATATAAATGAAGGTTTTTATTGACAATGAACTATGTTTTTGTTTTGTTACTTTAGGCTATGGAGTAGATACGGCTAAATTTTTATATAGGAAACTATGAATAAGAGACGAAAATAGACAAGAATCTGTGTAAATATTGAATAAATTAGAATTGGATATTGACTTTATGAGAAGTATGAATCTTTACATGAACTCTAGTAGCTTCTGTGAATGCTATTTCAATTTCAACTCTGTGAATTCTGGCTATTAGGGAGTTTGAGTGGTTTTGTCCCATGAAATCTAATTCTGGAGTTAGAATCGAGTCTAGAGTCCAAGCATAGATGCCTCTGTACTCTCATACAGTTTTGTCTTCCTGCATCTTTAGCTATTATGTTTTATTTGATTGGCTATCTGATACTGAAAATATATCTGATATTATAAGTCGAATGGATACTCCTCCGGAGGACCATATATGTGTCTGATACATATGGATACTATAGTTCTTTGACATTCTTGTCGAATATTGCCCACACATGTGTAGCTTCTATTGGGATGAAACATAATTGAGATATTAGAACATAACTTTTTTTTGAAGCATGTCCATTCTAGAAATATTTAGAACCAAGTTATTATAAAAAACATGCATCATTATAGATATTAATAAGATCTATTATGAATATATTACCATATCCATGGCTTACTTGTATTCCATTTTTTTTGTAAGAGATGCCATATTTTGTTTTCTTATCTTACCCGTATCCATTTCAGTGCCCGTGTCTGTGCAAACTAGTTGATATTAGAGGTGAATTTAGGACATAACAGGGACAGTATGGAGGTAATATTGGATCCGTAGAAGATAAAGACGAAAAAGATTTGTGAACAACATGGTGTCGTAGTCCCTACATCAACTATTAAGTTCGATAGAGGGTATGCTTGGTTTCCTCTTTCATTCTTAGAGTGTCACATTAATCAAGTTTTGGTAAATATGGTCAACCACCTAGTAACTGGCCTCAACTTATGTGCTAGAGTCGAAAAGGGTAAAGGATGCAATATAACAGTTCCTTAACCATCAACAAAAATAAAAAAAAGGATAAAATGCTTTCTTGCTAATTAAGGGGCTCAAATTGCTGATTGACTAGACTAAAATAGTTAGTGTTTCAAGTTTTAAATTTTATATATTAGGTTTTAACTTTAAGACCACCTTTGCTGAACGAACCTGGGTATTGATGCTTGTTTTGTCAAGCTAACATAGTAACCAAGGAAAACATAGACTTTACCACGTGCCTTTTAATAACCAAACGCCTCATCATATCGGTCAGTAGCCATAGTCATCCCTCTTTACCATTAGGAGCTAACGCACCAATTGGAGCTACCTTCACTTCACTATTTCCATCATTCTGCTTTTCTATTACATGGCGCCAATGCCATCTAGAGCCGCCATTAGTTTGTTATGTTGCCTCCATCGTTGCCAGATCCTTTGTCAATGAGAGCCCTCTACAGCCAGGACATGGTTTTGATACTGTTGTTGCTATGTTAAAATTTAAATTGAAAGCGAACAAGTTTTCTGTATGGGGCTATTGTTGAATCTTGGTTTCTACTTATTGTGAAAGGAGGAGCCAAGTTCCAGGAACTTGGAACTTTATAAAATGACTATATGCTTCTCTGGCCAATTGGACTACATTGTTATCTAAATTATTAGCTTGATCCCTATTAATGCTAATTATATTTGGTTATTGAGTTAAATCCTACCTACACAAATTCTAACAAATGTTCATTTTTCCATCAGTTATGTTGTTTCCCTGCTGGACTTATTACCTACCTGTCTATCAAGTATTATTGCGAGAGCTCAAAGTGAAGTCTTAGTCTTCTACAACCATTTGTGCTACCTACAGTCATCTGTTGCAGGTGACATTTCTTATCTGCCATCCACATATGAGTTTCCTTATCTGCCTGCACTCATGTTGCATATTACCATGGCTTCGTTGACGCAATTGAACAAATCAGCTTGTTATAATTTTATCATGCTGGACAACTGGGCTTCATTTAATTTATTTATGATCTAGAATATTTTAGTGCTTGTAAGTTTAGGCTCTGATGCAAGAAATTTCTTTTCTACAAATCTAGGATGATGCCAGGAAATTTCTCTTTGAACAATTAACCTTAAGTAATGTATGTGCAGTTATCTATTGTAAATTAGCAGCTGGTTTCAGGACTCCACTATCTCTCATCTTGGCATTTGAGCTCCTCTTCCTCCATGCATTCGTTAGACTGCCATTACAAACAACTTGGTTTCTTGGGGATGCGGGCGAAGGATGCGGGTGGGAAGCAATCCTATGCTAAGATATGTCATATTCTGAGTTTGGTATTAACTTAGCACCAATTGATAGCTAATTCAGTCAATAGCTTAAATGGACCAATCTGGGGGGGTTGTCTTTGTGTAAGATTGAAACACAAGTTTAATTATTTGTTGCTATTTGCTTGTGGTAGGTAACCACATTTTTGATAGGCTCATAACCATGAAACTTTGTTAAGGACAATACTAGGAGGAGAACTAGATAACATTCAGAAGAAAGTTTTCTTTTAGAGATCATTTCATAGGAGCTGTAGTATTCTCCATTTTAGTACTCTTGGTATAGGAGCCATCTCAGGGAATCTAAATTTTTGTCTATAGAAAGTTTTGTCTAGAGACTCAAAAACATGTAAATTTAACAGAGGTGATGAAAATTTTCATTTAGTTTTACTTACCCCTTGTTTTCCATTAGCTTAGCCTACCACTCTCTTATATTGTATTATTCTCCTCACTAACCTTTGAGATTTATAAAATAGTCAGTTATCAGTATATCTCCAAATCGGGACTAAGATTTCTCACTAAACTTTGAGATTAATAACGTGGGATGTTAGTCATTCTGGATTCTTGTGACATTGTGATGCAAGATTCAAACACTTGGTCCTCTTATATTAGCATACATGAATGACAGATTCAAACACTTGGTCCTCTTGTATACATGAATGACTGAATACTTCTAAGTTTTTGTAAATTTGTGACCACCATAAATGCTTGACTATGAAGAAAGCTATAGTGATCCTAAGGTGTAATTAAACCTCATGTAGTGCGTGCAGGCCCATGCGGGAGCTATAATTATCAAATGGTTTGATGCATAGAGTATTAGTTCTCTAGGATACTTCATTATAATGTTTTGGCTAACCCTTATTGGATAAATTAATGCCCAAAAGGTGGACTTTATTATTGACACATATTATTCAAACAACATCCTAATAGATCTTAGGAGTGCGCAAATTTTAAGGTAAATTCATCCCAACCATATACTTTGTCTGTGTAGTTTATTTATGAGTAGTTAAAAATCGAAGTAGTCATGTGATTCATGGGCACATAGTGATACCAAGGAGTTTTTTTTTTGCTGGCCAACAAAGTTGGGGTGGATAATGGGACCATTTTATTGTATTTATATTTTCTAAGTGGTGCCACTATGGCTCTCTACCATGGGTCCCCTTCTAGGTCTTAGCTTTGGTAAATTTGTTCAGGTATAGTTAAGCCCAAAGTTCAATATGTTATTATATGGATTTATTGTATTTGATTTTGATGTGCTTTCCTAATATTTTGTTCATGATGCAGCTGTGACAATGTGGGGATAAGAACAATTGATACTACATTTTATTTTCTGTCTTTGGCTTGGATTGTCTGCATTAACTTGGTTTGTATACTGCTAGAATATTTTGCAGGGTTGTTGGTTGGTATCATGGTGGTTGGGTTGGTATCGTTGGTCGATTGATTTGAATTGACCCTAACTTTGTTTGCTGTATAAGTATAGATACTTTACTAAGTTGTTGATATTTATCTTGTCTTGCCTTTATTGCATTTTTTTTTTGGTTTGTAATTTGCTTGGTTGGTTAAGGTTTGTAAGCTTTAGTGCTCTTGGTGCTCTTGCATTATTTCTGGATTGTTTCAGGTTTGCAGTTTGGGTGGCAAGATACTACATTTACATTTTGCTACATTGCTTTGCATTGCTTTTTTACTGAGTTTGGTGCATTTTGTGCACTTGCTAGCTTGTTTGTTCAACTTAGCTAGATTTGGCACTCTTACTAGTTTGGTGTCAAATACTATTCACTATTCTATATTAATTTATGTTTTGGTGGCATCTTTTCAGCAGTATAGATATTACACTATTCTACATTAATTTTTGTTTTGGTGGCCTCTTAGAGTTTGCTTGTATACTGCATTTCATAGGCAATATTCTCTGAAACTTTACTAGTGCCTTATGATGTGCTGGGTTGCAATTTAGGGCTCAGTTTTTGCAGTATTGTAGTATACATACTTCACTTGAATGTAGTTTGACATTATGAAATAGGTTTTTGCTTGTAGAAATAGGTTTCTTGCAGTATTGTAGTCTTCATTGCTTTAGTTTTGGCAAGTAGGATTTTCAGTATTAAAAATTAGTGGGTTTGTACAATTTCGTCATATAATATATTGCTTTCCTTGATTTTGGTGGATATTGAATTTTGTAAATTAGTGGGTTGGTGCAAATTGGCTTAGTTTGCCTGGGTTCATGTCACGCCCCAGAACCAGAATACTGGAGAGCGGGGGAATGACTCAGCCAGCTACGTATTACGGGTAGATGAATACCGTATAGTACGATCAATGCTGTCTACAAGACGAGGGGGTGCATACTACATGAAAGTCTCCCTATGGTCACTTTACTTCTATTATCTCAATCATTCAAACAAGAAACAGCAATAGAGAACATGTGAGATAAAGCAGTAAGGCATCCCAAACGCTCAGTCAAAATGTTCTTGATATCTGGCTTTACAAGATACAGCCAGATGATGTAGTAAGTATACACAATTGTTAGCAGCTGCAATCTGACTTAGTTACAATTATGCAAAAGTAGGTACAAGACAATCCGACTAACATGTCGGTGCCAAACGGCAAAGTATAAAGTAGATAACAAAACGGGCGGGGAAGTAAGAAACCCACTCGAGTCCTCCTGCGATCATCCTTCTAGTGTTGACCATCTTGGAGGTAGAAGTAAGCTGAGTCCTCGGGAACCGGCTCTAAATCTGGCCATGCAAAACCAGAGAGGTTAGACCTCTAATAGCAAGTACCACAAGGAAGGACGATATGAAGGACTAAACCAGTAAGTAAGAGAATATAATAATAGATCTCTGCTTTCCACTAGAATTCACATCACATCACGACACTTCGAACCAACCTTCCAACCAAACAAGGACAGAAGTTGGCCCGTCATGTCCTGACATTCTGATCATCCCAGTTAGGTAACAGAGTATGTACAGTGCACAAACAAATCATCTTGAACGGCCAATCAAATCCTACGGCTTGCTATTTTGAGTCCCAAGTTATCCTGGAATTATGCAATAGGGATTCCTCAGTTCTCACTATGTGCGAGCAAGGCTAGTCTATCCAGTTAATCATGTGCGCCATGCATGAATTAGACGAGTCCTAGCAGGACGCCCGTCATCAATATACAATATACAATATACAATAATAATATAAGCAGATACTGTTCCCTGCCCGTGTGGCAGGTTTACAGTATCTGTGGGAACCAGCCGGCCCGTCGGGTACTACTTGTCCCAAGGGGGCTGCCATGTAAGAACTCGGGAATCTATTCTCTCCATGCAATTATTATTTTATTTAACTTAATAAACTCTATGTTGAGTTAAATCCCATGCCGTGGATCATGGTCATTCAAATGAGTACTTTCGTACGGGGTACGATATGCGCAACTCTACAACGATACCCGTACGGCTAGGTTGTAGGTCTTACATAGCGTAATGCAACAATCAAATTTAACCACGGAATAGTCATGCCTTGACCATAAAGTACACATGCTGCTTTTGTAGAAAATAAATAAATAAATAAATAAATAGATTGAAGCATGCATGTGTCTGTATGCCGAAGTTCGGGATTAGCCAGTCGATTGCAATAGTTCATAGTTAATATGAACGTGTCTCATTCATTCAATTCAATAAGACGACTAGCCAGTCTCTTAGTTCCAACTAGGAACGCATGATCAATTTTAGTCAAGATAACCATCATTATCAATGGTGACAAGGCATGAAAGTCAACTAGTGTTAAATGGGGTCGAGTCTATAACTCTCAGGGTTAGTTCCAGTAAATCGGGGTATCTATGACTCAATTCACGACACATGGTACATCCCACGTAACAATCTATATTTAACAGAAATATTAGCATATCATGATTACATCAAGTTTATGCAAAAAGGCGTAAGGATATAAAATGGACGTTAAATATCTAATAAAATATCAATATATACAGGCTGCGCTCAAGTCAGGCTACGCTCAAGTCAGGCTACGCTCAGGTCAAGCTACGCTCAGGTCATACGCTTCCAAAAGGCAGCGTATGAACTCCATACGACTCCTTACTATCCATGCCAGCGTACGCAAGTCATACGCTCCCAAAAGGCAGCGTATGAACTCCATACGACTCCTTACTATCCATGCCAGCGTACGCAAGTCATACGCTCCCAAAAGGCAGCGTATGAACTCCATACGACTCCTTACTATCCATGCCAGCGTACGCAAGTCATACGCTCCCAAAAGGTAGCGTATGGACTCCATACGACTCCTTGCTACCCAAGTGAGCGTATGCAAGACATACGCTCCCAAAAGGCAGCGTATGGATCGGACTGCGCTGCGCTAAAGAGCGCGCGCAGCTCAGTGGCGCAAGCTAAAAAGCTAGCGCACACTGCTCACTGTCTTCTCCAAAACAGCAAGAACTCCATTGTTCGAACCCAAAGCTTCAAAATCCATAACTTGGTCAAAAATAAGTCCAAATCTAACTTTGCAAAGGTCAAAATTGGGTAGAATAAAATTCTCTACAACATGGAACCATCAAAACTTGAAAACAAAGAAGTTTGATAGATCAAAACCACCAAAATCCGAAAACAACTAATTTCTAGATCTACTAAAAATAAAACTTCAAAATGAAAAATGCCAAGTTCTAAACTCTCTTAGAATCACAAGGGGAAGAGAATGGAACCATAAAAATGGGTCCTCATGAAGAAGCAAGATGTACTTGCCTATGGGTTTGGTAGGTGGAGAGAGTAATGAGAAAGAAGAAGAAGAGTAATGGTGAAGGAGAGTAATGAAGAGAGAGAAAGAGTTGGGGGCTTTAAATGGGGGTGATGGGTTCGGTTCATGATGAACCACCAACCCGAAAATAAACCAACCTAGGCCAAACCTAAAGTAAGCTAAAGCAGAGAATAAAAGCAGAAAGTAAAAATACAGAAAATTAATTGCGGGAAATTAATTAACATAAATTTAAAGAGATTTAAATACAAAACAATGCATGATAAATATTTAAATAAATATATTAAAGCAGTACATGTATTAAAAATACGTATACTGGAAACGGGGAGTGACAGTTCACCTTTGTTATCTCTTTATATATAAAGTGAGTCTCGGCCTTGCTTATCAAAGTGTTATATTTAGAGAGTTATTAGCACATTGAGAATTTCTTGTCTCTGTATAATAAATAAATAACACCATATAACTACTCTGTTTCTCTTTAAATGGTGCTACATGTCAAATTAATAGCTAATTTTTTTATAATACTTATTTGTTCAATAAATTCATTGACTGCTTATGGTTTCTTTACCAGGTACATATTTTGCATATACGTAGGTGCTAATGCTCGAGTTCAGTGAATCTCTTTTTAACTGATGCCACGACATCATTATGCACCTATGGATTTCAAGACCGTGCGGACCAAGCTTTCAGGTGGAGCTTATGCTTGCTTGGAACAATTTGAGGTTGGTAGTCTCGTTGTTTGTGTTGTATGAGATAGAATGCTTGCCTATTTACAGTTGTTCCGCTGGCATTGCTATTTGCTATTTTTTGTTTCTCAGTTAAATTGTTATTTGCTATTCTTTGTTTCTCAGTTAGATTACTGGAGAAGTGGATTTGTTTCCTCCCTACTTGGAGAAGTTGATTTGTTCTTCACATAATGCTAGGAATGGTATGAAATTCTGCTAGTTCTTTTTACATGATTAATGTTAATACAACATGATACTAACTTTATCACATGTTGAACCATATATGTAAGATGAGTAACTCCCTAGTTCTCTTTCAACTGTGCTTTCAAATCCATTTATTTGAATGGGTACATGAAAATGAAAAGAATGATTATCGACATGATGATAGTAAATTTCTATCAACATAACCTGAGAAGACATGAAGATATATATTCAAGGAACAATTGGCAAATAGATGATACAATGAATCTTGGCAGGATTAAGGTAAAAGTCCGACCTATTATTTTCTCTTTCATGAATCTTTCTTATTGTAAGACATAATACCTAAGAATGACAAATGATTCAGACATGGTGCTTATTCACAGACAAGTTCGGTGGAGATAGAGTGCATATGCAATAAAGCAGATGAAAGCATCCTATAAACAACCGCGATTAGCATTAAGTCAAGAGCTTGAGCACCCGAACAGATGGTTGTCTTGGTTATAATAAAGCATGGCTCATCAACCTGTGATCCCAATCATTTGAGGCAGCCCCAATCATTTGAGGCAGCATCGGTCCCGATTGAAGACTTCTTCCCTTGCAGTCCCAACTTAAGACAGTTTCTTCATACAACAATTTGTAGTAGCAACAACATTAGAAATTATTTTTTAAAGTGTACAATTATATTTTGTTGTTGATGTTATTTATTATTTATAAATTTTAATTTATATACTTTTGATGACATTTTATAAAGATTAACTTTTAGAAAATATTATTAGTTGTTTTGTATTAAGTTGATATGTTTGGTTGATTTAATGGAGCTCTTGGATGTTGATTCAAGGTTTGTGTAAATTTTTTTGCACCATTTATTATGTTGTTTCAATAGAGGAATAATCAGATTTGTGGTTCAAACTAAAAACGGAAAGCAAAACTAAAACTAAAAAAACAGAAACATTAATAAAGCGTTTCAAAACTAGCCACGAGAACAATGCAAAAGCGTTGTAAATTATATTTACGAACAAGCCTAAAGCGTTTCAAAATGATATTTAGAAATGTTTCAACGGTGTTCCAAAAATAATTTAGTAATGCATTATATGTGTTCCAAAATCTGTTTTAGGAACATCTTATAAATGTTCCAAACTTAATTTAGGAACGCTTTATAACCGTTTCAAAAGTTGCAACGCCACTTTTAGGAACAATTATGATATGTTCCTAAAATTATTAGGAACATACAAAAACTGTTCCTAATTGCCTTTTTTGGTGTAGTGGTTGTTGATTAGATAGTAACCTAGGACAGCGTTCTACCGTCGACACTGTGACGTAGGCTGGACGTCCCACTTCTCGTGCCCCTACACTGGGTGCTGGTCGTGACAGAAATATATTTAGTAAAACAAGTAGTAGATAATACTAAACTATCAGGGCAACTGAAAACTAAATAGCAGTAAAAATAATATTTGTCCAATAGTTCGACAAGATGTACTTGCCTAAAATAGCTCCAAGCCTAACTCTTCAACTCCACCACCAAGAGGGGTTCAGAAACTATACTCTGAGGCCTCAAGACCAAGCTCCTAGTGCACGAGAAAAATGGAGAGAAAACGAGAAGAGAAGAAGAGTGGAGAGAGATTGCAAAAAAGAAATTTTGAAGGGTATATAGAGAGAAGGTGAATTAATCGTGACCATCCTATCGTGATCCGCGACTCGATTTGAATCAATCTTGACCGTTCAGAAGAAAACTAAATATCCATTGGATAATAGGATGTATCTTTACTATTCATGAAAATATCTAAACACTATTCACAAAAATATCAGAATACTATTCACGAAAATATCTGAAATAAAAAAAATCAAAAAGCAGATAATATTTCTCGGACAGTATACCGTCGGTACGCACCGGTATGACGGCGGTATGCCGGTCAAGGAGTAAAGTCTCAAAAATCAAGTTTTTCTACTGTTTACTGCACTACAAAACAAAGTAAACTTTTGGGACGACACTATTTAGTCTGAAACGTCCTAAAATTTTAGTTTTTATGATGGCTATATTTTTGGTAACAAAAAAAGTATTATTTGGGACAGATTGAAAGATAGATATCTTATTTGGGACTATTAAATTTTTTGTCCCAAATAAATCCTAGGACCGTCCCAAATAATCTCGAGTGGAATGCCAAATATTTGGAAGCTAATTACCATTTTTTTTTTGTTTCCCTCTGTAATTTCGCATCCTCTATTTCATATGTATCCTTATTTCCCCTTCCTTTGCTAAAGGCTTTTTCTAAGGGCACCCCAACTATTACTAGGGACTATCACTTATTAGGGGACAGCCCAGGTTTGAGGAACTTTTACTGGGGACGTCCCGAAAATTACTTGGGGCTATCCCACCCCCCCAAACCCTCTCTTTCATTTCATTTTCATAAAAAAAATTCTCTCTTCAATACCCTCTCTCCAAAACCCTACTCTCCAAAACCCTACTCTCCAAAACCCTCTCTCCAAAACCCTACTCTCCATAACCCTCTCTCCAAAACCCTACTCTTCAAAGCTCATCAATGGCACCAAAGAAGAAACCCTCATCACAAGCTAGGTATGTTTTCCCTAATTATTGTATATTTTATTTTACATTTCAAAGAATCTTTGAGAAATCTCTTAAATGTTATTATAAATTAGGTTAGAACAATTCAAAGTACTTTTCGAACTCGAAAATCTCCTTTTTTCGTTTAAACCTAACCTAGAACACGAAATGGCCGTTCGGCTGGTCGTCATCCCTGAGGACTGTCGAAGAACGGACAGTCCTACTGCCAAAGTGGACTGCCATGTATTAGGCAGTCCTATTATAAAACAGGACTGCAGGAAGTCTGGCAGTCCTGTTATAAAACAGGACTGCCATCTCTCTGGCAGTCCTGAAAGAATGATGGACTGCCAGGATCATGGCAGTCCTTAAGGCCAACTTCATAATTTTATTTACATCCATTATTTAATGACTCTAACCCTATAATACTAACCCTATGTTGTCCTGTAGTCCTGTGGCCGCTCCCAAAAGAAAGCGACCCTCCACCGCATCCTTGCAGGGAACGTAGTGAGCGGCCTCGTCCTCTTGAGAGACCAATAAGAATTTCAGAACCGCAGCGACAATGGGAACAACCACACCCCCATACTCGTTCGAAGCAATGAGGTACTCCTAGTCCTCTGTCTTCTTCCGATGACGACGACGACGTACCTATCAGCCAAATTCTAGCACAAGGTAGTTCTGGTGCCGGTCCTTCTGAGGATCCTGTCTGTACGCCCAGTACCGGTCCTTCTGAGGATCCTGTTCGTTTGCCCGATGTCGATCCTTCTGAGGAGGAGGACCCTGTCCGTCCACCAGGTTGCTCAATGTTGTTGTCGTTCGACAACTACATTGCTTATAAAATATGGAAGAACCCGGTATGTACATTATGTTTGTAAGTTTCCGTTTATATATATATATATATATATATATATATATATATATATATATATATATATGTATTTCATAATCATATTTTTATTATGTTGTCCGACATACTGGAGAGCTGTCGTATTCTTAGGGCCGTGAGCCACGGGAGGAAGTGCGTTGCCTGGTCTTTTAACCATTTACCCGAGGACGTCCAGAGTAAAATATTTTCTACCGATTTACATAATTTGGCTAAATATGCCTACAAGATGTAGGACAGTGCTCCCATATCGGCCTTTGTGGAGAGATGGCATCCGGAGACCAACACATTTTATCTCCCAGCCGAGGAGTTGACCATTACCCTTGACGACGTCTATCAGATACTGGAGTTGCTGGTGGAGGGGTGCGCCATGACAAATGAATATTTATGTACTTAGAAGGATCTCGAATGGTACGATCGTATAGTTGATTTTGTAGAAGATAACCTTGGGGTGGAGGCCACTACCTTTACAACCCTGCCGGACTTCAAGAAGTCCTACGGAATTCCTCTGTCATGGTTGGTGGAGAATTTCAAAGGCCCGTATGAGGCGGATGATGAAACCGTTGAGAGGGTGGCCCAGGCATACATGCTCTTCATACTTGGATCGATCGCCATTCCAGACAAGTCGGAAACCTCTATACATGCTAGGTATCTTGCGAACCTATCTGTTATAGACGACGTAGGAGCCATATCCTGGGGCAGCGGTATACTTGCTAATATTTATCGTGAGCTTGGTATAGCATCCCGTGTCGGAACCAAGACCATGGCGGGATGCCAGACTCTACTCCATGTAAGAAAATTTCTAACCTTTAAACTAATATACTAGCTAGATTTTGTTGTTAATTTAATGACTATTCATTTATAAATTGTATAGGCATGGATATAAGAGCACTTTCCGATGCTCAAGCGGGTTGAGCTGAACCCATGCTATGAGGAGCACCTTCCTAGAGTGTGTCAATGGAAGCCAACTCAGCTGGAAACTAAAAATCATGAAACGCTGGTTTCCATTCGTGATGTTCTGGATAATTTGGTGCCAGAAGAGGTTAGTAGATAGCACGTAGATAGCGTAGACTATTTATTTGGTATGTTTATTTGTTGACTATTTTCTTTTAACTTTTTGTCCTACAGATAGTTTGGCACCCATACCGGGATTTTCGGCAGTTAAATCGCCATCTGCAACCAGTATCTCTATTTCATGGTATGATCACATGCTATGATATTACGGAGCCTTACATGCCTGATAGAGTACTTCGTCAGTTTGGCCTCGTATAAACTGTACCGTAGTGCACATTAAGGTTATTGGAGCCTTCATGCGGGACCCAACCTTTGAACTACAAGTCGCCCTATTTCGACTGGGTGACCGACTGCTACTCCGAGTGGCAACGACATTTGCTTGGGGAAGAACTTCGATAACCGGTGGAGGAGATGCACGACTACAACGACGAGTACATGCCGTACTACTTGGCAGTCGGACATCCTAAGTTGTCGAATCCTAGCAATCCAGGGCCGTTGCCGTTGGAGCTCTAGGACCTCTGCCTTCCAAAAATGTCTTATATGCTTCATTGGTCAAGATGGTAAGTTTATAAATTATAGTTTGTAAATATTTTCAAATTTAACTCTCTTAATTGACGTTTTGTTATTTACAGGCTACTCGGGTGAAGGCTTTGGCGAAATCCTTCGTATCGGGCTGCCATAACGATGAATGTGTCAATATCGCGAACCAGTTGGAGCACATCGACGACACTGTCGAATTTTTTTTCATGCAAAATCGGAAGGCACGTACGAAGGCCCGGCATGATCACAGCTAGATTATGTTTTGTATTATAAAAATTGTATTTTGAAAATTGTGATGTTTAACTTGTTGGGTACATTATGAAAATTGTATTTTAGATACATGGATGTCTAACTTGGATGTTTAACTTTTTGGCTAGATTATGTTTAACTTGGATGTTTTACTTGTTTAAATTATGATGTTTAACTTGTTGGCAATATGTTTAACTTATTTAAATTGTAAATTCTATGTTTAAATCGTGATGTTTACTTGTTGGCAATATGTGAAAAAACTTGTTGCCTCATAGTGAGTTTTGATCAGGACTGCCAGATCACTGGCAGTCCTTGTTCACATTAAGACTGCAACTGATCTGACAATCCTGATCAAAACTCACTGTGAATGAGTTTTGATCAAGACTGCCAGAACACTAGCAGTCCTAATGTGAATGAGGACTGCCAGTAGTCTGGCAGTTCTGATCAAAACTCACTGTGTGAGAGTTCAAAACTCACTCACAGTGAGTTTTGATCAGGACTGCCAGACCACTGGCAGTCCTAATGTGAATAAGGACTGCCAGTAGTCTGGCAGTCCTGATCAAAACTCTCACACAGTGAGTTTTGATCAGGACTGCCAGACTACTGGCAGTCCTAATGTGAATCAGGACTGCCAGTGGTCTGGCAGTCCTGATCAAAACTCACTGTTAGTGAGTTTTGAACTCTCACACAGTGAGTTTTGATCAGGACTGCCAGACCACTGGCAGTCCTAATGTTAATTAAAACTCACTGTGAGTGAGTTTGTATCACATAATGCACACAAGTAGAGTGAGTTTGGCAGTCCTGATCAAAACTCACTGTGAGTGAGTTTTTTCACATATTGCACACAAATAGGGACACATATTGCACACATAATGCACACAAGTAGATATTTTTTCACACGTATAGCAGACAAGAAAAAGTAAAAAACAAAAAATATATATTTGACTTCACATTTCAAAATGATATACTTTAATGTTTACAAAATGGATCATCCATATAAAAAATGTGAAAACTTTATTCAGTCGATTTCGACGTCGTTGCGGCCAACCGGTAAGTCTCTTGGCTCCTCCATCTTCAACAGTTTCCTACAATGATTGATTTGATGATCAAAAGGTTCGGTCTAGGACTTCGCTTCTTCCGGTGCTAGTTTGTACCAAACTGTTGTAGTTGGAGGAATCGGAGAATGACCGATCATCCTTTACATGACAAAGTGATCTTTGATTTGACCTATAGTACATAGATTAGTTTGTCTGTGCTCCGCCGGAGGAGCGCACATCGAAAAAAAAGTATTGCGAATCCCCGCTGAATAAAGTACAACAGGGATCCGGTACCGATTAGCAAATAAATACAAGGCAGACGGGACGGACATGTAGTGGTCTGGCCTGGTAACACTGTCAGTGTAAGGAATACTTGTCAACAAACTTGCAACTGTTTCTTCGCTTATGATGCGAGAGTATAATAAAAGACGACTCTCTAATTCCTCGTACAGCTCCTGCCTCACTTGCCTCCATCCGTCTTTGTCAGAATAACCAAGATATATTGCAAGTACATGAAATCCGCAATGGCCATCCCCCGGGACATCAACAATAGACCAGATGTAACTGCGAATCTTAGGATAAAAACTGTGGATATACAAACCCAACGTTTGTCTATCCATAGTATCTTCGTTTGCAATATCCGTTTTCTCCTTTTTTTCGGCGAATGATAAGCTTGCTCTTCCGTACAGGCGGAGCTTGCTCTAAGCTTCGTTCAATATGCTCAAAGGATGATGGATCTCTCTTAGTTGACTCAAGCCTTCTCTTCTGTGAACTACTCATTCTTGTTTGAGGCCTGCCCTTAAGATTGGAAATAACGGACGGCTCATGCATTCTAGTAGTCACCGGATATGCAATTTCTTGGATTTTAACCTCAATGCACTCCCGCTCTGCTCCTACTGAGGCACACTACCGTGCGTGGAGAAGTTTCACTTGTGGCAAAGAGAAGAAATCACCGTCTGTCTTCACCACGGGCATTATAGACAACTGCCTCCAACGTTCATCGACAGCAACTACTGGATTAGGAATGGACTGACGACGACATTCATTAATCTCATGGGCACAAAGGAGGCCCAGTATATGTCGATGTACACACCCGTAAACCTGAGGATCAAAGCCGATAAATTTTGACCTATCAATCTCTTCAAATATTAATGCCAACGCCTTGTGAGAAAGGACACGCATTAAAGAATCCAAGAGGACTTCCTTTCTATGCTCATGCTTGACAATATTTAAGTTCATCTCAAATGATGCCTTAATTTTGTTCACCGTCCGATCTATTGATAGATGCATCGCTTGCCAAACCGAAACAAAGTTGCCTTGAGATGACTTTAAATGCCTCTTTAATACTGAGTGTGCTCCTTCGACACGGTTGGTAGTTATCGTACCGTAATGCTTCACCACATTCGTCCATGCTAAGACGAATTGTTCTTTGTGCGGTTCAAGCCATGTCTCTTTGATGTAAGAAATGCATGCCGACTCCCTCCCCTCCCACTTCTCCTTGAACAAGTACCATGCGGCGTCGTAACGGTCTATCGTACTGGCTCGCCATACACAATTCCAGTCATGGTTGAATTCGTCAAAAACTTGCATGTCAAGTTTACTATCCACTTTTCCAAACTTCAACCTACATTGGGATTGTATATTACGATTTACATGAAAAGTGCATAGCAATGTATCCGCTTGAGGAAACACAATCCAAATAGCATTAATTAGAGCATACTTTCTGTCGGTAACAAAAACAGAGGGCTCTCTCTGACCGGTGTAAAGTGTTTTCAGTTTCTCCAACGCCCATGTGTAGTCTTCAACTTTCTCACTCTTCATGAAGCAAAAAGCAACTAGAAATGTTTTCCATGTAGAGGTGAAGCCGACAACATGAAAGAGAGGCATCTTGAATTTATTGGTCTTGTACGTGCAATCAAGAACTAACACGTCGGCGAAAGACCGAGCCAAATATGTGCAATCGGGATGGGCCCAAAAGATTGAAATGACTTTATCGCTCTGGGGATGTCTTCTATGGTGCTCAACATAATGATTATCTCCAAGCAACTTCAGCACTTCTTGGATCGCCATTCTCGATTTCGACCGAATGACGTTAGAAGAAGATAGGGCGTTGTATATTGACTTCATTGTAGACTTGTTCTTCTCATCTTCATGTCGTATGACGAAATATATTTGTCTCGGTGCAACTCCGGAAGTGGACAAGTCTTCGACTATCTTCTTCTCCGTATTGTTCAACCGTCCAACATACGGATGACCCAATAGTGTTTCGGCAATCTCGTGGTTGTGGATTCCATTCATGACTTGGACTGTCCACTTCGCTTCTTCATCCTTTCTAATATAGATTTTGAATGGACAACCATATTTTCTTGTTCCAACATTTCTTTTTGAAACTTTACTTTTGACAACTTTATCTTTCTTATGGCTTCTGAACACACCACCTCGTTCACATGAAACCACCGTAGTTTGTTGTCCCGGACGGTTTCGGGCCGATCTAGATATCACAAGAACTATGTTGTTTGCCCGTCCAACTTCTTGGCACTAATTTAGCGCACCTTCGCTTGATTCAAAACACATATCGGTCCAGAATAAATGGCCTACATCGACGCCAATTGGAGCAGCTACCTCGATACCGAAAGATGATAAGTCCTACAATATAACTTAAAGTTAATAAAAGTAAATAACACAACACCAAAAAAGTGCAAACTGCTGCCAAAATGTAGGACTGCAGAGGGCAAGACAGTCCTTGCAATAATCAGGACTGCCACCACTCTGGCAGTCCATATGTTTTAAAGGACTGCAGCTGTTTGGGCAGTCCTGTATTTAGAGGTGGACTGCCAGAGTAGAGGCAGTCCTGTCTGTCACAATCCCGAATTTCACCCGACATGAATGTTAAAATTTGCTTACCAAGAGTGCATCCGAAGCAATAATGTGTTCTTCGGACATATCGGGTCGAGAGTCTACTACATTCGATGACCCGGGTTCTTCTATGTTCCTTTTTTTTCTAAATTAAACACATATAAATCATAATTTATATGTGAAATTATTGTTGGAAAGTCTACAAATATATTAATTAGATGACATACCCATTAACGGAAGAAGTCGATGACACTATAACAAAAATTTGCACACTAAATCTTCACAATGCCTTGGTTGGAAGAAAATTTGGGTTAGGGTTTACAATTTTATGACCTAGAAATTTTGAGGAGAAGAAAAGATAGAGGAGAAGGAAAGAGTAGAAGGAGAGAAGAAGAGTTGGGAAATAAAATGAAGTTGGTATTTATATCATTTCTTGGGCTAGTCCCAAGTAAAAAATTTTGATGGCAAACTTGTAGTTTTTTTCAAAATTTTTGGGATAGGCCCTAGTAGTTTGTGTGGTGCCCTTAGAAAAAGCCTTGCTAAATCACTACACCAAAATAAACCAAAATTTCAATTTCCTCTTTTTCACAGTCTCCTCACTTCCTCCTCCCGAATCTGCTCTATTTCATAGGTTATCTCCCCATCTTCTCCCTCTTTATCTCCATCTCGAGCGTGGCCTCCGCCACCACCACCCTCACCCTCTTTGGTGCCATCACCACTCCCACCACCACCACTCTCTCACACACTCTCTCTGCTCTCGATCCAAACCCTAAACCTAAAAGTTCATAAACACCATGTTCCAAGGGAAAGCCAACAAGAAGAAGCATACCAATCCTAACCCTAATTTTGATCTTGCTTCGACGACGACAACGACGACTTCATGGAGTTCGAGTTCTTCCTCGAGGAGAATCTCCGCAACGCCAACAACTCCAACTACGAGAATGACACCACAATCCGTAATAAGGTCTTCGTCATCCTCACCGCTCCCCGAGAGTGCCGTCGGATCAATACAGATAGCGAGGTTAGGGTTTTTTCTTCGAGTCTTTTTTCTAGAGTTAGAGTTTCTGATTTAGGGAAATTTAATCATTTAGAATTTACCATTTTTTTATTCCTTTGGTATAATAGTAATAGTTATGAAATTGTGATATCACTTATCCCATTTCATGTCATCAACATCATAGAACTCCACGGTCATGGTGTTCATACAGTCATACTAGAATATTTTTGCTTTTTTTGTTTTTAATTTTCTTCAAATTATTCATCTAAGGGTGGCTCATAGGATTAGACTTGGATTATCTTTATATGAGATTTATTATCTAGATGTCTTCCATAGACTGTCTATATTGGTACACAAATAGTTGGTTGGCTTGGTTGTTATTCTTGGTCAATTATGTGATGAGTAGTTTAATACCTACTATTTAGCATCCGTTGCTCGGTAGGGGTGAGCAATTTGCGGTTTTGCAACCGCAAACCGATCCGAACCGACCCGTTATTGAAGTTCAGATCGGTTTTATAGAAAACGGGTTGGATAACGGTTCTTATAAAGGAAAAACGGATCCCAAACCGACCCGTAAACCGTTTGTACCCTCCCTATAAAATCAAAAGAAAACCATACATTCATTTCTCTCTCTCCACTGAGTCTCCACACCTCCGATCGTTCGTCGCCCCTGGAAAGAAAGAAAACCCTAGATTCTAGAAGAGGAGAAATTCGAGAAAACCCTAGATGATCTAGGCTAGATCTGATCACTCTCTCTCTCTCTCTCTCTTCCGTGACCAGTTCAGTGAGTTCACCTCTCCATCCTCACTTCTTCACCAGTGACCAGTTCGACTCTCTTAGTCTTCGACTCTGAGTCGCCTGACTCTCTGAGTCGTCTCTCTAGTCTTCGACTCAGGTCCTGGAACCACCAGACCGGAGGTGGAAGCTCGGTTCGGTTTCTCCTAACCTAGATCCGTCGAGATCTAACCTAGATCTAGTAATTTATAACCTAGATTCGTGGAGATCGAACCTAGATCTGGTAATTTCTAACATCATAATTTTTTTTCCAAATTGTTAGTTCTTTAATTTTTGTTTTGTAATAAATTAATTTTTTCCTTGCATGAATCATGGAAGGGGAACCATTCAACCATCATCGGTTACATAACTGCTGCAAAAATTCTCTTGCATACTACTCTCTCACAGTCTCACTGTAAGCCCAAATCTTGAACTATCCAAATTTATAGATTTGTAGAATATGTCAATATAATTATGAAGGGTGTACTTGTTAGTTGCTGGCTTACTGCTGCCCAAAAAAGCTTATGCTGCAAAAAAAAGCTAAAGAACTGCTGCAAAAAAAAAAAGATTGTGCACAATGCACTTGCTTGATTGTTGTGCTGATTAGTTTGCTACAATGTACATCTGTATGTTTAATTCATGTCGTAGTTTAATTCATATGTGCTTAATTGTCACCGTGTACATCTGTCTGTTTAATTCATATGTACTTAAGTGTCACAGTGTACATCTGTCTATTTAATTCATATGTCGTAGTTTAATATTGTCGTAGTTTAATTCATGTCTTAGTTTAATTCATATGTGCTTCAGTGTGTAACCTGGCATAGTACACTTGCTCAATATTTTTTTGTTCCTGATATCAGATATGTATATCTGTAACCTGTTTACCATAGCTGCTTTAAGTCAAGTGTCATAGTTTAATACATATGTGGCTAAATTAACTTAAACTAAAACTATTTGTACATCTGTCTATTGAGTATTAACTAGTAACTATACGTTACCTATTAGGGTTAGGTAAGGATTAGGTAGCTTAGGTTACTCATTAATTATGTGATGTTTAATAGGTAGCACTAATCAATGGCAACAAGTTCATATTCATGCAATGTGCGTATTTCTTCTTTATTGTTGGAACTTTATATTCTTAGTTCTTATTTTGAAAGACAAATTTGTTATTTTAGATGTCGCACGAAGGGAGTCCTTCTCAACCACCGACTAGTTCTCATGGCACTTGTGACCCAATTTCCAATCCTAATTCGAGTCTTCGGGTTACTAGGAAACCTACGAAGAAACGGGGTCCGTTTTGGACAGATTTTGATAAAATTATTGATACTGCTAGGTCTACTTATTTTGGATTTTATGGATACTGCTAGGTCTTATGGATACTGCTTGTAATATTTTAGTACTGCATGGTTCAGGTCTTACAGATACTACTCTGCTTCTGTTCTGATACTGCATGTTTTGGTTCTGCTTGTAATATTTGATCTTGTGGATAGATGGATACACATGTTTTGGTTCTGTTCTGATACTACATGTTTTGGTTCTGCTTGACAGCTTGTAATGTTTTGGTACTGTTCTGATACTGCTTGTTTTGGTTCTGCTTCAATTATTACTTTCATACATGCTTCTTGTTCTGATACTGCATGATCAGGTTCAGGTCTTATGGATACATGCTTCATGCTTGTCTTCTATATACTGCATGGTTCAGGTCTTATGGATACTACTTCTGTTCTGATACTGCATGTTTTGGTTCTGCTTGTAATATTTGGTCTTGTGGATAGATCATGTTCAGGTTCAAATTCTGCTTGCTTGGCTGCATGCTCTGATAGTCTGATATATACTTCCTTGCATGGTTTGGTTCTGCTTGCTAGGCTGCATGCTCTGATATATACTGACTTGCAGATTATGATACTGCTTTTGTGTTTGTTCTGATACAGCTTCTGTGTTTGTTCTGATACAGCTTCTGTGTTTGTTCTAACTTCTAATTTTTCTTCTAACTTGGCACTCTATGCAGCCAGTGGCTTGGCGTGGCACTTGTTGCAGCCAGTGGGGACGGAGAGGTTCTATGATTCATATCTTTCGTTTAATATTCAAGAATTTTACTAAATATTTTCATAAGATTGGGCGATGATGATTTGACTAACTGCAGCCGATGGCGAGGCACTCGTTGCAGCAATTGGTGTGTCATACATGATACATTGCATTTGTAATGTAATGGTGCATAAAAAGTCATTATGAGCCTCTTTTTAGTTCTTATAAGTGTTAATGCAGGCTCGACATGAGTGATGAGTCTACAATTCAAGGCTGGAGATTAGGAATTCTGGCCCGGACTTCTATTCTATTAAATTATTAATGCATCTGTATATTTGTATCAGTAGCATCTGTATATTTGTAATTTGGTTCTTTCGTTCATTTTTGGAGACTGGAGATTAGGAATTGTATCTGTGTTTGTAATCTGGCCCAGGCTTTACAAACATTGCATCTGTGCTTGGTTTATCAACTATCTGTGTTTTGTTACTGCATTCTGTGTTTTGTTACTGCATCTGTGCATCTGTGCACTGGACAAGACTGGATTTTTTTGCAGCATTACATCTTGGTTTATCAAAAGCCTGGCTCAGTGGCCCATCTGTGCACTGGACAAGACTGGAATTTAAAATTTGTGTTTTGTTAGTGCAGTTCGGCCCAATGGCCTCTCTTTTCGTCTAATATTTAAGCCTCAAAATAACCGGCCCGGCCCATTGGCCCATCAACCGAACCATCCGACAGGCGAACCGTTTAATTTCGGTTCGGTTTTGCCCCGTTTAGGTTCCAAACGGTTTGGTTTCGGTTGTTCATTTCATTTGTCGGTTTACGATTTATGTCGGTTCTTTCACAAATGGTTCGGTTTGACCCGAACCGAACCGATGCTCACCCCTAGTTGTTCTTGCTGCATTAGCATTGGTAATTGTGAGATTAAGTTGCAACATATGTAGTTCTATGTCTTTACACCTTAAAATTACTCGGTAATAGTATTGTTATCGATAGGTACATGTATAGTTATCTGAATCCAGACACGGAATTTTGACTGATCTAAGTTCTGAAACTGAGCCTAAAAATATAAGTTTGGGTCCTCTCTGATTTGGTTCCTTTGTACAGAGGTGGATGACCTATCCATTCACCATCAGATCTGAATTGGGTCAACGATTTTCTATAATCCATTCAAGTTTTACTGTGAACTCACCTTTGTATATATTCATATGTTGTAGAGTTTGATCATGGTACCATTCGAGCTATTAGGCTTACATTGAATAATGGCCAAATGATAGCTAGTAATTTCATATCCACATAACTGATAATATCTCAATATATTGATAATAGTAGCTCAGTTATGTATGGTGACCAAGGTTTGTACTAATAATCAATTTGAGCATGAGAGATACCTTGATCGGCTTGCATTGAGGTTTGACAAACACTCCCTTATCCTATAATATAACTTGTCATTTTCTGAATTCTTGGTTCTGCCCTTGGCCGTCGGTATGCCGCCCGAATAACCATGGTTGTTTTCAGCCCTTGATACACTGTTTCGATTCCCAGGCTTCTTCGAACATCGGATATTAAGTTGCTCATTTTTAGGTCTAGGACTAAACATACATGGAATGGGGCTTTAAAGAAGGATATAGTTTTTCTTGTTGGATGTGGCGGCTAACAAGTTTAATATTTAGTAAAGAGTTTAAATAGCAGACACAAAAATTTAATTTCTACAAATATGCTTATTTGCTTAAAAATTAGGGTTATTTACACCAACCACCCCTATGTTTTTGGTTTATAACAAGGGGTACCCCTGATTTCAAAAAATTACACTGACCACCCCTCCCTTTAGAAAAATAAAATAAAAATAGGGGTAGTTAGTGTTATAATTTTTTATTTTTATCTTAAAGTAGGGGTACCCCGTGTAATAAACCAAAAAAGTAGGGGTGATCAGTGTAAATAGTTTAAAAGTAGGGGTACCCCGTGTTATAAATCAAAAACATAGGGGTAGTTAGTGTAAATAACCCTAAAAATTAATATACATTATCTTCTAGGTGACATGTCTATTACCTAACATTATGCTACACTATATTGCTAACATCACTACTTTAGAGATATTTTGAGTTCCCTATGAAAAGTTTGAATGGTGCATTTTCAAAATTCGTCAAAATTAAAATGTTGTAGACTATACTGTCCCTTCTACACTGAGAAGTAGATGTAACAACTACTTACTAGATTTTCTTGGGTTCTATTTCACAATTATGTGAAGACAGACTGCTAAAGGAAATCTTTTGGAACCTTCACTTGCTAAGTGAAAGATAGAAATGTAGAGTGATGAGGATGTACACGGGCTGTTAACTATGAAGAATGGAAAGAGATGAGCAGTTTTGTGAAGGATGAGTAATAAAAATGGCCTAAATAAGAGAACAACACTGAAATATTTTCTGAAAATTGTTTATCATAAATTGGTTTTTGCATCTAATGAAAATAATTATTGTTAGGTGTTGGTGCTTAGAGTTCTTCCTTGTTTGGTGCTTTGTTTGCATATAAGATTTACAGCAAAATGGGAGAAGGTTGTTTTCTAACCGGTTGCAGTTTTCTTAATTCTTGCTTTCACCTAGTACATAAATGTTGTATAGACACTATTTGCCTTTACTCTCTGGTTTCTAGGCATGTTTCTGATTGATTCATGACTAGTTTGTTGATGTACTATATTTCTTGTGTCAATTTAACAAAGTTCTCATCCTTGAAGGCTCACATGTATCTTGCTGCCATAAATGCTAGGAACCTTGTCAGGTATTAGAGTGCTGGGATAGGGAAAAGAAAGAAATGGTAGCTATTAAGATTGTTTGTGGAATAGAAAAGTATAGAGAGGCTTCTATGATTGAAATAGATATGCTCCAACAACAGGGGAAACATGACAAGGCTGGCAGTTGGTGAGTCTTTCTTCTCTTGTACTTTGTCGCCAACCATTTTTAATTGCGTGGTCAATGTTTTGTTTTGGTTGAGTTTATAGCTGTGTATAAGCTGGTGTATTTTTGTAGTTGTGTACAAATACGGAACTGGTTTGACTATCGTAACCATATATATGTGTCGTAAGTACACATCAATTTGTGATGAATTCTCTAATTTACCCTAGCAATGTTGGGGTTTAAAATCCATTCGTGGATTTTATTGATTTGACCAGGTATTTGAGAAGCTTGGATCAAGCTTGTATGACTTTCTACGAAAAAAACAGTTATCATCCTTTTCAGATTGATCTAGTTCGTGAACTTGGCAAGCAACTTTTGGAATCTATAGCATTTGTGTAGTCAAATTCCACTAGTTTTTCTTAGTTTTTATTGTCTTGTCTGCCCAGCTGAGACTAGTTGGTTCAGTGGTGGTCTAGTTCGTTGGTTAACTGGTCTACATATCAATATTTGTCATGATTGCTGGCTAATATATGGTTCAATTATGTTTACTGTCTCCTTCCCTCTTTGCAGTCATGCACAATTTTCTTGTCAAGTAAATAGGTGCATTTGTCATTTTTTTAATACAAGTTTGATGTTTTGTTATCTTTTAGGTTGCAGCGGTCCTCAAAGATCGCCCACTTTAGTGTCGTTCCCTTGACGTGTTGGCTGTTATCCCTACTGGAAATGGTGGGAATATTGAGCTTATATACGAATATGTTTGTGTGCTTTTGTCATGTTATTTATATTTGTTCTCTAGAGCATTTGATTTTCTCCTAAATTTTATTTTACTCACAGTTCAACTTTGCTTATTTCAGCACTGCGTCATATTAAAAATATTGCACAGGAGAGCAGTTGTGAAGTTACATATGGTGGGGGTCGTCAACCTGGTGTCTTAAGGATATTTAGCCGGTGGTTGAGCAAGTAAATCTATTACTCTCAGTCATCAGTTCTAAGTAATGCCATTTTGCTTGGTCTGATCATCAAGCTCATTGTAATGAACTTTTTTACTCCATTTTAACATAAGTGAATGGCTGGTGAATAGTCATAGGCCCATTGTTCTCATTCCATACTTTTTCTATTTCTAACTTTGTTAGAAGTTTTTAAATTGCTTAATAACTTTGTTAGAAATTAAAGAACTCGTCTTTAAAGTTGGGTACAGTTGAAATGAGTCTAATATCTCAGATAATATTATTGAGGGCTACTGCCTACTACTTATAGAGGGTCCAACCCCTCTTCATATTACATCTAACCGATGTGGGACTAAAGTCCCTTATTTACTCTCAACACTCCCCCTCAAGATGGACGATAGATATTAATCATCCCCATCTTGTTACATAGCTTTGACAGACTCAATGAACTAAGACCCTTAGTCAGTCTGTCACTTGTTCTTCTGAGCGAACATAGTCAATCTTCAGTATCCCTTGTTCCAGCTTTTCCTTGATGAAGAATCGATCGATCTCGATGTGCTTCGTTCTGTCGTGCTGAACCGGATTGTTCGCTATACTTATCGCAGCTTGACTATCGCTCAGAAGGTGCAATGGTGTCCCCTTGTCTAGCTTCAACTCTGTCAGCAGCGCCTTTACCCATAGCAATTCTGATACTCCTAGAGCCATTGCTCTGTATTCTGCTTCAGCTGTCGACCGTGCTACCACTGACTGTTTCTTGCTTCTCCATGAAACCAGGTTTCCTCCTACAAAAACACAGTACCCTGTGGTAGACCTTCTGTCGTCTATGCAACTTGTCCAGTCTGCATCGCAGTATCCCTCAACATCTGTACATCCATTCTTCTTGAACCACAGTCCTTTTTCCGGCGTCCCTTTCAGATATCTTAGGATCTGAAATACTGTATCCATATGACCCGTTCTTGGATCATGCGATCTAGTGCATATTTCCTTTGTGAGAGAACAATTCCTTGTTCACCATCACACACCTCGATACCCAAAAAGTATCTCATCTCTCCCAGGTCCTTCACCTCAAACTCTTTGGCGAGTTTCGTCTTCAGCTTAGTGATCTCAACTACATCGTCACCTGTGATCACTATATCATCTACATATACAGCAAGTATAGTAATGTGGCCCCTTCCATGCTGGAGGAAGACAGTATGATCTGCATTTGTCTGATGGTACCCCATGCCAGTGACAGCCCTTCTGAATCTGTCAAACCAGGCTCGAGAAGATTGCTTCAGCCCGTACAGCGACTTCTTCAGTTTGCACACTTTTCTATATGACGTTCCTTCACCTGAATCTGACACAGAGTAGCACCCCGGAGGAGTCTCCATGTATACTTCTTCTTGTAGGTCTCTGTGAAGAAATGTGTTCTTTACGTCTAACTGGTGTAGCTTCCACCCATAGTTTGCTGCAATGGAGACCAGCGTTCTTACGGTACTCATCTTCGCTACTGGGGCAAAAGTCTCATCATAGTCGATACCATATGTCTAGGTATAGCCTTTTGCAACCAGTCTCGCCTTGTATCGTTCAACTTTTCCTTCTGGTGTCTCCTTCACTGTGTAAACCCATTTGCATCCCACAGCTTTCTTCCCTTCAGGTAATGGCACCAGCTCCCATGTCTTATTTTTCTCTAGTGCCCCAAGTTCTTCCATTATTGCGGCTTTCCATCTTGGGTCCTTCTTTGCTTCCTGCCAATTCTTAGATAAAGAAGTGGAGTCTAACGAAGTGAGGAATGTTTGATAAGTCGGAGAAATATTAGAATAAGATAGGTAGTTGGCGATATCATGTTCATAATCTTTATAACGAATAGGAGCCTTTCCCGTATTAATGCGAGAAGACCTCCTTAAGGGAGCAATGGGTGGTGGAGAAAGCATACCATCCGAATCGGAGAGACCCGCTTCCGAATCCGAGCGATCCGGTGCGGGAGTAACATCTTCAGGAGTCAGGGCAGGAGTAGACGAGGGACTTGGCACTATAGGCACAGGGCACGACACAGTACTGGACCTCTGCTGTCTTCTTCTGTAAACTTGGAGCTCCTTTTCCCTTGTCTGCTTCTCCCCCTGCGTAATGTACGTATTGTCTTCTTCATCCTCCGTATCAGTATCATTGATGCTTTCTCCCCCTTTCTTCCAGTGTGTCACGACTAGACAAGGTACCGATCCGACAACTACGTTTGGGCGTACTACCTCCCCCTCACGTCTAACACCCGCTGTGTGAGGCGTGTTCCCAAACGCAGAACCTTCGTCCGAACCATAATAAGGTTCCAGCTCTCTGAATGTAACGTCCATGCTTACAAACAGCTTCCGGTCAACCGGGCTTCAGCATACGTAACCCTTCTGTGTCCCGGTGTACCCAACAAAGACACACTTAACTGCTCGAGGATCCAGCTTACCAACGCCAGGCCTGTTATCGTGGACGAAGCATACGCAACCAAATACTTTCGGAGGAACGGTGTACGCAGTTGTCCCCGTGAGCATTTCCAAAGGCGTCTTCCAGTCCAGTAATTGAGAGGGCATCCTGTTGATGAGATAAGAGGCTGTCAAGACAGCCTGCCCCCACAAAAATTTAGGGACATTCATAGCCAGCATCTGTTTGCAAAAAACAAAAGTTGAAGAACTTTATTGATACAAACTGTGTAATAAAGATTACAAGAATTCTGGGAAAATTACAACTATAGGAATCCAATCTAGATGACGATTGCTTTATCCCTTGGACGATGTGAACTTTGAAGACGGAGCCTTTGAAGTTGAAAACAACTCTGGAAACTGAAGGCAAAAGCCTCGAAAATTGAAGGCAAAAGCCTCGGAAGAATGCAGCAACACTTGAGCAAGAACTCCTGGACTCTCTGATCTCTGAATCTTTGATATCCGATCTTGATCCCCTTGAATGAAGACTTGAAACTCTATTTATAGAGTTCTGAAAATAACTAACTTTCAGTTATTCTGGACTGCGCAGGAAGCTTTGTGCAGCAATTGGTTTGCGCAGCATTGGATTGCGCAAGCAGTTGCTGGATCGTGGGCCAACTATCATGGACACATGGCATCATTTGATTGAAATGCGCATGATCGTGCATAAACAGTTGCCACGTAATGAGCAATTGATGGCATGAATGCCACGTATACTTTATCAGTTATGTTGATAGAATGCGCAGACTAAACTGCGCAGCCTTGGTTTGCGCAGACTCAGAATACGCAAGAATGGTTTGTGCAGACTCAGTTTGCGCAAGAATGGATTGCGCAGCCAGCTGTCAGCCGCTCTCGAGCACTGTACGGCACCAAAAATGAACAGTCTCCTCGTTATCCGTGCTGTCAATTGTCAGAAAGATTTGATTTGATTCAGGTAATGATGACTTCTGCCACATCAGCCTGCGCAATTGGAAGTGTGCGCAAACCAGTGTGCGCAATCGGATTGCTGCGCAATCTGTTGCCTGCGTAAATCATCAAAATGATGTATATCTTGATTCTTTGACATTGTTGATTAATGCAACTTGATTTTTTTAGGACCTACAAGACCCCCTTCAAAGTTTTCGAAAGTTGATTTTATTCAAAATTTTGAAATACTTTGAATTTTTGAATGTTGAATCACTTTGCGCATGATGCTGAGCTGTCTGCGCAAAGCGAAAAGACCATAATTTTAGGCGCAATCCGAGGCATCCGTTTTGTATTTCGAAAACTATAAATACCCATCTCTTCGTTTTCATTTCTTTACTTTGCAATCTTTCGAGCTCTTGAGAAGAAAATCTTCCAACCCTTACTGTTCTCCTCCTCCGACGATTGTCATGGCACCACGACGATCCAATGTTCCCGCCACAGCCGCCGCGAAAGGAAAAGCTCTAGCCGAGTCATCTGACAGAGTTGCACGGCGGGCATCTCGACACGAATCCGCGCACCCCGCTCTGAGAGGTATTTGAACCGATCGAAAACCCCCTTTTTAGGGTGATTCGACTTCCTTTGATCTTCGAAACTCATCTCTTTTTAGAGATGAGTTCATATTGCGCCACCCTTTTTAGGGTTTTTGGTTGCATCAATCTGTCAGTCTTCATTTTTATGAAGGCTGTATTCCTGCACAACTTGTTGAATTGTGCTGACAGGAATTCAGCGCAATCGATTGCTTTGCGCAGGTTGTCAGCGCAAACTATCACTTTGCGCATCCTTCTGTGATGCGCAATCTGTTGTTGCACAAGTCATGGCAGCACAATCTGAGGTTGCGCACTCTAATGTTTTATGTTTTAAAACAGAGATTTTGACTTTGTACTAATCTTTATCTGTCTGTTGATGCAGTTGAGGTCAATGAAGACCCAGATTATGAACATTTTGTGGGAACCCTCTCAGAATCTGAATATAAAGAAGATCTGTCTCATGTTCACTATCCTCAGTACGATCTGCCGGCTTCCCGTCAGGCTATACTGATTTCTCAGGATAATGAAACTTTAATGTGTTTGATGAATGGACAGCCTCTAGAATCAGCTAATGCTGTAATTCATAAGAAACCCTTGTTCCTGTTCGGGGATGCCTTTGAGAAAGTCTCTCAGCCTAGGCCAAGAATGGAGGATAGAATAGTTCACCAGAAAGATAGATCATTCTTCATACCAGACATTGCTCGCTGCCTGCCTTTGTCACGGTACGCTCATGCGAGCTACCCAAGGAAGATGGAGTGGAACATCACTCTGTTTCAGGATGCCCGCGCAGGGAAAATCTTCGTAAAGAAGGGGCCAAAACATAAGGATATGTTTTATAGCTCCTCTGACAGATATAACGTCCTTTTGAGAGGCTTGAGACCTGGATGCATTCCACCAGAGAACTCTTCTATGCTGATGCCTGTTAGAACACCAATATTCGCAAATGAATTTGCGAAGGCTGAAGAAAAATATCTCGAACAAGACATCAGAATGACTGGATTGGTGAATCCAGACTACAAACGATGGAGCTATATTGCGAATTGGATTCTGACAACATTCCAAGACAGACTCCAACAGATTGATCTATATCAAGCAGTGCATGCCACTGTATACGGATTTGCTCCCAATCCTCATATGTTTTTAGCCTTAGCTGAGAGGTACAACTATAGGACGGGAACCTTCATGACCCCAGGTGGAGAGATGGGCTTTGCACTCCACGAGATGAAATATATCTCGTACCTTCCCATGGCAGATGCTCCGTATGAGGAGTTTGTACCGACAAATGATGAGCTGAACAAGCTCCGAAAAGAGAATGCAGAGATGGTGGCAGTGTTCGAAGAACTATTATGCCATTACAAAATCTGTTCTCTATATTACAAGAGTGCTACCGCCAACACTTGTTACTCTTCAAAATGGTTACCATATATGTTTCTCAATCATATAGAAGAGAAGAAGACCAAGGAGACCGACAAATGCTACCCTACCTTCTTCAAACCTTTGAGCAGTGCAGAGGTTATAAAACTGATGGAACAGAGTGGTCACTTTGATAAAGAAGTGAAAGATGATCATGAGTATCCTCCTTTGAAGAGAGGGGACAATTTGGAGAGTTATTTAAGAATGGGCTATAGACCCATGTCCGAAGAAGCACAACTGGCAGGATTCCTAACATACTGGCTTCGGAGGTTTGTGGTTCCCGGATCCAGTACCGTGGATCGTTTTCACCGCGGTGTTCTGTTTGCTGCTGTCAAGTTAGTCTTCGGTTATAAGATGGACTTGTTATCAGCAATGACCTGCAAGCTAAACGCCAGTCTTCGTTTATACGTCGACTTGATGCTGAAGGCGAAGGGAGAGAAAGAGTTCCCTCGCTTGGAATTGCCATATACATATTTATTTGGATGGTTGCTTCTTCACTATCCAACCTTAATGGACCCCGGCATGGGACCAGTTGATGGCAGTTTTCTCCAAAGATATTCTGAAGGAAAATGGAAATACACTTCTTTGAGTGAGTGTAGATTCGTTTTGAATCTGAATAGAGGATGGAACTTCTGTTGTGCTCCTTTCCCTGCTGGGTACGATCAGATGCCCACAAATATGGTGGATTCGAAGATACAGCCTCTGACCCGTACAACCTTTGAATGGTTGAAGACGATTCGACCATCACATCTGGTTTATCGGTTCGAAGAAGAGTGCTATTTAGAACAATATCTTCCCAGCCGATTTGCTCGACAGTTTGGGTATGATCAGTTCCATATAGGGAACGCAATTACCTGCCTCCAAGGCAAAGGTTATTTGATAGACGGGGCTAGAGCTTGGGCTTATTACAATGCCCGTGATACAAAAGCCACATTTTCAATGCCAGCAAGGTGTACTCCCCAGGGTCCTCGGATGCTCTTCACATATTCTGTATTTTACATATCCGCGAATACTTTTGCCGAAAATTTTAATCTCACAGATAGTTTCGCTACTGCAACAAGACTGAGGAGAGGGAGGATTGCTCCATCGATCCCTGTAAATGAGGAGGTGCACGAGCCGGTCGATGCTCCTTTAGAAGTTTCGAGGGATATGATGTTCCCTCAAGAAGTAAACGCAGCAATGCGTATTTCTCTGAGAGTGGGTAGATCTCCAGCGAAGAAAAGGAGAAGAGAGGTGCCTCCTGCTCCAGCTGCAAAGAAGAAATTGATTCTAGATCTTTCTTCCGAAAAGGTCACTACAAGATCCCAATCTCGGCAATTGGCCGAGACAAATCAAGAAGCTGCCACTACTCCAACTTCTGTGAAGAAACAAGCAGAGCCAGTAAATGTAGAGAGTCCTGTCAGACCTCTACACAGAAAGAAGAGAGTAGTCACCAGAAGAGTTTTGGAAGAATCTTCTTCTAGACAAATCCTGAATTCCGTAGATGCTGCAGCAGGAATTCTAATGTCGTCTCCCACACCTATTTCTGAATCTGGGAGCAAAACTCTTGAAGAGGTTGAACAGAGGGGAGATCTTGTCCCAAGAACTGAGGTTGAAAAGCCTGGAGAAAACATCTTAGAGGAAGAACAAAATGTTGCACGACCCCATTCACCTGTCGCGGAGACTACTCAACCTCCTCTTACTCCCAGGACTCTTCGTGAAGAAGAAGACCGTGAAATGATTGCAGCTTTGGAGGATTGCAGTTATAGCCTGCAGGAAGATCAGACCGCCACTAACAGTGGGAATGCAGCAGTAGAAGAAAGAGAAGAAGACGAGGAGAGTTCTTCGACTGAAAATGTTGATGAGTATATACAAGATCCTGAAAAGGATAACGAAGAACATATATCTCTTGATACTGCCGATGATATTTCAGATCCTAAAAAGGATATTGAAGTGGAGGCATCTGTAGAAAATGTTGCTGAAAATCCTGAAAATGTTGAGATAGAAATATCTCATGAAGAAGCAGCCGATGAAGGCGTTCTGAAAGAAAATCCCACCACCGACCCTCAAGGTATAAAATGAGATCTAGCAATCTTCTCTTTTAAAATGAACTGATAACTAATATCTTCATTCTTGCAGATCTTGAGATTCTGCCAACACCTCCAACGAACCTGGCTATGGTGCCCATACCAACTGTGGTGGTCAGTAGTAGTCATCATTTATCTTGCAGTTCGGAAGCGGGCAGTAGCCAGGCTGTTGCAGCTGAGGCTACTTCTGTTCAAAGAGAGTCCATTCCAGCAAGGGATGCACTTGTTGTTAGACCAAACCAAGATAAGATTTGTTCTTTTTTGATCTTCTTGTTCATCAGCAAACAATTAGTAAAATAATAATTTTACTATTGCAGAGGATCAAACAGGAGGAGCGACCAGTTCTACTCTGGCTCCTTTATTTAAAGACCCTGTTGTTCAACTACAAAGAATCGAGCAACCTGCTACCCCATCCTCAATAGGTGTAGCAGCGACTCCTGAAACTTTGGCCATCAATCAACAAGTTGTCCAGTCTTTTACCAGATGCTTCTTCGAGTCGTTGGGATCTCTTGTCCATAAAATGATAGAGAAAGAAGGGGCTGACTTCATTATGGTTAGAAAGCCAACTTCTTTCTTAATAAGAGCCATAAGAGACCAAGGAGACGAAGCTCAGGCTACTCTCCTTGAACACATTTTGAACGAATTAGAAGTCTCCATCAAGAAGTACAAGGAGCTCAAGAAGAAGGATATAGATTCTTTAATACAGGCTGAATTTGAGCGACTGGCTCAAGCTGCTGATATGGAAAGGTTAACCCTTCAAAATCTGTTAGAGGCTCATTCTGCAAAATCAGCTGAATACAATTCTAAAATAGAATCAGTTACTTTAATGGCTGAAAGCAAAGGACGGCGACTTGCTGAGTTGAAAGCAGAAATTACTCGCCTCCAACAAGAGTTTGAAGAAGAAACTGTTAATCACCAACTGGTGATTGAACAATTCAATGCTTTAATTGAAGAGAGGAATGAGTATGAGACAACCCATGGTGGATATGCCCATTTTTGATGAAGAAAGCGGGATAGAGGAAGCGAGAAAGATAGTAGCATCAACTCACGAAGAAGAGCTGCAGACACTGAAGCAGCAAATTGACAAGCTGATTATCCCTCCTTCTTGATTAGAACTTTTTGTATTTTTGTGTTTGTCACTATTGATGCGTTTTCTGTAATGCCTCATATTTGGATAAAATAAAAGACATTTTGTTGTGGCTCCATTATTTATTGCATATCTTATTCAGATATAAATAATAGAGATAGAAAATATATTCAGAGGTGCAAGACATGATATATTTCTTGTAGAAAATAATTATATTCATTATATCTGCTCAGAGGTAATATGGACGTGCAGAATATATTGAATACTATTATTTCGATTTGACAACTTAGTCGAAAACGACAAGTTGCTAATGTGGATAATGAACGATTGATGAATCGTCAATGAATGAACGGCTAGACCGTCAAGTGATGATAAATGAACGGATGAACCGTCAAATGATGGTGAACGAACGGGTGAACCGTCTAGTGGTGAATGAACGAACGGGTGAACCGTCAGGATGAATGTAATAAATGAACGGATGAACCGTCAGGAGTTAATGAACGGATGAACCGTCGAATGAATGTAAATAAATGAACGGATGAACCGTCAGGAGTTAATGAACGGATGGACCGTCAGGAGTTAATGAACGGATGAACCGTCGGATGAATGTGTCGTTTCGTTAGTTGAGGAACTTCTACCTATAAATATAGCAGAAATCTGACAGGAACGAACACTTCTGCTCTCTTAACATAAAAATGTCGTCCGGAGAAGCATCTAAGAAGGTTGAGGTCGCCTCTCAGGTTGAAAAGGGCACTGAAGAACGCCCTGCCAATCCAGTTCAGCCGAAAGAGACAAAAGCAGGCGAAGGTCCGTCTGCACCCCAGCCACCACGGGACATTCTGGACTTCCTACTCGAACCGAGAAGGACTAAAGAAGAAGAAGCCATGAGGATGGCCGCCTGCAAGTTCCTTGTGGGTTCCAGCAAGGAGGTTCTCGGTTCTTTTGCTGATCACATTTTCGAGAAGGACGGCAGTGGCCCGCGTCCCAATGTAGAGAAAGATGATAGTGACCTTTAATATCATGTACTATCATATAATGAAATAAATTTTGAATTTTATTTATGAACGTGATTCTGTCTGATGATTTACAAGCATTTACATTTATACATAATACTTCTTAAGGAACTTGCCATTGATAGGCATCATAGCAACTCGACCATCAAGTTCTGAGAGCTGATAAGCTCCATTTGAGAAGACTTTGCTTATAACATAGGGACCTTCCCATTTAGCATCGAATTTCTCTTTGCTCATATGAGTCATAGTCATAGGACGTCTGACCGCTAGAACAAGTTCTCCTTGCTGAAACGTTCTGATTTTAACTTTACGGTTGAAAGTCTTCGAGATGCGGGCTTGGTATAACTCAATATGTTGTTGAGCTATTAATCGCTTCTCATCAAGTGCTTCCAACTCTTGAAGTCGAAGAAGATCGTTGTTTTCTGTGGTAAGCTCATTAGCAATGGCAATCCTTAAAGAAGGAATTTGCAATTCCAAAGGAAGAACAGCTTCACAGCCATACACCAAAGAGAAGGGTGTAAAGCCCGTAGGATTGCGGACCGTGGTTCGGTAGGCCCAAAGACATTCGCCAAGTTTCTCGCTCCAGTTCCGTTTGTTAGTGGATACAAACTTCTTGAGGAGTTTAATGATGGTTTTATTAAAAGCTTCAGCTAAACCATTAGCAGCAGGATTGTATGCTGTCGAAGCGACATTGTCAATCCGATGATCATCGCAGAATCTGGTGAACTTCTGGCTGATAAATTGAGGTCCATTGTCATGGATGATTCTTCGAGGTATACCAAATCTATAGATGACGTGGTGTTTAACGAAGTTGATGACACTGCTAGTCTTGACTTCAGCCAGAGGTATAGCTTCAGCCCACTTGGAGAAGTAGTCGGTTATCGCTAAGATGAACCGATGTCCTCTAGAAGAAGGAGGGTTGATAGGACCTATGATGTCCATACCCCAAGCTTCGAAAGGCCAGGAAGCAGCAGTCGGGTGTAGGAATTCTGATGGTTGATGAATGAAGTCTGCATGGATTTGACAAGCACGACATTTCCTTGCATACTCAATGGCATCTGACACCATAGAGGGCCAGTAATAACCCATACGTCTAATGCGGTCCTGTAGTTTAGGACCCGGTTGATGTGCTCCACAAACACCATCGTGAGCTTCACGCAAAACTTGTTTAGCTTCGTCACCAGCGAGACAGCGTAGAAGAAGACCATCATAAGTTCGTCGATAGAGGGTCTTGGTAGTTTGATTGTAGTAGAATTGGAGAGATCGTCGACGAACACTCGTAGCCTCCTTAGGATCTTCAGGGAGTATGTCATGAACCACGAAGTCGATGAAAGGAGTTCTCCAGTCTTCATCGATAACATTGACTCCAGCAAAGTTGCTGAAATCAATATTACGATTGTTTTCGATGCAGAACAGTTCTCGGTTGGAGATAACCACGACCTGCTGTCTTTTGATAGGGATGGCTAAAACAGCTGCAAGATTGGCCAAAGCATCTGCTTCGGTATTGCAAGCTCGCCGAACATAATCGATGAAGAAAGCTTTGAATGATATAGCTATATTGATTGCTGCTTCATGATAAGGCACCAGGTCTTGATGACGGACTTCATAGGTTCCTCTAACCTGATTAACAACCAGTTTAGAATCACCGTAGACTTCGAGATATTCAACGTTCAATTGTTTGGCTAACTGAAGGCCGATGAGTAGAGCATTATACTCCGCTACGTTATTGGAGCACGATTCATCTAAAGAGTAGGCTCTTTGGATAGTTGATCCGTCTGGAGAAACGAGGACCACTCCAACTCCTGCTATAATAGCATCATTTGGTCCAATTCTCGATGCACCATCAAAGAATAAACGCCACGTTGGAAATTCTTCAGAGATCATGTTGGCTTCCAATGTCTCGTCTGGAATTTCGTCATAGAGTTTAGATGTCTCAGGCACAGGATGAGCTGCTAAGAAGTCCGCCAGTGCTTGACCTTTAACAGACTTTTGTGGAACATACACCATGTCATACTGAGCTAGCAGGATTGCCCACGTAGCCAGCCGAGAATTGAGTGTGCTGGGCTTCTTCATGAGTACCCGAAGAGGATTAACTCGGGATATGACATGAATAGTTTGGCCAATGATGTAATGCCTTGTCTTTTGCACAGCAAACATGAGAGCCAAGCATTCTTTTTCGACCGGACTATAACGGTGTTCAGCACCAATCATAGTACGGCTAAGATAATAGATGGCCTGTTTATGACCTTCTTTATTCTTTTGGGCAAGTAAAGCACCCAATGAATGGTCCATAGCACGGACGTACATCAAGAATGGAATGCCAGAGATAGGTGGCACCAAAACTGGTGGGTTCATGAGATATCGCTTTATATCATCGAATGCTCGTTGACACTCTTCAGTCCAAACGAAAGATACACCCTTCTTCATTAGTTGAGTGAATGGTCTGCAGCGTCCAGACAAGTTCGAAATGAATTGCCTGATGTACGCAAGTCGGCCTTGAAATCCTCGTAGCTCTTTTAGATTGCGTGGAGGACGCATCTCTTGAATGGCTTTGATCTTCTCGGGATCCACGTGTATACCCTTAGAGGTAATGACGAAGCTGAGAAACTTGCCACTAGAGACACCCAAGAATGACTTGGTGGGATTCATCTTAAGTTGATGTTGGCGCATGAGATCGAAGATTGTTCTCAAATCTTGGATGTGATCTTCTTTTAGACGACTTTTGACAGCAATATCGTCAACATAGCATTTCACAGTTTTGCGAAGATGGTCTTTGAAGATAGTACTCATAGCTCGTTGGTAGGTTGCACCAGCGTTCTTGAGACCAAATGGCATCACCGTGTAGCAATAGACACCACGAGGAGTACGGAAAGAGGTATGCTTTTCATCTTCAGGATTCATCTTGATCTGATTATATCCAGAGAATCCATCCATGAAGGATATTCGCTCAAACCCACAGGTATTGTCGATCATGACATCCGTGATAGGTAGAGGAAATTCATCTTTAGGACATGCTTCGTTAAGATCCCGGAAGTCAATGCAGACTCGAACTTTGCCGATTTTCTTTAGAACTGGAACGACATTGGCCACCCAATCAGGATGTTGTTCTTCTCGAATAAAACCACAAGCAATGAGCTTCTTGACTTCATCATCGATTGCGTCCATTATTTCTGGTTTAAAACGCCGTTGTTGCTGCTTAACTGGTTTTGCATTAGGCAAAATGTTCAGTTTATGTGTAGTAATCTTGGGATCTAAACCTGGCATGTCTTTATAACTCCAGGCAAAGACGTCGATGTATTCTTTAATAAGAAGAATTAACTCCTGTTTGGCTGCTTCTGGAAGATTCTTGCTGATGAAGATTGGACGAGGCAACTCGCTTTCCCCTACATCAACTTGAACTAATTGATCTTCAGTAGGAGGTTCACGTTGTTCAAAGCGAAGTACCCATTGGTTATCCATATGTTGAACCCAAGGATCTGTTTCAGGATTTTCTTCAACGTCTTCATCATGGCCTTCTGGTAGTTCAGCGGAGACCATGTTAGATGATACGATCAGTCTGTGAACTTTACCAATGCTAGTTTCAGAATCCCAAGATCTGAAATCAGATGAATTAGAGCGTTCTTCACTGTCTGAGTCAGAGACTGTTGGAGATAATAGTGGAGGAGAAGTATATCCGAGACCTTTCTTAGTCCTGCTGTAGTACATTTCCGACTTTCCTCTCGGAACAGTCGTGCAAATAGGAGTTCGTCTACCTTTACCGTAATTAAGGCCACTTTTGAAGTCATAGCCCATTTTTCGGATGATGTCCTTTGATTGTTGACTACAACGATGGAACTGGAGACGTCCCGTATCGTTAAGTTTGCTATCATCCGTATAACTGAATTGTTTTTCTGGTCCTTTACTAAAAAGTTTTGGACTTTCACCTTTCTTTAGAGAAGGGTGAATACGGTAAGAATCATCTGGATCTTCAAGTGAGACTTCTGTCTGAAGAGATTGTACAACTCCCATTGTAATTGATTGGAAGCTATCCAACATATCCAAATAGCATTTAGTATAATAAATAACATCAGTATACTGGAAAGTAGGTGCTTTTTCATTGATTTGTACATCAGTATTTACAACAGGACCTTTAGCCTTAGTAGGCTTGGTCAGATTAATTACAAGAGGGGGAGAAGAAGAACGTGGAGGAGGCTTGCTACGACGGAGGTCGATAACAAGTGGCTCAGAGGAGGTGAGCTCTCTTTTTTCCTTGTTGCGAGTGAGATCAACAACAAGTGGCTCAGAAGGAGTGAGCTGCTTTTTGTCCTTGTTACGACGTAGGTCGATAACAAGTAGCTCAGAAGAGGTGAGCTCCTTTTTGTCCTTGTTACGACGTAGGTCGATAACAAGTGGCTCAGAAGAGGTGAGCTCCTTTTGATCTTGATCAGCATCAACTGATTTCTTTTGAATTGGCAAGTGAATAGCCAGTGGTTTAGAAGACTGAGGATGTGAAACTCGCCCTTTGACAGGTATGATAAGAGTGTCTTTAGGCATTGCTTCTTGTTCTTCTTCAGTGTCTAAGGCTAACACAATCTTCATGAATTCATCCTTGTACATTCGAGCATCGTTGCAGTATGCTTCAACGCCTTTGAAGGGATAAAGATCCGCAACTTCCTTATGGACCTCTCCCTTATCATCAACATATTTGAAATATTGATGAAGGGTTGATGGAACAATATTATGCTCATGTAAGAATGGTCTCCCCAATAGAGCATTATAAGAACAACCATGATTGTCAATGATATAGAAGATAACTTTTGTGCGAAGATTGCCTATTTGGAGTTTTAAGCGAATCTTGCCCAAAGGTTCACTCCTTCCCTGATTGAATCCAAGGATGGTGGTGATTGTGGTGGAGAGACTATGTACAGAAATTTTCAGAGCATCGAGCATTGTTTTCGGCATGATGCTGAGAGCAGATCCTGGATCTATCAGGATACGATCGACTTTCATCGAATCAACATATCCTGTATAGTAGAGAGGACGATCATGCCTATTATCCTCCATCAACATGTCATCTTGTGTGAAAGTAATGTTCGGAATCAACTCCATAACACTATGACAATGTAGACAAGAGACTGGTTCTGCTTCTGGCTTCTTGAGAAAGGCTAAACAAGTCTCAGCTTGCATAAGAGCTTCACTGAAAGTTTCTCGCGTCTCTCTGGAAAGACGCAAGAGCTCAAAGATAGATAGCCTTGCTGGGGTATTAGCTAGTTGAGCCAATATATCAAAGTTGTAAGGCTTCTCAAGCCCTGTAGGGGATGATTTCTTCAAGGGTTTATCAAAGCGGACTTGTTTGCCTTTATCAGCAGCCACTGGTTTGGGAGGAATAGGAACCACAACTGGTGAAGACGTAGAAGGAATTTCTTCAATAGCAACAGGTTGTACTGGGACAGGTTCAGAAGAAGAGGCAGGATTCTCTTGAGATTCAGAGTAATCTTTCAGATAAGTTTTCCCTGATCTGGTGCCCAACAGAATTTCTTCATCAACTATGGGGTCAAAAGACACCATGTTGCAAATCTTTATCTTGCCTTTAGAGCGACCTTTCTTCTTGGAAGAAGAATCTTCGAACTCTGAAGTAAGATCGGGATGGATCCACATAACCTCGCCATTGTCAAGAGACAAAGGAACGAGACCTTCGTTTGGTGGAGAAGGAAGATTTTCAATCTCGAGAGTAGCCTTCGGAATAGGAATGACACCATGCTGTATCATCTGCGGGGGAAAGTCACCGAACTGGACTGAAACCATATTGGCAGTAACAGTCTTCTCATCTTGTTGCAGAGTAACAACTCCATCATTGACAAGCTCTTGAATCTTACCCTTGAGCACATAACATGCTCGAGTAGGATGTCCAATGAATCGGTAGTAGCACAATACTTAGGATGATCGGTCTTACCGACTTCATCAGGCTTCTTTGGGTCTGGAAGCTGGATTTTATTGCTTTTGAGTAAACACTCAAAGATGCTTGCTGTGTCATTTTCATCAAACGAATACTCTACCTTAGGACGAGGTTCCCTCGGTTGAGGTGCAGCAGGAGTAGAAGTAGATGTAGGCGGAGCTACATTGACAGCCAAGGATTCTTTGCTTTTTAGGTTAATGTTCAGAGTTTCCTTGTTCTTGCGGTTGTTCTGACGATTACCGCCACCTGATGATTGATGTTCATCCCGATCAGGATTAGACATCTGTACCCCCAGCTGTTTGAATTTCTCAGAACTCACTTCAGCTGCTTTGGCGTTGACAATAAAGGATGGCCAGTCTTGGAACTGAGTTGAGCCTGTCCACATACTGATGATAGGCAAAAGATTTGCCTTGCAAGTGTCTATGGTAACAGCAGCAGGAGTCCCTGGAGGCATCTTCAAGGCTTCTCGACGGAAACGTTCGATGAAACTCTCAGCAGTTTTATTATGTTTCTGTTTGATTTTATTGAGGGCAGACATAGTCATGTCATTGAATCCCTCATAGAATCTTTCCAGAAAGATCTGCTTAAGTCCTGAAAAAGAAGTAATACAACCATCGGGTAGACTTCTGTACCAGTCGTATGCTACGCTGGCTAAACAACCGACGAACACCCTGGTAAGAAGAGCGTCATTTGGTTGGAGTTGAACAGTCATTACCTCGAAGTGATTGATGAACTGGCTTGGTGAGGTACTGCCGTCGAAAAGAGAGATTGTTGGAATTTTGTATTTGGGAGGAAATGGAACTTCCTTCCATTCAACCGGGTATGGCTGCTTGATTCCCAACCTTTGCAAATTATCCTTCTCTTTGAAGGCTTCGAACTGAGTTCGCAAGAGTTTAACAGCTTCATTGGTGTCTTCAGATGATGAAGAAGGAGCCGGCGGAGTCAGAGTAATAGGAGGAGGAACAGCATTGTAAGCACTACCCCCAGCGGACTGACTAGGTGTAGTTTGGACTAGCACTTGTACATGAGGCATTTGAGAAGGCATTACTCCCAACCCAGCATTGACAGGTACTGAAGATGCTATGATCTCCGGACTTGTGGTAGGTATAGTTGGTGGTGTGGCATGTTGGGCCACAATGATAGAATGCATGCTAGCGACCATTTCAGCCATGGTCTTTAGCTTGTCTTCAAGTGCAGCGATTCGCTGGTCTTGATTTGCAGACGTTGAAGCATCTTGATCATCAGTGACAACATAAGATGTCACTTCTCTTGGTACAGTGGAAGACACTGTCTGTTTAGAACTTTCGCTGTATGCATCATAGTCGGAGAAAGAGTCATCTCCTGACTGAGAAAGAGAGAAATGACCAGAAGGATCTTGAGGAAGATTCCTTTGACCGATTGCATCTCGACTTCGAGAACGGGTATGTTGGAATACTCCCTCAGAAGATTCTTGAAGTAGATCCAGATACCGTTGACTTGGTTTGCGAGGTTTGCCGTGCTTAGAGCACCTTCTACCCCCAGTGTCTCGAGAAGTCATGTTAACAGAAGCATATAGGAGTTCATCTTCATCCTCTGACATTGGTTCAGTTTTAGCAAAAGTCAAACGATCGAAGACAGATCGTTTTGTTGTTTGACAACAACATTGGATGATGACTTTATGATTGCAATGATGATCAGATGATCGAACTGAAGGAGTTGAAGCACTATCTCGTTTCTGCTTGAGATGTTCTCGAAGATCAGAAACCAAGCCAGAATGAGGAAAGGTTCGAGGAATATGTTCTTTAACAACATTCGGAACATGGTTCCGATTCTTCAAATGTTTTGTCCCCTGTGTGTACAAGGAAGTGCTCACCTCATTGGCATAGGTATCAGGATTTTTGTTCCTGGAGGTTTGTCTTTGAGGCTTGACCTTCGGCATAGGTTGTTTACGTTTTGCCGAAGTTGGCCTGTTAAGATATGTTCTTAGATCTGCAAATTCACCCCCAGGGGTTTCTGTTTGAGATACCAACAGTTTTTCCTGTTTGGAACGGGATATTTTGAATGTTGGAAGGTCTTGGAATTCTGCTACTGGGTAGGCAGAATACCTCTTTGGTCAGTACAAGTTCCCTTGTAATGAAGGAAAGAAGAATCCTTGTTTGTAGGAGTTCTTGTATTGATAGGTGCCGAAACACGTTCAATTTGATCTTCTTCGGTAAAGACCGAGGAAGACTGAGAAAAGACCAAAGGGCCTTTTCCTTTATTTTGAGAAGAAGGATTAGCTAAAGAGCGTTTTCCTCTGTTGTCTTCCAAGTCATGAGACAAGGAAGTCTGAGAAAAGACCAACGGGCCTTTTCCTTTATTTTGAGGAGGAAGAGGAATAGCCAAAGGACTACCCCTAGTAGATTGTGCAGGAACAGCAGAGTGTTTAAGGGGAGGAACTGAAGTTTCCCTTTTGTTATTAGAAGAGGAGAGTTTAGCCAAAGGGCTGTTACTCTTGGATTGCGCATGCTTGGTTTGCGCATGGGTGGATTGCGCACTGGCCACTTGTGCATTAGAAGCTTTGACAGAAAGTGCGTTGGTTCTAACCAGAGAAGCTATGGTTTGCGCATCAGGAGTCCTTGCTTTAGAGTGTTTAGAATGTACTTTACTGGCTGGAGTATTAGTTTGCGCAGGAAAAGCCACTGCCAATTGCGCCAGATTCATAGGAGTCTTGTGTTTTGACAAGGCAGCATATGAAGTAGCCTGTACAACAGTTGCAACAGATTGCGCAGCATTGACTGCAACAGATTGTGCAGCAGTTGTTGAGATAGACTGTGCAGCAGTTGGCACAGCAGATTGTACAGCATTTTGACTAGCAGATTGTGCAACAGAGTATACAGCATCTTTGGTGGCAAAACTGCCAGATTGTACAGCAGTCTTGGAGATCCATACTGAGCGCACTTTGCTCTTGGCAGAAGTGGCTGCAGTACGGGGTGTGGTCTTGGAGTTGAGCATGGCCTCGTAGGCTGTCTGGTTGACCTTAACAACCAGCGTCTTCTGCGTCTTCCCGATAGACGCTACGTCACATTGAGTTGCTACTTCCTCGTCGGAGGAGAAAGTTGTCCCCAGCAGAGTCGCCATTTTGTTTGCAAAAAATAAAAGTTGAAGAACTTTATTGATACAAACTGTGTAATAAAGATTACAAGAATTCTGGAAAAATTATAACTATAGGAATCCAATCTAGATGACGATTGCTTTATCCCTTGGACGATGTGAACTTTGAAGACGGAGCCTTTGAAGTTGAAAACAACTCTGGAAACTGAAGGCAAAAGCCTCGGAAATTGAAGGCAAAAGCCTCGGAAGAATGCAGCAGCACTTGAGCAAGAACTCCTGGACTCTCTGATCTCTGAATCTTTGATATCTGATCTTGATCCCCTTGAATGAAGACTTGAAACTATTTATAGAGTTCTGAAAATAACTAACTTTCAGTTATTCTGGACTGCGCAGGATGCTTTGCGCAGCAATTGGTTTGCGCAGCATTGGATTGCGCAAGCAGTTGCTGGATCGTGGGCCAACTATCATGGACACATGGCATCATTTGATTGAAATGTGCATGATCGTGCATAAACAGTTGCCACGTAATGAGCAATTGATGGCATGAATGCCACGTATACTTTATCAGTTATGTTGATAGAATGCGCAGACTAAACTGCGCAGCCTTGGTTTGCGCAGACTCAGAATGTGCAGGAATGGTTTGCGCAGACTCAGTTTACGCAAGAATGGATTGCGCAGCCAGCTGTCAGCCGCCCTCGAGCACTGTGCGGCGCCAAAAACGAACAGTCTCCTCGTTATCCGTGCTGTCAGTTGTCAGAAAGATTTGATTTGATTCAGGTAATGATGACTTCTGCCACGTCAGCCTGCGCAATTGGAAGTGTGCGCAAACCAGTGTGCGCAATCGGATTGCTGCGCAATCTGTTGCCTGCGCAAATCATCAAAATGATGTATATCTTGATTCTTTGACATTGTTGATTAATGCAACTTGATTTTTTAGGACCTACAGCATCATTGTCCGAGCTACCTCCAGCAGGTGCCTATTCTTTCGTTCGGCAACACCATTTTGAGCCGGTGTATATGCACAAGAGGTTTGATGCAGTATACCATGAGAGGATAAATATGCAGCAAACCTCTTATGGGTATATTCCGTCCCATTATCCGACCGGAAACACTTAACACAAGCATTATACTGTGTCTTTACCCGTTGATGGAGGCTTTGAAATGCCTCAAAAATATCACTTTTATTCTTCAGCAGGTAGACCCATGTTACGCGGATAGAGCAGTCAATAAAAGTAACAAACCATCTATAACCGTTAACACCGTTTGTAGGACAATGGCCCCACACATCGGAATGAATCATATCAAAAGCAGCAGAACATCGATGCCCAGAACTCACATAGGAGCTTCTGGTATGTTTCCCCAACTCACAAGCATCACAAACTAACAACTCTTTATTTGCTTTTTGATATAAGGACGGATACAGTCGACTAATAACGGGAAAAGAAGAATATCCTACACGCTGATGGTGGAGGAGCAGCTCGGCTTCGACACTTCGACTTCGGACTTCCGGTTGTGCGTCTGCAACCAAAGATGCCAGTGCTCTATCCAGACCGTTCCTGTCCAAGTACCATAGACCCTTATGCCATGTGCCAGTGCCTAGTCGTCTCCCCGTTCCCTTCTCCTGAAAAGTTACCTTAGGAATATCAAAGGAAACAATACAGTTTAGATCAAGGATAATGACGCTAATGGATATAAGATTGACAGAAAAGAAAGGAGCATGTAAGACATTAGATAGAGTGATGGAAGGAGTGCAATCAACAGTACCTTTACCCGTAACATGCCTGGAGGTACTATCAGTAGTCTGAATACTTTCTGGCGGCGTTAGAGTAGAGTATTCCCGGAACTCACCTCGGGACCCCGTGACATGGCAAGATGCCCCAGAGTCCATAATCCAAGCTGGTTGAGAGACAGATGCAAGAGCACACGGAGGTATACCGACACTGGTTTGGGAGAAGTAAGTGCAGTAATCTCCTGTAGTGGACGGCGCCCCAAGAATGACTTGTCGTTCACCAGAACCAAGCTTTGAGCCGCGCATCTTCTCGAGAACTTCTCTCTCAAATGGAGTGATGTCCGCCAGCTGATTGTCCCCACCTTCATCCGCCAGATGCGCCATAAGCCTCCATAGTAAGTGCCCCTTCCACCATTGTAGCTGCCTCGACCACCTCGTCGTCCACCGCGACCACGGCCCCGACCATTCGAGGAAGTCCGTGTCGGTTTTGGGCAAAAGCGGATGTAATGCCCTGTGTCACCACAGTTGTGGCAAACGCCTCCCGTAGAAGGAGGCTGTGTGAAAGTGGCAAGAGCAGATGTGTCAACTCTGGCCTGCTCCCCCTGGGAGATACCCTTGGTAGGCATCAGCTTCAACCGTGCTTCTTCTTATGCCATGGCGTCTTCTAATATCGGCAGCTTCGGTTGTGCGAGAAGTACATTCCTCCGTTGCTCAAATGGAGGGTTGAGCCCCTTCAAAAACTTCATCATCCGTTACCGCGAGATATAATCCAGAAATTTCTAGAAATGTTTTGCAAAAGCCGGTTCAACCTGAGCATCCTTCATGCCAAGAGGATCATAATGGTCAAGATCAGACCAGTACTTCTTCAACAAGGCAGCGTACTCAGAGATGGTACGATCGTCTTGGATTACCCGATCGAGCTCATCCTGCAGTTGGAAGACTCGCATGGGGTTACCCGAACCGGAGTACATGTCTTTCAATGTTCTCCAGATATCAGTAGCTCCCTCCATTGCTTCAACGTTACCCGACACTTGGTCAACCAACCAGCCACGACATTGTTGACAATGTCCCATACAGCAAACTCCTTCGAGGAGTGATCGATAGGGGCCTTGGTGTGGCCATCTACATAACCAACCAAGCCACGTCCCTTCAGCGTCCGTATCGCCTGCCGCGACCATTTCAAGAGTTGGTCGTGCCTTCCAACTTCGTCTCCAGTTTGTCCAACTTCCCCATTTTGTACGGTGATGGATCCACATCAGTATGGGTCACGCGTGGGGTTGCCTCCGGTAATCTCTTGGTCAGGATATCCTCGACCAGGGCCTTCATTTCTTCTGCTGTCAACTTCCCATAGATGGAATCCATGACTTCTTCAACTGCAATCAGTGAGGTGTTGTTGTTTCCTGAGTCGTCTTCTTTTGAGTCGTCTTCGTCTTAGTCAGCTATCGGGGGGAAACAACAAAACGAGATCCCTCACTGATATGTCGTAGTTTATACGACCAACTAGAACCGCGTCATGATAACGCGTTCGGACGGCTCAAGGATAACCAACGTAGTTGTGCCTCCTTGCATGAGACAAACCAGAGGTATACCAGCCGTGCAGAAACGATTGTAAAGACAACATTTCTGAGATACAAAAATCTAAAGAGATTTCGTATTCGTAGTAGAGCTTCTAAAAAGAAGGTACTGATTCTCGAAGGCAACAATCAGAAATCTTCTAAAGAAAATTTGAGTTTAGAGATCTTCTAAAGAGAAGGAACTCTGATTCTCGAGGCAACTACAGAGATCTTCTAAAGAGAAGGAAATCTGTTTTTTTTTTCAGAACAGCGAAAAACCCTAAAAAGGGCTGCTGGAGCAGCAGTAAAGGGAGGGGGGCGGCGCTGGAGGGTTAGGGAGGGGGACGGCGCTGGAGGGGGGGGGGCGGTGCTGGAGGGGGGCGGCGCTGGAGGGTTAGGGAGGGGGGCGGCACTGGAGGGGGGCGGCACTGGAGGGGGGCTAGGGTTTGGCGGCTAAGGTTTAGAGTATGGCAGCGGCGTGGAGGAGGGTGGCGGCTGTGGAGGTGGGTAGGGAGGGCGGCTAGGGTTTGGAGGAGAGGATGGAGAACTCGGCTCTGATACCAAGTTGAAATGAGTCTAATATCTCAGATAATATTATTGAGGACTACTGCCTACTACTTATAGAGGGTCCAACCCCTCTTCATATTACATCTAACCGATGTGGGACTAAAGTCCCTTATTTACTCTCAACAGGTACATAGATTGGTGCAGGTTAACCTTGAGATATTAATTTTTGTCATTCTTTCTTATACACAAATCATGTTTTATGGCTCAATGAACTATCCTTATGAATATTCTTGCTGGTGGCTCAATGAAGATTTTTCTCACAACATGTTGATAGGAAGAAGATTTTTCTCAGATGTTTTTCTAGAAAATATAAGAAAAATTAGTACGTGTGTTACGTCCAGATATTATCCTAAAGTTTTTTCGGTCATATATAGATGGTTTAAAATGTTGATGATTTGTTGGACTGAATTACTAATTCTTATCTCTTTAAAAGTTTGTCACATTTTAATATAATTGATATAAATATCTTATATTTTTTTAGGAGAAGGATATAAGCTTAAACGGTGAGCATGGTCATGAAGGATTAACATATTGGAGCTTTTCCTTGAACATGTAGAGAGAGCTTGCTCTCAACACATGCCTAGTGTTTAGTCCCACATTGGAAAAGCACAATGAAGTGTATCTCAATATATACTTGGTGTGTTGTTGAGATATGCACATGGGGTGGTGACCCTAAGGAGGGAATAATGTGGGTAATTTTATTAGGAGGTAAGGATAAGACTCCATATTAAAGTATTAATGCTTTTTGCTCTTGGAATTTATTCCATTGGAGCTAAGCTCCGTGGCCTACGGGACTTAGCGACTCGGACTCGGACTCGGACTCGGACTCGGACTCGGACACGGACACGGACTCGGGCTCATGGGCTCATGAGGCATAACGTGGCATTTTGTTGGCACACTTTACACTTTTTGGCTTAAATCTTGTCTGTGCACGATTTGAGCGGTTACGGAACGTTCGGAGCAGTTTTTCCCACATCTCGAATGTTTTGCATACTGGACGGTTACTGCGTCTATTTAAGTCTCTCTTATCTCTCATTCTTATCATTGGACAAAATACAAATTCTTTACGAATTTCCAGAGAGTAGAGAAGAGAGTATTGTGCGCCATTTCAGTCCGTTCAAGGAGTCAGAAGAGCGGAGTGTTCCGAAGTTCTCCGTCGAACTTGCTGGTTCCTGGAAGCTGTTCGTGTGGGGCAAATCAAGCTTTGAGCGCCAGTGATCATTCATCCCAGTAGGTTATTTCATCATTCTGTCCACTCCATTTTTTGTTCATCCACTTTTATCTCGTTCGAAACGAGAACGTTTCTGATCTAATCAAAAAACCGTTAGTGGACATTCATCGCTGCCACTACGAAACTATTTGTACCTTCTTCGAAGTGTTACAATCGATTTCGATTCTCACAATCCTCCGGGATCTCTATCGTGCACCTTCTTCGAAATGTTGCATAATTCAGTTTTCCATCGAAAAATTATGCCCCGGGACTAACAATCTCAAAGCTTGATTTCACAAGATGTAAAACTTTCGTGCTTCACTCATCAATCCTAACTTTAACAAGTTAGAAAAATTTGATGGAGAGCACTATCAAGTATGGAAGAGGAAGGTTAGCCTCAATCTTCAACTTGCTGAAGTTGATCACGTGCTAACCAAGGAAGAACCGACTGTTCCAGAAACTGGATCTGCGGCCGCAATTACTGCTGCTACTAAAGTCAGATCAAATAGAAAAGAGAGAATAGCCTCTGTAGGCTTCTAATCTTTAATGCTATGGAGGACTCCCTAGCAGAATCATATTCTAAGAAAACAATTGCTAGAGAGATATGGGAGTCTCTGGAAAAACTGTACGAAGATGACAAGAACCGGAGCAAAATATTTGTGGTTGAAAAATATCACAAGTGGCTCTTTGAAGACGAAAAGACTATGCTGCCACAGGTGAAGGAGTTCCTGAAGCTGCAACAGAAGTTAGAAGATGAGGGGATCCCCCTCAACGACAAGTTTGTTGTTGGAATGATCGTCTCAAAGCTCCCCCCGGTTGGAACAAGTTCTATGCAAATATGCATAGAAAAAAACTGGAGATCAGTCTCGAAAATCTTCTTCAAGAAATCTATGTTGAGGACCAGATGAGGGCTCAACTGAAGGTGGACGCTCTGTCCAAATAGATGGCTAACGTCAATTTGGTTCACACTAAGGAATCCAAGAAAAAGCAGGCGGCTTCCCACAGCAAGAAGAAGGAGCTCAACAATCTGAAAGTGAAGGAGACTTCTTTCAAACAACAGAAGCCAAAGTCCCATTTGGCTTGTTTCAAGTGTGGCAAGAAGGTCCACTTCAAGAGTGAATGCAAATCTAAGCCCAAGCAATCAGAGCAAGGTGAGCCTAGTAATGTTTCTATGATTACTGATGTAATTGCTATGATTGCTCAGGTCACTGCAGTGGGGGCTGACTCTGACTGGTGGATAGACACTGGTGCCACCTGCTATGTCTGCTCAAGTAAGAAATGGTTTACCACATACATACCAACTTTTGAAGTTGTTATGGTGGCAAACTAGGCACAAGCTAAAGTAGAAGGGATCGGGACGGTGGTGTTAAAGCTGACTTCAGGGAAGTCTCTGATGCTTCAAGGTGTGAAGCATGTACCTGCTATCACAAAGAACCTGATCTTTGGAGGCCTACTCTGTAACGCAAGCCTAAGGATGGGCATTAATGTTGGCCAGATGGTGATGTCCATAAAAGGAACATACTTCGTGAAGGCTTTTTATACCGAAGAAATGTTTAAAATTTAGCTTGTAAATCAGTTCAATGTTATTAATGCAATAGCTCATTCTGCTTATACTCTTGAGTTGTGGCATAATAGACTAGGATATATTCATTGTAAAAGAATAAACAGAATGTCTAGTCTAGGACTTATCTCCAAATGTAGGAGTAAGGTAGAGAAGTGTGAAGTGTGTGCTCAGACTAAGATCACAAGGAAATCCTTTTCTCGGGTTAATCGAAGCACAAATCTTCTGGAGTTGGTACACTCCGATATCTGTGACATCAAACAATTCACTACAAAGGTCAGGATGAAGTATTTCATAACCTTTATCGATGACTTCTCAAAATACGCGTTCGTCTACTTACTCAAGGCTAAAGACGAAGTGTTTGAGAAGTTCAAAGAGTTCAAGGCCGAGGCTGAATGGCAAATTGGACAACTCAAGAGAATAAGAAGTGATCGAGGTGGAGAGTACCAATCTCATAAATTTATATCGTTCTGCAAAGAACATGGAATTATCAATGAGACTACTGCTCCGTACTCTACTCAATCTAACGGAGTAGCGGAAAGAAAGAAGAAAACGTTGACAGAAATGATAAATTCAATACTATTGACTGCGGGTCTTCCAAAATGCTACTGGGGAGAAGCTGTATTGACGGCCACTTTTATTCTGAATAGAGTGCCGCATGCAACTTCGGACGTTACTCATGAATTCTGGTTCGAAGTCAGACCTAACTTGAATGTCCTTCGAGTGTGGAGGTGTCTGGCATATGTGAGGCTCCCAGATCTGAAGATTCAGAAGCTCGGGACAAGGACTACGAAGACGATCTTCTTGGGTTATACTGAGAAGAGTGATGCTCAGAGATTTCTTGATATTGAATGAAATCATATTATTGAATCTCGCTACGCAGAATATTTTGAAGATAAATTTGCAAGGCATAAGAACATTGTTCTTGCAGATGTTCCGAAAAACAATGAGGGTGTGTATAAAATTAAAATCTCCAATGAGAACGTAGTCCAAGAAGAAGTTGTTGAAACAACTGTTGAACCAAGCTCGCTGAGCCGTCAAGTAAGCGAGTGAGGAGGCAAAGGACTTCGGAAGTGACTTTGTCACCTATCATGTGGAAGCAGATTCGCTTACCTATGATGAGGCGATGAAGACCAGAGACGTTGTTTTATGGAAGGAGGCGATAGACAATAAAATTTGTTCAATCACCTTTAATAACACTTGGGTGTTGGTTGATCTTCCTGAAGGAGCAAAATCCATCGGATGCAAATGGATCTTCAAGAAGAAGATGAAAGCAGATGGAACTATTGACAAGTTCAAGACTAGGCTAGTAGCCAAGGGATTTTCTCAGAAGTAAGGGATCGACTACTTCGACACGTTTGCTCCAGTAGCCCGGATTACCACCATCAGAATGTTAATTACTTTCGCAGCAATACATAAATTGGTGATACATCAGATAGATGTAAAAATAGCTTTCCTAAAAGGCGAGCTGACTGAAGGGATTTACATGCAACAACCAGAGGGATTTGTCGTTAAGGGTCTTGAAGACAGTCTGCAAGTTGGTGAAATCCTTGTACGATCTTAAACAGGCTCCCAAGATGTGGCATTAAAAGTTTGACAAGGTTATAAGGTCAAATGGCTACAGGGTCGGCGAGACGGACAAGTGTGTTTACACAAAGTTCACCAATAGAAGAGGTGTAATCGTTTGTCTATACGTGGACGACATGCTGATCTTAGGTACGGATATGGGCTGTATCACGGAGATAAAGAAGTTCATCTCGACTAAGTTCAGTATGAAGGACTTGGAGGAAGCTGATGTGATCTTGGGGATCAAGTTCATCCGGACAGAAATTGGACTGGCGTTGTCATAGTCTCATAATATTGAGAAAATGATCACACGCTACGGATATCAGGATCTTCCAGTGATCGATACGCCTTACATGTGTGATATGAAGCTGAAGCCTAATTCGAAGGAAAGCGTCAGGCAGCTGGAGTATGCAAGCTTCATCGCGAGTTTGATGTATGCTACTTCTGTCACAAGGCCTGATATAGCTTTTGTCGTAGGAATGCTGAGTCGTTTCACGAGCAACCCAGGCATTGAGCACTGAAAAGCTATGAAACGAGTAATGAGATATCTCAATAAGACTCAGACATATGCACTGTACTACAGTGGAGATCCACAGGTAGTAGAAGGCTTCAGTGATGTCAGCTGGTGCTCAGAGTTGGAGAGCGAGAGATCTACAGGTGGATTCATTTTCACAACGGATGGAGCTGCTATATCATGGAAGTCAAAGAAGCAGACTATGCTCTCTCGTTCCTCCATAGAATCTGAGTTCTTTGTACTTGATACTGTAGCGGAAGAGCAGAATGGCTTCGGGAGCTCATGTATGATCTTCCAGTGGCTGGGGCACAAATACCGGCGATTCCGATATATTACGACAACCAGGCGACTGCGGCGGTGGCATCAAATGATCTCTTCAACGGAAAGAAGAGAACTGTGCGATTAAAGCACAGGACAGTGCACGATCTTATCATGAGAGGTGTCATTGTAGTGATTGATGTTCGGAGTCAGGAGAACCTGGCAGATTCATTCACAAAAGGCCTCAAGCGTCAGCTGGTCGATGGCACAGCTTGTAAAATGGGCTTGAAGACATTCTGATATTGTGTTATTGCAATCCTACCATAAAATTTTATGCTATTAGTTCAAAGAGAAATCTACTAGGCATTTGACTTTTGGTTCAAAAGAGGACCACTAACTGGGAAAATATCAGGAACAGTGGGTACATGTCCTCTATAGCATGGAAAGGTTATGGACCTACAACCACTGTTGTGTACTAGATGTTTTCTGCAAAAAACGGATCCTGTGATGAGGATAGCTTAAACGCCTTAATGAGTTCTCAAGCAGAGTGAATGCCTAGTGTGCTAGAAGTACGGTAGCACAACACTACAAGGAATGTAATTCCATGCTACAGTGGGGTGACTCCACCATGAGGTTCCCAGTTAGGGGTAATGCCTCGGCTTTACAAGCCAAGTCACAGCGATGTAGCACCGCAAATGGGCAGATAGCCTACTGCTGTATGATGAAATTAAAGAGTTGTAGATAGCACTACAAAGGGAAGGATGTCCTCATATTACAGTGGCACGACACCACGATGAGGTACCCAGATAGGGATTAAGCCTCGCCCTTACAAGCCATGTCGTTGCGGCATAACACCGCAAGGAAGCCTAAGGCTTCATGCTGGGTAGTTTGGCACTACAAAGAGACTTGTGTCCTCATGCTACAGTAGTATAACACTACGATGAGGTTCCCTGGATAAGGGTAAAGCCTCGGATTTAAGCCATGTCATAGCGGCGTAGCACCGCAAGGGAAGCACAAGGCTTCATGCCATGTCTCTTTAATAAAGAACTCACCTATAGTGTATGGACAGAGATAGTAGGCCGCATCTTGAGGGTAAACTTGTAGACGCCTAAAATTATATACTGAAACCAGGCTGGCACAGGACCTTTAATGTGCAGCTAGAAGCATATATAACTACATTATGTGAGTGAAAAAAATTGCAGCTATGATACAGAATTTAAGTCTTAGTCTATTCTTGTATTATAGTCTATTTTTTGACCCATGCGGGAATATTCAAGTCGTCAGCGACATCCATCCTACTGTGGGGAACACTCAAATTCATATATCGAGATATGTGGGAGATTGTTGGATATTTTTCTTGAACATGTAGAGAGAGCTTGCTCTCAACACATGCCTAGTGTTTAGTTCCACATTGGAAAAGCACCATGAAGTGTATCTCAATATATACTTGGTGTGTGTTGTTGAGATGTGCACATGGGGTGGTGACCCTAAGGAGAGAATGATGTGGGTAATTTTACTAGGAGGTAAGGATAAGACTCCATATTAAAGCATTAATGCTTTTTGCTCTTGGAATTTATTCCATTGGAGCTAAGCCCCGTAGAGACTTAGCGACTCGGACTCGGACTCATGGGCTCATGAGTCGTAATGTGGCATTTTGTTGGCGTACTTTGTACTTAGCACGTCAGCATCGTCGCTAGGCACATAGTGCACTTAAGTTGCGCTCGTTGCGTGAGCCTCTGTGCAGCCGATCACGTGCCCGTTCGCGTGGCCCGATCGTGTGGCCAGATGGCAGGACCAATTGGCGCGCACAATTGGCACAGCCAGATGGCGCGGCTGACGGCGCTGCCTGTTGGTGTGCAATCGGCGCGTTGTACACGTGTACGCAGTTGGCGCACTGGTGCGCGATTGCGCGCGCTGTGCACTGTTAGCGCGCACTATGCGCAAATTGGCGCACGTTGTGCTCCATTTGGTTTAAATCGTGTCTGTGCACGATTTGAGCGGTTACGAAATGTTCAGAACAGTTTTTCCACGTCCCGAACGTTTTGCATACTGGACAGTTACTGCGCGCATCTATTTAAGTCGCTCTCTTCTCTCTCATTCTTTCCAGTGGACAAAATACAAATTCCTTATGAATTTTCACAGAGTAGAGAAGTACTGTGTGCCATTTCAGTCCGTTCGAGGAGTCAGAAGTGTGGAGTGTTCCGAAGTTCTCTGTCGAACTTGCTGGTTCCTGGAAGCTATTCGTGTGGAGCGAGTCAAGCTTTGAGCGCCGGTGATCATTGTTGGTGCTTTCTTTGGTGCTTTCTTTACATGAAGAGAGCTTGCTCTCAACATGCCTTGTAAATTTTAGTCCCACATCGGAAATGCACCATAAGTTATCTCAACTTATATACTTGGGTGTGTTGTTGAGAGATGCACATGGGGTGGTGACCCTAAGGAGGGAACCATGTGGGTGATTTTACTAGGAGGTAAGAATAAGGCTCCAAGGATTAAGCATTAATGCTTTTGTCATTCTCTTGGATTTATTCCACTTGGAGCGAAGACCCAACGGGGCTTAGCGACTCGGACTCGGACTCGGACTCGGACTCGGGCTCGGGCTCGGGCTCGGGCTCGGGCTCGGGCTCATGAGGCGTAATGTGGCGTTTTGTTGGCGCACTTTGCACTTAGCACGTCAGCAGTCATGCGGCTCATATGCGGCCATGCGGCTCATATGCGGCTCTTATGCGGCCTCATGCGGCTCATGCGGTCCATGCGGCTCATGCGGCTCATGCGGTCCATGCGGTCCATGCGGCTCATGCGGCTCATGCGGTCCATGCGGTCCATGCGGCTCATGTGGTCCATGCGGCCCAAGCGGTCCATGCGGCCAGGCTGCTGCTGCTGCTGCCGCATGGAGGGCTACGCTGACTGTGTAGATTTCAAATCGGTTATGGAAAGGATGAATCAATACAATTAATTTAGTTCCTATCTTTGTGGGATTAGAATTAATTTCGTTCCTATCTTTGTGGGATTTGAATTAATTTAGTTCCTATCTTTGTGGGATTAGAATTAATTCGTTGCTATCTTTTTGTGATTTGATTCAATCTTACCATAACTGAAGAGGCGGCTAGGGTTTCCACTCTCTCTCTATATATACTCTCTTCTGGCCTCCTTTGTAGGTACTACGAAAATTACAAGTCAGAAAAGGAGAAAGAGAGAGAGAGAGAGTTGCTGCCGCCATTGCAAGTCCATCCGAGGAGTCTGAACAGAGATGACTTCGAGCGTTCCACAAGTTCTTCAACTTGCTGGTTTCTGGAAGCAGATCGTGTGGGGCGAATCTTGCTTTGAGCAACGGTGTTTTGACACCCCAGCATTGTTCTTCTTCTCATCTCTCTCTAGTTTTATTGTAACTCATTCTGTCCCAATTGCAACACATTTGCAAGGAAGAACGAGAGATCTTCTCTTCTCTTTTTCCCTCCTTCAGATTATAATTTGGCTATTTGATTTATTGTACCATCGTAGATCTTAAGTTTGATCACTGCAAAGTTTTGTGTGACATCTCAGATCTCGATTGCATTTGTTTTTCATCTTTGATCAAGCCCCGGGACTAACAATCTCAAAGCAAGATCCGTATAGATGGAAAACATTAATGCTTCGCTCCTCCAATCGGACTTCTGCAAGTTGGAAAAGTTCGATGGAGAGCACTATCAAGTCTGGAAGAGAAAGGTGTACCTAACTCTTCAACTAAAAAATGTTGATCATGTTCTGTTGGAGGAAGAACCCTCTGTTCCAGACACTGGATCTACTGCCGCCATCAATGCGGCTACCAAACTCCAGGCCAAGTGGAGAAGGGAAAATAGCATCTGCAGGCTTCTCATCCTGAATGCTATGGAGGATTCCCTGGCAGAATCCTATTCAAAGAAGGAACTTGCCAGAGACATATGGGAGTCTGTGGAAAATCTGTATGAAGAAGACAAGAACAGGAGCAAAATATTTGTGGTTGAAAAATATCACAAATTGCTCTTTGAGGACGAAAAGTCCATGTTACCACAGGTGAAAGAATTTCTGAAGCTGCGTCAGAAACTGAAAGACGAAGAGATGCCCCTTCCCGACAAGTTTGTCGTCGGAGGGATCGTCTCAAAACTTCCTGCTGGATGGAGTACCTTCTATGCAAGGATGCACAGAAAGAAGCTAGACATTAGCTTGGGAGATCTACTTCAAGAGATCCATGTTGAGGACGAGATGCGTTCTCAACAGAAGGTGGACACTCTGTCCAAACAGTTGGCTAAAGCCAATCTGGTACAGACGAGGGATCCCAAGGGGAAGCAGGCGGCTTCTCATCCCAAGAAGAAGGACTTCACTAATCTGAAAGTTAAGGGTCCTTCATTCAAGCAACAGGAGACTAAGTCCCACGTGACTTGTTACAATTGTGGCAAGAAAGGCCACTACAAGAGTGAATGCAGATCTAAGCCTAAACAATCAGAGAAAGGTGAGCCTAATAAGGTTTCATTGGTTTCTAACATTGTTGCTATGATCGAACAGGTCACAACTGTGGGGGTTGACTCTGACTGGTGGATAGACACTGGTGCGACTTGCCATGTCTGTTCTGACAAGGAATGGTTCGTCACGTACCAGCCGATATCTAAGAAGGTTGTCATGGCAAACCAGGCCCAAGCTGAAGTTCTGGGGATTGGGACTGTGGAGCTGAAACTCACTTCTGGGAACACTCTGACGCTTCAAGGTGTGAAGCATGTTCCTGCGATTGCCAAGAACCTGATCTCTGGAAGCCTGCTCTGCAACGCAGGCTTGAGGATGGATATCAACACTGGTCAGACGGTTATGTCCAAGAAGGGAACATACTTCGGAAAGGCTTATCAAACCGAAGGAATGTTTAAAATTTAACTTGTCAACCAGTTTGATGACATTAATACAGTTGCATTTTCTGATTATTCTCTTGAGTTGTGGCATAATAGACTAGGACATGTTCATTGTAAAAGAATCAACAAAATGTCTAGTCTAGGACTTATCTCCAAATGTGGGGGTAAGGTGGAGAAGTGTGAAGTGTGTGCTCAGACGAAGATCACAAGGAAACCCTTTCATCGGGTCAATCGAAGCACAGATCTTCTGGAGTTGGTGCACTCCGATATCTGTGACTTTAAACATTTCTCCACGAAGGCCGGGATGAAGTATTTCATAACCTTCATCGACAACTTCTCAAAATATGCGTTCGTCTACTTGCTCAAGTCCAAAGACGAAGCTTTCGAGAAGTTCAGAGAGTTCAGGGCCGAAGCTGAACGGCAGACCGGACAACAACTCAAGAGGTTGAGAAGTGATCGAGGTGGGGAGTACAGGTCTCATGAATTCGCATCGTTCTGCAAAGAACATGGAATCATATGCGAGACTACTGCTCCATATTCTCCTCAATCCAACGGAGTAGCAGAGAGGAAGAACCGAACATTAACAGAAATGATGAATTCTATGCTGCTCACTGCAGGTCTTCCAAAATGCTACTGGGGAGAAGCTGCATTAACGGCCACTTTTATTCTGAATAGAGTGCCATATGCAACTTCGGACGTAACTCCTCATGAACTCTGGTTCAAAGTCAGACCAAACTTGAATGTCATTCGAGTGTGGGGGTGTCTGGCGTATGTGAAGCTTCCAGATCTGAAGATTCAGAAGCTGGGGACAAGGACTACGAAGGCGATCTTCTTGGGGTATGCCGAGAAGAGTGATGCTCGGAGATTTCTTGATATTGAATCAAATCATATCATCGAATCTCGCGATGCTGAATACTTTGAAGACAAGTTTGCAAAAGACAAAAACATTGTTCTTTCGGATATTCCGGAAAATGATGTAGGTGCAAATGAGACTGAAATCTCATACGAGCCAGTAGTCCAAGAAGAAGCTGTTGTTGATGAAACAACTCTTATACCAGAACTCGCAGAGCCGTCAGCTAAGCGAGCGAGGAGACCGAAAGATTTCGGAGATGACTTTGTCACCTATCATGTGGAAGCAGATCCGCTTACCTATGATGAGGCGATGAAGACCAGAGATGCTATCTTCTGGAAGGAGGCAGTGAATGACGAGTTTGACTCTATCACCTCCAATAACACATGGGTGTTGGTAGATCTACCTGAAGGAGAAAAGCCTATTGAATGTAAATGGATCTTCAAGAAGAAGATGAAGGCAGATGGAACTATCGACAAGTTCAAGGCCAGGCTGGTCGCCAAGGGATTTTCTCAAAAACAAGGGATAGACTACTTTGACACGTACGCTCCAGTAGCTCGGATGACCACCATCAGGATGTTAATCGCTCTAGCAGCTATATATAAGTTGGTGATACATCAGATGGATGTAAAGACAGCATTCCTGAATGGGGAGCTGACCGAAGAGATTTACATGCAACAGCCAGATGGATTTGTCGTCAAAGGTCATGAAGACAAAGTCTGCAAGTTGGTAAAATCATTATATGGTTTGAAGCAAGCTCCCAAGATGTGGCATGAGAAGTTTGACAAAGTTATTAGGTCAAACGGCTACAGAGTCAGCGAGACGGACAAATGTGTTTACACAAAGTTCGCTGATGGACGAGGAGTCATCGTTTGTCTGTACGTGGACGACATGCTAATCCTAGGTACGGATATAGGCTGTGTCACAGAGACAAAGAAGTTCCTCTCAACCAAGTTCAGTATGAAGGACTTGGGGGATGCAGATGTCATCTTGGGAATAAAGATCATCCGGACAGACACTAGAGTAGCGCTGTCACAATCTCACTACATTGAGAAGATGCTCACACGATATGGGTATAAGGATCTTTCAGAGATCGATACGCCATACAGGTTCCCTGGTAGGGGTAATGCCTCGGCTTTGCAAGCCAAGTCATGCATAGCGGCGTAGCACCGCAAATAGGTAGGTAGCCTAATGCTGTATGACGTAATTAAAGAGTTGTAGACAGCACTACAAAGGGGAGGATGGCCCCATGTTACAGTGGCACGACACCACGATGAGGTACCCAGGTAGGGGTAAAGCCTCGGCATTGCAAGCCATGTCGTTGCGGCGTAACACCGCAAGGAAGCCTTAGGCTTCATGCTGGGTAGTTTGGCACTACAAAGAGGCTTGTGACCTCATGCTACAGTAGTATGACACTACGATGAGGTTCCCAAATAGGGGTAATGCCTCGGCTTCAGGCCATGTCATAGCGGCGTAGCACCGCAAGGAAGCGCAAGGCTTCATGCCATATCTCTTTAATAAAGAACTCACCTATAGTGTATGGAAAGAGATATCAGGCCGTCTCTTGAGGGTAAACTTGTAGACGCCCAAAATTATACACTGAAACCAGGCTGGCACAGGGCCTTTAATGTGCAGCCAGAAGCACACGTAGCTACACTTTGTGAGTGGGAAGAATTACAATTGTGGTGCAGAATTCAAGGCGTAGTCCATTCTTGTATCACATTGTTATTTAACCCATGCGGGAAGATTCAAGTCGTCAGCGACATCTATCCTAATGCAAAATGGACAGTTACTGTGGGGAACGCTCAACCCTGGACGCATATATATGTTGTGATATGTGGGGGATTGTTGGTACTTTCTTTGGTGCTTTCTTTACATGAAGAGAGCTTGCTCTCAACATGCCTTGTAAATTTTAGTCCCACATCGGAAATGCACCATGAGTTATCTCAATATATATACTTGGGTGTGTTGTTGAGAGATGCACATGGGGTGGTGACCCTAAGGAGGGAACCATGTGGGTGATTTTACTAGGAGGTAAGAATAAGGCTCCAAGGATTAAGTATTAATGCTTTTGTCATTCTCTTGGATTTATTCCACTTGGAGCTAAGCCCCAACGGGGCTTAGCGACTCGGACTCGGACTCGGACTCGGGCTCGGGCTCGGGCTCATGAGGCGTAATGTGGCGTTTTGTTGGCGCACTTTGCACTTAGCACGTCAGCAGTCATGCGGCTCATATGCGGCCATGCGGTCTTATGCGGCATGCGGCTCATATGCGGCCATGCGGTCTTATGCGGCTCTTATGCGGCCTCATGCGGCTCATGCGGTCCATGCGGCTCATGCGGCTCATGCGGTCCATGCGGTCCATGCGGTCCAAGCGGCTCATGCGGCTCATGCGGTCCATGCGGTCCATGCGGTCCATGCGGCTCATGTGGTCCATGCGGCCCAAGCGGTCCATGCGGCCAGGCTGCTGCTGCTGCCGCATGGAGGGCTACGCTGACTGTGTAGATTTCAAATCGGTTATGGAAAGGATGAATCAATGCAATTAATTTAGTTCCTATCTTTGTGGGATTAGAATTAATTTCGTTCCTACTTTGTGGGATTTGAATTAATTTAGTTCCTATCTTTGTGGGATTAGAATTAATTCGTTGCTATCTTTTTTTGATTTGATTCAATCTTACCATAACTGAAGAGGCGGCTAGGGTTTCCACTCTCTCTCTATATATACTCTCTTCTGGCCTCCTTTGTGGGAACTACGAAAATTACAAGTCAGAAAAGGAGAAAGAGAGAGAGAGTTGCTGCCGCCATTGCAAGTCCATCCGAGGAGTCTGAACAGAGGTAACTTCGAGCGTTCCACAAGTTCTTCAACTTGCTGGTTCCTGGAAGCAGATCGTGTGGGGCGAATCTTGCTTTGAGCAACGGTGTTTTGACACCCCAGCATTGTTCTTCTTCTCATCTCTCTCTAGTTTTATTGTAACTCGTTCTGTCCCAATTGCAACACGTTTGCAAGGAAGAACGAGAGATTTTCTCTTCTCTTTTTCCCTCCTTCAGATTGTAATTTGGCTATTTGATTTATTGTACCATCGTAGATCTTGAGTTTGATCACTGCAAAGTTTTGTGTGACATCTCAGATCTCGATTGCATTTGTTTTTCATCTTTGATCAAGCCCCGGGACTAACAATTCACCCCAGCAGGCCATTTCATCATTCTGTCCACTCCATTTTCGGTTCATCCACTTTTATCTCGTTCTAAACGAGAACGTTTCTGATCTAATCAAAAAAACGTTAGTGGACATTCATCGATGCTACTACGAAACCGTTTGTACCTTCTTCGAAGTGTTACAATCGATTTCAATTCTCAGAATCCTCCGGGATCTCTATCGTGCACCTTCCTCAAAGTGTTGCATAATTCAGTTTTCCATCGAAAAATTACTCCCCGGGACTAACATAACATATACTATTTCGGTCAAGGTTCCATATCTACGATTTGAAGGACAGACAAAGGTGACAATCACTTTCTTTTTTATCAAGTAGTTGATGAGTTCTGTAAAATTAATAAAACTTTCTAATGCAAGTGGACACATTTCTTCCATATGCTTATTGATTCTTTTTTCCCCTAAACGGAATGACGATGTCTAAGCTACTTGTTATCCTAGCCATTGCCATGTCTGCCATTGTTTTGGCTAAGTCCTCAAAAGTGACAAACTCTTCTCTAGTATCTAAGGCGTTGTGCTTCGAACTAATTCTTATACCTGCCCCTGCTACAACAACTAGAAAATTGTTTTGATAGCAATAGAAGTCCATCTAAAATGGAGAAATTTCTTGAGAGGGGTGTTTAGTTCTGAAACAAAAATTTGGAGCAATAAGGTCATTCTTATAATTTCATTTCCTTGAATAGTTAATTTCATTGGGAGCTGGACTTCCGATTTCTGATATCATAGATAATTGCTCATAAATATGTTATACACCTACACTTCTAATATTTGTTTAAATTGCCAAATTATGAGGTTCTTCAAGGAAACTCTTCATAGAGACACTCCCTATTGCTATTGTTTATCTATTTTAATTTCAATCTGACCATGTTCAATATCATTGTCATCTCACTTTATTATCTTAGCTATCTGTAAAACAAGACAGGCACTTTCTGTATGTATATGATATTAATAGAATATTATACGAATGTGTCAATATGATATTAATAGAATATTATACGAATGTGTCAATACCTCTGCAGTTTCTTGGTTGTCAGTTTGTTATACACATCTTTCCTGAATTATGGTTTGCATGTAAAGGGTGTTGCATATTCTCTGAAGATACTTTTGGTTATTATAGCATAGGAATAATAACATGTAGTGCTAGACATGTCCTGACTTATATTTTCTCATACAGTAAGGATGAGAAGGAAGCTAGCAAGGATGGTGCATCTGATGATCAGAATCGAAGTCCGAAAAGCGAGGGTCAAAAAGTAGTGCAGACGCCAAAGCTGAATCTAAACCTAAGTCGCTCAAGGAAGTCAAAGAAAAAGTCAAACCTGAAGAGTCCCAGAACAGCCAGGATTATTTCTGCAAACAAAACGAAGTAAAGAGGCAAGACTATGTTGCTTTATACCTTGATAGCTATCTGTTTGCCAAAAAGTAAACTTGCATATGACAGTTTTATTTATTTTGGATATTTGACCAGCAGATTCGTACAATGTCCCTCTCGTTGGATGGGCTTTTAGACTATAATGCTAAGAGCATCATTAGTAGTTGGGACTCTCCAATGCAATTTGGAGCCCAAAATTTCAAAAAAAAGGTAAATGTAGAATGGGTTGGGTTTGTATGAGAATAGTAGAAAATGATAAAGTGAGCTCCGGTCCCAAAAATTGTGTGGTCAAAAATTAATGTAGGAAAAAAATAATATAAAGCTTAGAATCTAGAAAGTTGGGCTCCAAATTGGAACTTACTATTCTACAAAACGAGTTTCTACAATCTAGAATCTAGAAATTGGGAGGCCCAACCCTTAGCACCCATGGATGGGTTGGGACCGAAATTGTAGAAATTGGGACTAGGGATGAGACTTATTATTCTACAAAATGAGCTCCTACATTCTAAATCTAGAATCTAGAAAATGGGATGGGCCTTACTAATGATGCTCTAAAGATATTGAAGAATCAACATTCGAGGTTCGTAAGGTATTGAAGAATCAACATTCGAGGTTCGTACTTCTTTTCCTATGCATTTACTTTATTATTTGAGAAAATTTGAGTGACATCCCACTTTATTTATCCATATTTTAGGTGCATTCCACACAATTACAAGAATGCATGACACCCTCCACTTTTGACAGAAATCTATTTCTAACGGTCAACCCGTTTGACCAAACTTTTGTGACCAAAATACCCTCCTTCATCGTCTTTCTTCTCCACCCCCACACCCGTCGCGACCATCCCCTCCCCCACCCGTCGCGACCAGCGCTGCCCCCCCCCCCTCCCCTCTCCCCCCTAGCCGGAGCTCGCCGCCCCCCTCCTTGCCGCGGGGAGGGGGTGGCGGTGACTGATCAGCACCGCTTTGAAATTTCGCAGAAAGAATAAAATTTGAACTGACTGTTTCAATTATTTGGCCTCGTTAATGTCTTCCCACATAAAATATAGTGCTCAAGAATATAAAATTTGAGAGATCGATGGGGAAAACATGGATTGCAGAACTCACACCAAGCTGTTTGTTTGGTGCTTCTAAGCTCACACCAAGTTGTGGAAAGAAATTAAGGAGACTTAACCCTCTCTTCTCTCCTTCAGTTGTCAACCAAACAAGAGGTATGTCAACTCTGAAAATATTTGATCAATTTTAATGAAATTTTTTGTTTAGACAAAGTGAAAATATGTGTACTTTGGCTTCTGGTTCTGGGCATGTCACAAATTAAGCTCCTAATTATTCAAACTGTATCTAAATTGAGGGATATTATTCTTTCAGGAACTACCTCCGGCTGGAGGGGGGGGCAGCGCTGGTCGCGGCGGATGGGAGAGGGGATGGTCGCGGCGGGGGTGGGGGTGGAGAAGAAAGACGATGGAGGATATTTTGGTCACAAAAGTTTGGTCAAACGGATTGACCGTTAGAAATAGACGATTTCTGTCAAAAGTGGGAGGTGTCATGCATTCTTGTAATTGTGTGGGGTGCACCTTAAATATGGATAAATAAAGTGGGATGCCACTCAAATTTTTTCTTATTATTTTCAATACTGACATGGATTGATTGGAATCACATTCTTACGCTATTATTTTTTGTTCTCATTTCGTTTTATTTTTTGTTTATTTTTCTTTCTCTTACATTTGCTTGTATAGAATATGTGACTGACTAATGAAGTAGCATTTCTCTTTCACGATTCTTGTTTACCCGACGACAGTTACATTCTTCCATGTTTGATGCATGTATATGTGCTAGTGGTTATATAATTTGACACTTCACATTTTTGAAGATATATCTTATATATCTGGCACAACGATGCATCCTTATCTTTTACATTTATCCGACAATTTTCTCAAAACACTCTCACCTAATTCATGTTATGCTCTTTAGGTATAACATTTTCGTACAGCTTTCAGTATTTGTTGAGTCGCAGTACCAGATGGGTTCTCAATTTTTGTCATTTTTGAAGGCAAATGCTTAAAGGATTATTTCGTCTTTACTTTTGAATCAATTACTTGTTGTCATATATCAGATATTTTACTTTTTTTAAGTTTGAGAATGTAGCTTATAAGTTATAACCCAACAACCAGATTCATGATTTTGTCACTATACTCTTCGACATATGATAGCGATCTTGACAATATGGAGAGTTTCATCTTTTTGCTGCAATTTGTTGACTGATTTACAAATATGCCTTACATCTCTATGCAGAAACTACGTAGAAAGTTTATTTCAAGTAAAAACCAGCGCAAGAGGCAAAGATATGATAAACTGAAAAAGAAAGCGAGAAGGAGAGTTCGGCCAAATGTCCAAAGGTCATTCATGATTCTGTTTTGTCTGGTTTCAAAAGTATTTTGGGTTCATTTTGCAAATGATGGAAGATGATGCTAAATGATGTAAAGCATTTTGGATTCATTTTGTAAATGATAGAATCTATGATTACTGATGTAGATCTTTTTGGTATATGTTTAATGATGCAAAGAGTTTTTAGTCCATTTTGTAGATGCTCAATAATGTAAAATACTTTGGGTTGATTTTGTAAACGATTAGATATACATTTAATGATATTCTATAAATACTAATTTTTTTGCTAATGCAATGCTACAATATGCAATTGAACTTATATAGTTATAAATGGATTTTTTATTTATTTATGTATTTTAATTGTATTTGTGATAGGTGGAACATGGAAATAATAATTTCATAATAATTAGCACACATGTTATTACTTTTTGTGACGGATATGTAATTGTCCTAAAAATAAACTACATCCTTTTATGACTCCGTCCATAATTTTTAGGACAGTTTTTATTCGTCACAAATACTTATATTTTGGGAAAATATCTATTCGTATACAAATACCGATACTGTGAGACGAGTCACACAACTCTCCCCTCAGAAAAATTCTATCCTCGGAATTTCCATAAGGCCAGCGAAAACAGACAAGGAATCCAAGAAAACATGTTATCAGGATCAAGATAGGAAACTCATAAATCATGAAATCCAGCTAGAATAATATACTTGGAATGTAAAAGCAATAAACATACAACAACAATATCATACATTTCTAGAATCATACTCAAACAAAAGGTAGAGCATAGGTACATGAATAAGTATACCTCACGAATCAAACAGATACGGGTAACGAGCTCGGATATCATTCTCGCGCTCTCAAGTCGACTCGCCCGATGAGTGATGATCCCAGCAAACACAAGCTAATCAGATAGTTTGGTTCTTGATAACCTTCTTCCTCCAATCCAAATAGATACGGTGCTTTCCTCATACGATAGGTCGGTACCAACGACCAACTCGGAATGATCTAGGATATGGCTCATATCCGAAACATATCAGCACAACTGAGATACGTGAAATACATCATGTACCTCGCGTAACAACGATAGAAGAGCAAGATGATATGATACATCTCCTACTCGCTCAAGAATATCAAACGACCAAATAAATCTAAGACTAAACTTTTCCCGTACGCCAAACCTGATGACCCCACGGGTAGGCAAAATCCGAATAAAATACGTGGTCAACGACAGAAAACTCAAGATGACGTCGATGTTGGTCTTCCCAATGACGTTGCCGATCCTGAGCCACTCTGAGGTGCTCTTTGATCTGCCTGACTACTCCAACTAACTGAGCAATCAACTCTGGACCAAGCATCTGCCTCTCCTCAATGTCATCCCAAGCTAGGGTGACCTACATCTCCTACCATAAAAAGCCTCAAAAGTTGCCATCTTAATACTCGCCTGGAACCTGTTGTTGTAAGAGAAATTCACCAAGTACTAGTGATCCTTCCAAGAACCACTGAAGTCAAGAGTGCATGATCGAAGCATATCTTCCAGAGTATGAATCGTATGCTCCGACTGGCCATCTGTCTGAGGATGGTATGCTGAACTGAAACCCAAACGGGTACCCAGACTCTACTGAGGACTCTGTCATAAATGAGAAGTGAATTTGGAATCCCGATCTGAGACTATACTAACTAGCACTCCATACAATCTGATAATCTGTCTCATGTACAGCTTGACCAACTGCTCTGTAGACTGACCAACTCTGAAAGGTAGGAAATGGGCAACCTTCGTGAGTCGATCCACTATAACCCAAATGGCATCTCTAGCTGTCGGGGTTCTAGGAAGACCAGTCATGAAGTCCATAGTAATATGATCTCATTTTCATTCCAGAATCGGTAAAGGCTAAATAAGTTCAGCCGGTCTCTGATGCTTGACCTGTTGGAGAACCAAGCACCGAGAGACAAACCGAGATATCTCCTGCTTCATACCATTCCACCAAAAATACTGACAAATATCACGGTACATCTTCGTCCCTCCTGGATGAATAGAATACTGAGAACTATGGGCCTCTGACATAATCTCGTGTCGGATATCTCCGTTCGACACACAAAGATGACTCCTAAACCAAAGTATCCCATCTTCATGGATGCACAACTCTGATCTACACCCTGCAACATACTCTGTTCTGAGTCGCTGAAGCCTGGCATCCTATAACTATGCTGCTCTGATCTTCTCCAAAAAGTAGACTGAACCTGCAAGTCTGCCATCAAAGTTGTCTCGCCAGGTAGCACTACCTCAATATCCATCTCCTAAAGATCCTCTTGGAAAAAAAGAAGAAGTCCCTTGTCCTTCCAATAGTTTATTAATATAAGGGATTACCAAATCCTTACACTAGAGTTGTGTAGCCTACTGGTGGTGAATGCGGGTGTTATTTGAATGATCTCATTTTCATTCCAGAATCGGTAAAGGCTAAAGAAGTTCGGCCGGTCTCTGATGCTCAACTTTGACCTGTTGGCGAACCAAGCACTGAGAGACAAATCGAGATATCTCCTGCTTCATAACATTCCACCAAAAATGCTGACAAATATCACGGTACATCTTCGTCCCTCCTGGATGAACAAAATATTGAAAACTATGGGCCTCTGACATAATCTCGTGTCGGATATCTCCGTTCGACACACAAAGATGACTCCTAAACCAAAGTATCCCATCCTCATGGATGCACAACTCTGATCTACACCCTGCAATATACTTTGTTCTGAGTCGCTGAAGCCTGGCATCCCATAACTATGCTGCTCTGATCTTCTCCACAAAAGTGGACTGAACCTGCAAGTCTGCCATCAAAGCTGTCTCGCTAGGTAGCACTACCTCAATGTCCATCTCCTGAAGATCCTCTTGGAAAAAAAAAAGAAGTCCCTTGTCCTTCCAATAGTTTATTAATATAAGTGTCACGCCCCAGAACCAGAATACTAGAGATCGAAGGCGAAACAAAGCCAGCTACGTATATCAGAGTACTCCAATACCCCGAGATACGGTCAAAGCTGTCTAGAAGACAAGTGGGTGGACTCTAGCATGCCACTGACGACTCCTAAGGTCGAACAAATCCTATCTCAATCCAATCAACATAAGAAGCAATAAAGAGTAAATCATATATGAGATGGGTAAGGCGTCCCAAACACAAGTACATACATAATCATGAGAGCTGACATAATAAAATATATATCAACTAACTATACAAAAGGTACGTAAATGTACAACTAGCAGCTGTCCAGAATATACATCCACGCCGTACTAAGACGGAGGGAACAAAACCCAGAAATAAGGACTAACATATGTCCTTGGCTAATACACCACAAAATGAAAGTACAAGATAAAGTGGGAAATAAAGGTAACCCACTCGCTAATTCATGTCGGTCCTCTGAGTGCGAACCATCCGGAGGAGAAGACGGTAGATCCTCGTGATCAACTATGGAACCTGGCCATGCAAAACCAGTGGGGTCAGACCCCAAATAGCAAGTACCACAAGGAAGGCTCGAGGTGAACGACAAAGCCCAACAATAATACAACAACAGAAATAAATAAATATGGGTCGAGACTAGTGCGGTACCAATGCACAAATCTCGAGAATATAAATGACTGAATGGAAATACTGAACCATATAGCAATAGAGAACAATAAGCCAATGAGCAACAAGGGACTTAGGAACTACTTCGGAACCACAATCCTTAAACCAAACAAGGACCAGGGTTTGCAGATCTTTTCCCTAGCAGAACTTAGCCTCTGGCCACTCATCGACATAAGAGCATATAGAGCAAGGCACAACCAAAAGTGCACGACCAATCATTGCCTACGGCTTTCTATCATTAACTAGCTAGGGTTATCACAATCCTAATTACTAGTATGCAAGTTGAGGATTTTCGCAACTACCTGACTGCAAATACCCGGATGTCCAGAGGTACGAGTAGTACATCTATTGCCCAACAAGACTGCTGGCAGATGAAACGTGTCTTGACTTGTAACATTAACAACCATATCATATACTTGTAAAAGAAAACATATAACTGACTGTGCCGCAACCCGGCACGACATGTGACTCGATCATGTATCAATACGCGCAAACTTGGTAGGTCATGGAGCCCTTGCCTAGCAGGATTGAGCCACTCCTCATGGGTCCCTTGGAACTCGGGGTTGGTAGTGCGAATTTTCTCCTACAATGATCTACTTGAATTTACTAGTCATTTACCTTATTATATTTATGTCAAATTCTCAAGTCATGGACACTCAAGAATTTCCTAAGATGATGTGTGTTATGTACGAGTAATTCGTAAGTTATCACTTACGAACATTCCCGTACTAACATCACGTGATACACGGAACTATACTCACACTCGATTGTCCAGTGCCAAGATGCAATAGATTAAACATTCAACAAGCTATATCCACGGTGTCAAGAAAGAACATGTACTCATATCTCGGGTCTAGAAATCAATAAGAAAATCAAGTCATGAGTGCGCTACTACGAGCCACTAAATCGAGCTAGGCATATACAGTAATCTGGAGTGCACCATGTCAGGCCACTATCTATAATCTGGACATAGAACAATAAATGAACATAAGCATGTGCCATGTATATAGGGTGTACAATCATTCTCTAACTATCCAAGGTTATCTAATCATGTTAAGAGTCCATTACAATCGAAAAAATATCAAAAATGGAAAAAAAATGGGCAAAAAGGGACAAAAACAGCCTAAAACCGTATACCTGCGGTATACGGCGGCATACCTGCGGTATACGGCGGCATACCTGCGGTATACGGCGGCATACCGGCGGTATTCCGGCCTAAAGACAGAAAGTTTTTGGTGCAAAAATTGGCATACCGTCGGTATACACCGGCATACCGTCGGTATACCGATTTTTCAAACAGCAACAAAATTCAGATTTTTGCCAAAACTTGTTTCGGCCATAAAAATTTCATTTTAAATCGAAATTTGGATTTGCAAAAATTGCATAAAATTGAATTTCCTACAACATGGAAGTATTAGTTTTCACAAATTAAAACATTTTATAGATCAATACCTCAAAATACTCAAAAATCATATCTAGAAACTCAGATCTACGCAATATTGTCGATCAAAACCAAAAGTGCTATATACAAAAGATGTTAACAATTTAGAGGAGCATATTATAGAACAATAAAACTTTAATTTCTATGGAAAACAAAAATATAGCATGGTCATGTCACTTTTGAGCAAGATGTACTTGCCTAGGGTTAAGTTCCAAGCCTAATCTTCTACTCCACCACCAAGAGGGGTTCCGAAACCACACTCTAGGACTCAAGGCCAAGCCTTCCCAAGCTTGGGGAAGAGGGAAGAGAGTGAAGAGAAAATGAAGAAGGAAAGAAAAGAGAGGAGAGATAAACTCATGGATATATATAGAAGGGGTGAATTAATCGTGACCGTTGGATCGTGATCTATGTCAAAATCTAGATCAATCCTAGCCATTGAAAGAAAACCAATTGTCCATTGGATAATAGGATGCATCTATAATATTTAAGAAAATATCTAAACACTATTCATCAAAATATCTAAAATACTATTCACGAAAATATCGAAAACACTATTCATGAAAATATCTGAAATCAAAAATATCTAAAATGTGAAAAATCTGTATGGACGGTATGTCGTCGGTATACACCGGTATACTGCGGTATGCCGGCCAAGGAGAAAATCTATAAGTTGGAAAATTTTTAAGCATTCCAAAAACCAAGAAAATATGAAATACAATACAAAATACGTATCCGTATATAAATACCGTTACTGTGAGACGAGTCTCACAACTCTCCACAACTTAGAAAAATTTCGTCCTCGGAATTTCCTAAAGCCAGTCGAGCAAAAATACACATGCTAAAACAATGGAAAATCATAACACATTGAAAGAAAACATCCTGTGTACAAGTGATATTTGAGATACAGAATTTAAATAAATGCAAAAAATAATAAATACATACATATATAATACAAGAAAAGGAGGCATATGGAATAATATACCCTTGAGTCAGAGAGTAGGGATTCGTCCTCGCTTGCCTACGTGACTCACAAAGTGGACAAGGGTCAAGTTTCGAAGTAAGTCAGTACCAACGACTCAGTAGAAGACATGACTCTAATCCAGGACGCACCTACGTAGTCGGGATACATGATAGCTATCGCATATCACGAGATACGAAAGCAGATGAGTGGTACAAAAAACTCGCGTTCACTCGCCTAATATGTCAAGTCGACCATCGCATTCCGGGTATGAATGGAATACAAGGCCGTCAACGGAACCCAAGAATAAGAATGACTAAAGGAACACCTCAGAAGCTTACTAACAATCTGACTGCCCTCAACCAATATCTGTTCAATGTTAACAAACTCTCTCTTTCTATGCATTGGGACTGCTGCTCTTACATGCTGTTAATTTTATCTGACTTACTGGACCTGGGCAAACTGCACCGGATGCTGACATTAAATCTGCTGAGACCGCGTCGGAAGGAGGTACTGAACATGGGATCGGGCTGACTTTATTAGCTGAACTGATTGGAGTGAAGTGAACTGAGCTGCCACCAATTGCTGAGATGGTACTGGTACCTGACTCTGTGGAGGCGGGATCTGATGCCGATATACTGCCTGAACCAAGGAAGATGACGGAGCAATAAAATCCTCGAAAGAAATAGATAAGAAGGTTGGGTGTCCCTGAATGATAAGGACACGTGATATCAAAAGGGACAGGAATAGAGCAAAGACATATCAAGCATGTTCACAGTTCAAGGAAAACGAGATGATGCGATCAGCAAGAGGAGATCAAAAGAAGACAAATATAGATTGAGATTCTAACAAGATGAATCCCCCACAAGTCTGAAGACAGACCTGCATAGGCCACCAAAAAACTCTGTCACGCCCCAGAACCAAAATACTGGAGATCGGAGGCGAAACAAAGCCAGCTACGTATATCAGAGTACTCCAATACCCCGAGATACGGTCAAAGCTGTCTAGAAGACAAGTGGGTGGACTCTAGCATGCCACTGACGACTCTTAAGGTCGAACAAATCCTATCCCAATCCAATCAACATAAGAAGCAATAAAGAGTAAATCATATATGAGATGGGTAAGGCGTTCCAAACACAAGTACATACATAATCATGAGAGCGGACATAATAAAATATATATCAACTAACTATACAAAAGGTACGTAAATGTACAACTAGCGGCTGTCCAGAATATACATCCACGCCGTACTAAGACGGAGGGAACAAAACCCAAAAACAAGGACTAACATATGTCCTTGGCTAATACACCACAAAATGAAAGTGTAAGATAAAGTGGGAAATAATGTTAACCCACTCGCTAATCCATGTCGGTCCTCTGATTGCGAACCATCCGGAGGAGAAGACGGTAGATCCTCGTGATCAACTATGGAACCTGGCCATGCAAAACCAGTGGGGTCAGACCCCAAATAGCAAGTACCACAAGGAAGGCTCGAGGTGAACGACAAAGCCCAACAACAATACAACAACAGAAATAAATAAATATGGGTCGAGACTAGTGCGGTACCAATGCACAAATCTCAAGAATATAAATGACTGAATGGAAATACTGAACCATATAGCAATAGAGAACAATAAGCCAATGAACAACAAGGGACTTAGGAACTACTAGAAATCGGAACCACAATCCTTAAACCAAACAAGGATCAGGGTTTGCAGATCTTTTCCCTAGCAGAACTTAGCCTCTGGCCACTCATCGACATAAGAGCATATAGAGTAACGTACAACCAAAAGTGCACGGCCAATCATTGCCTACGACTTTCTATCATTAACTAGCTAGGGTTATCACAATCCTAATTACTAGTATGCAAGTTGAGGATTTTTGCAACTACCTGACTGCAGATACCCGGATGTCCAAGGCTACGAGTAGTACATCTATTGCCCAACAAGACTGCTGGCAGATGAAACATGTCTTGACTTGTAACATGAACATCCATATCATATACTTGTAAAAGAAAACATATAACTGACTGTGCCGCAACCCGGTACGACATGTGACTCGATCATGTATAAATACACGCAAACTTGGTAGGTCATGGAGCCCTTGCCTAGTAGGGTTGAGCCACGCCTCATGGGGACATTGGAACTCGGGGTTGGTAGTGCGAATTTCCTCCTACAATGATCTACTTGAATTACTAGTCATTTACCTTATCATATTCATGTCAAATTCTTAAGTCGTGGACACTCAAGAATTTCCTAAGATGACGTGTGTTATGTACGAGTAATTCGTAAGTTTTCACTTACGAACATTCCCGTACTAACATCACGTGATATACGGAACAATACTCACACTCGATTGTCCAGTGCCAAGATGCAATAGATTAAACATTCAACAAGCTATATCCACGGTGTCAAGAAAGAACATGTACTCATATCTCGGGTCTAGAAATCAATAAGAAAATCAAGTCATGAGTGCGCTACTACGAGCCACTAAATCGAGCTAAGCATATACAGTAATCTGGAGTGCACCATGTCAGGCCACTATCTATAATCTGGACATAGAACAATAAATAAACATAAGCATGTGCCATGTATATAGGGTATACAATCATTCTTTAACTATCCAAGATTATCTAATCATGTTAAGAGTCCATTACAATCGAAAAAATATCAAAAACGGACAAAAATGGACAAAAACGGAGAAAAATAGCCTAAAACGGCATACCGGCGGTATACGACGGCATACCGGCGGTATTCCGGCCTAAAGACAGAAAGTTTCTGGTGCAAAAATCGGCATACCGTTGGTATACACCGGCATACCGTCGGTATACCGATTTTTCAAACAGCAACAAAATCCAGATTTTTGCCAAAACTTGTTTCGGCCATAAAATTTTTATTTTAAATCGAAATTCGAATTTTCAAAGTCAAAATCGCATAAAATTGAATTTCCTACAACCTGGAAGTATTAGTTTTCACAAGTTAAAACATTTGATAGATCAATACCTCAAAATACTTATATCTAGAAACTCAGATCTACGTAATATTGTCGATTTAAACCAAAAGTGCTATATACTAAAGATATTAACCATTTAGAGGAGTATATTATAGAACAATAAAACTTTAATTTCTATGGAAAATAAAAATATAGCATGGTCATGTCACTTTTGAGCAAGATGTACTTGCCTAGGGTTAAGTTCCAAGCCTAATCTTCTACTCCACCACCAAGAGGGGTTCCGAAAACACACTCTAGGCCTCAAGGCAAAGCCTTCCTAAGCTTGAGGAAGAGGGAAGAGAGTGAAGAAGAAATGGAGAAGGAAAGAAAAGAGAGGAGAGAGAAACTCATGGATATATATAGAAGGGGTGAATTAATCGTGACCGTTGGATCGTGATCCATGTCAAATTCTAGATCAATCCTAGCCATTGAAAGAAAACCAATTGTCTATTGGATAATAGGATGCATCTATACTATTCAAAAAAATATCTAAACACTATTCATCAAAATATCCAAAACACTATTTACGAAAATATCGGAAACACTATTCATAAAATATCTGAAATCGAAAATATCTAAAATGTGAAAAATCTGTATGGATGGTATGTCGTTGGTATACACCGGTATACTAGCGATATGCCGGCCAAGGAGAAAATCTATAAGTTAGAATTTTTTTAAAGCATTCTGAAAACCAAGAAAATACAAAATACAATACAAAATACGTATCCGTATATAAATACCGATACTGTGAGACGAGTCTCACAATAAGGGATTACCAAATCCTTACACTAGAGTGTTGTAGCCTACTGGTGGTGAATGTGGGTGTTATTTGAGTGATCTTGGGTTCAAACCCCATGTTAGTTGTTGGGGGTTTTATTTAGGATTTTATGCATTAGTTTCTTTTTCTTTTTAGGTTTAACTTAAATACAAGATTTTCCTTGTTAATATATAACTTAATACAACTTTTGGCTAGCATGCATGTTATTGCCATCCTTATGGCTTAAACAAATGACTCTAGTATAATATTAATATTTTTTTTTTATAAATTATGCTTAGTTAAGTAAGTGATTGTTAGTCCAAATATTAATTTAAATCCTAAAATCCAAGTTTGCTTATTTTTATATAAGTGATAATAGTAGCATTGATTAGATCATATTAATACTTGATAATTAATTAGTTAAATACTTCTCTAGGTCCTTTTGACACTCAGAACTTGGATGCTAGACCAGCTTTTCTTCTTCATTGCCTGGAGACAGGCAAGTGTACCTTGCCATTCTTGTACTTCAGTTACATTATTTAAAATTCTTAAATATTTATTTATTAGTATTTAATAGCAATACCTAGGACCGAGTTCAGTACTTCGCGTCCGAATCGCATTTGGGTGCCGATGGTCGTTAGTGTCATCGGTTATCGAACCTAGAAATTCACATTTACGATATCGCGACAATTCGTTGCGTATTACCCTCTGACCCTAGGACATATTCATGTGACACTACTTTGTTGACGGATTTTTGTACTTGTTTACATATTGATGTACGAAGATTCGAGTTGATTCTAGGACGATGACATTGATATATGCGTGCATTGTTACTATTCTATTTATGACTCGTTGTCCTAGCTAGAGTCTGATCGAGCGACTTGTAGATACGATTCGTAAAGTCACATGGGCGGAGAGAAACATACACCGTGCGCTTGGGCTACTTTCCCATAGAATTACCGTTGCCTCATTACCAGAGCTGCAGATTTTCATAGTTACCACAGTTCCTTATCGGAACTGAGGATTTTTATAGTTACCGGAGTTCCATATCAGAACCCCGGATTACACCGTGACAGCCCACGTGTTCAAGTGATGTTTCTTAAATTGCACTTCATACTAGTTGGTTACGGTAGTTCACCCACTTTATTTTTTGTCTTATTTTTTTATATCATCTTTTATTGTCGTACATTGGCATGTATATTATGTACCTTGTTACGTCCCGCTGAGGACCTAGTTTTTCCTCCAAATTTAGGCAACGAGGATTATCCTGAGGTGTACGGAACCGGAGTTGGGCTAGGAGCAGGACTTGCAGTTGACGACGAGATCGATCCAACAAAGTAGCTCGACTATTGGTAGAGCATTTTATTTTATTTCTGACTTCATTATCTAGTATCATGTCGTCAGATCTAGTTATCTTCTTGTATTTCATTTTTATTCAGTATTGTATCAGCAGAATTGTTTCCACAAGACTCTTCTTTCAGTGGTTGTATTATGACTACATTCAGACTATGTTATTCAGCACATTGTGGTTTATTTCATATTTTTACTATGTGTTCCTTGATCTTATTTGTGGATGAGATTAGTACTTATGATTGTCTGGGCATTACTATATATTACTGCACTTTACAGCTTAAGTGCTATTCTCATGTTCCCATCAAATTGGGAAAATTATTGGGAGTGGTACTCGCTGGCCTTGCCACGTGGCTCGGTTCCATATTTTTGAACTGGGGCGTGACAAGGGTGACCTACATCTCCTACCATACAAAGCCTCAAAAGTTGCCATCTTAATACTCACCTGGAACCTGTTGTTGTAAGAGAACTTCACCAAATACTAGTGATCCTTCCAAGAACCACTGAAGTCAAGAGTGCATGATGGATGCATATCCTCCAAAGTCTGAGTCGTATGCTCCGACTGGCCATCTGTCTGAGGATGGTATGCTGAACTAAAATCCAAACGGGTACCCAGACTCTGCTGAAGACTTTGTCATAAATGAGAAGTGAATTTGGAATCCCGATCTGAGACTAGCACTCCACGCAATCTGACAATCTGTCTCATGTACAGCTCGACCAACTGCTTTGTAGACTGACCAACTCTGAAAGGTAGGAAGTGGGCAACCTTCGTGAGTCGATCCACTATAACCCAAATGGCATCTCTAGCAGTCGGGGTTCTAGGAAGACCAATCATGAAGTTCATAGTAATATGATCCCATTTTCACTCCAGAATCGGTAAAGGCTAAAGAAGTTCGACCGGTCTCTGATGCTCAACTTTGACCTGTTGGCAAACCAAGCACCGAGAGACAAATCGAGATATCTCCTGCATCATACCATTCCACCAAAAATGCTGACAAATATCATGGTACATCTTCGTCCCTCCTGGATGAATAGAATACTGAGAACTATGGACCTCTGATATAATCTGGTGTCGGATATCTCCGTTCGACACACAAAGATGACTCCAAAACCAAAGTATCCCATCCTCATGGATGCACAACCTCATGCGGCTCAAAAGACCCTTAGAGCTTCATGCGGCTCGAAAGGCCCCGATAGCTCCATGCGGCTCGGAAAAGGCCACGTAGCCCTATGCGGTTCAAAATATGACTCTACAGCTGGCCATCATTTTCTGTGTAGCTAGGCTCATTAAATGCTCTGACACAGTACGGCAGCGCTGACACAAAGGATTGACAGCTCTGACATAAAGGTAAAATGATGACTCTGACATAATGACGTGTCCCTAGAGAGACGAGAATAATCTTTACAGTTGGCACGATCCACCAATTCCAAAGCTCTTTATGCGGATCATTTAAAGGAACTCATGCAGCTCTGATTTGATGGAGCTTTATGCGGCTCAGTTTTAATGGAGTTCATGCGGCTCTGTTCTGATGGGTCCTCATGCGACTCTGTCCCAATGGAACTTCATGCAGCCCAGTTTACAAGGGGCTTATGCGGTTCTGTTCAAGGGGACTTCATGCGGCCCAGTTTATAAAGGGGCTTATGCGGTTCTGTTCAATGGGATTTCATGCGGCCCAGTTTACAAAGGGGCTTATGCGGTTCTGTTCAATGGGACTTCATGCGGCACAGTTTACAAAAAGGCTTATGCGGTTCTGTTCAATGGGACTTCATGCGGCTCAGTTCATCAGGAGCTCATGTGGTTCTGTTTAGTGGGACTTCATGCGGTCCAGCTTACAAGAGGCTTATGCGGTTTTGTTCAATAGGACTTCATGCGGACCAGTTCACCAGGAGCTTATGCGGCTCAGTCATGGGGACCACCTTCACGTGGCTCATCACAGAAATGACAGTTGGGACACGTGATAGAAGATTGACTAAGATTTATCCATTCGGATTTAGCAACCAACAAATCATGACAATGCAGATTTATTGCAATCATCATAACTGCCCAGATCGATTTCCAACAAACAATACAGATTTATTGCAATCATTATAATTGTCCAGATCGATTTCTAACAAACAATGCAGATTTGTTGCAATCAACATAAACAGCCCAGATTGATTTCCAACAAACAAGATTGTTTCACTTAACAAAATACCTGAAAATTGGCTTTTGAAAATAAAACTTGAAAGAGTACAAAAGAGTACAAATATTCTGGGAAGTATTGCTATGGAAGTCTGATCTGAAGGCGATCACTTTGTTCCTTGGACCATACGATGATGATGAAGATCACTGCTAGAAGATGAACAGTTGGAAGAACTAAGTCATCAGAAAGGTATCGACGCACTTAGGCACTGATGGCGAGGCCGAATGCTTTCTTGCTTTGCTTCACTCTGTTCTGGAAGAAAGGTTGAAGAAGAATGCTCCGAAAAATCAAAGTCTCTAGGCTTTGATCTCTATGTATTCTCTCCTGTCTCTCTGTGCCTGATGCTTTTGATGTGTAAAATAAGTCTATTTATAGACATGACTCCTTGGGCGTAAAAAGCAACACATTTGAATTTTCACGCTGACAACTGTCACCCACGATGGAAGTTACCCTCTACATACGTTGACACGTGTCCCATTATATCAACAAAAATAGGAAGTACGTACACACGTTCTTCAATAAGTGTGGCATGAAAGGCACGTGGACAAACTACGTTCTCATGTAGCCAGTAACAATCGGGCGTAAAAATGATTCGAAACATATACTGAGCATAAAGTGGCAAATTGGCATAAAAACAGCCCAAATAAACTTTCCAGCGTAAAGTGGCTAAAATAGCCTTGAGCGTAAAGTAGCTCAAATAGACTTTACACTCACAATAGTTTTGAGCGTGAAAACTCACATAACTATCGTGCGTAAAAAGAAGTAATTTCATTGAGCGTAAAGTGGCCTGTTTTGCACTAAACGACAATATCGATTTCTGTGTAAATCAAATCTCTTCGAATTCTGCGTTTATACGCTGTCAACAAATCATTATGTCAGATGCATTAAATGCATGATCTGACAGTCATTTCCATCGTAAAGCAGCTAGCGTAAAGGGTAGCCAGCGTACAGAGTAGCTAGCGTAAAGGATAGCCAGCGTACAGAGTAGCTAGCGTAAAGCTTAATACAAAATAACCCTGGCATAAAGTAGCCTGGTTGAGCGTAGAGTTCTCCTTCTTTGACTTGATTTATGAGGTACTTTTTACGCTCCTACAAGACCCCCTTCAAAGTTTTCGGAATTTGAAAAGATTTCAAGAATTTCGAAATACTTTGAACATGAGAAATGGTGCCGGTCAATACTCAACCGTCATAATGAATTTTTTCTTGAAAACATTCGAACACCTCTTCATCTCCCCGAGTTGCATTAATAATAATCAATTTCCCATAAGGAATATGAAGAGTTGATTTGATTGTATATATAAGGAGGAGTTCTTCATTCTCACTTTTCATTCTCATACTGTCATGGCATCAAAGAAAGAGACGAATAAAGAAAAGGCTCCAAGCTCTAGGATTGACACAGAGACGGAGATCGAACGAGCACGTAACTTTGTAGAGTGCTTTGGACTGACTCCAGCGATCTTCGGTCGTATAAATGGTGGCCCCTCAACTGCGTACGAAGGATCAGGTGATGCAGAAGCATTCCTCAATCTGATGCGTCGTTCCGGGATCCACAACATGCACGAATTAGGTGCATCCCTTCGTCAGCCCAACGAAGGAGAGAAGAAATAATAATGTTTTATGTAGAAGTGTCTTGACACTTCAACTTATCTATAGGGGCCTACTCCCCCTTCTTTTTTATAAAAAATAAAAAAATCTTAGTATTGATTTCATCTTTATTCGTGTAGTACATTGGTATGTAGAATTGTTCCACGCCTTTTTTTGACTGTATCTATGGTTGTTCATTCCCAAGAGAAACAAACCAACACGTGGCAACTGTCCTGTGGTCACGAGCGCCTTTTATTAGGATCTTTCCCGAAATAAACTCACGCCAACCGTTTCTTCGACCCTTTATAAATAGCTGAGTTAAAGAATGTTTTATGCATTCTCATTCTCATTCTCATTCTCAATCTTTTTCTCCGAAGATAGCTATTTGCAAGATTTCATTCTCCAACAAGAGATTGATAATGACGATGCTTTCCGATGTCGTTGCTTTGTACGCTCAGTCATCAGACGTTGATTCAACCACTCTTAAAGCCAAACCATCTGACCTTGATGGTAAGTTTGATTCATAAAACAATTGTCTTCCTTTGAGATTTTTGTTGAAAATAGATGTCTATCTTTAATAGATAAGGCATGCCTATTGAAAATGAGCGCAAATCTTTGACAGATATGGAGTGCATAAAACACAGGCGCAAAGCCTTTTAGATAAGATGCACATGAAACACGGGAATAAAAATGCCTTGTTGAATAAGGTGCACACAAAACACTGGCGTAAAAATGCCTTGTTGAATAAGGTGCACAAGCAACACTGGCGTAAAAAGCCTTGTAAATAAGATGCACATGAATCACAGGCATAAAAATGCCTTGTTGAATAAGGTGCACAAGCAACACTCTTTAATTGGCCAGTATGTGGCTGATGATACTTCTGTTGAAAAAATTTTCTCTGTTGTTTTCTACAGAAGCTTGGCTGAAGAACTTTTCCAGAACCGGTATTGGCGACTTGGATGCTGTGAGGAGCATTATTCTGACATCAACATCAGGGAGCTCATGCGCTTTTGACGCGCAGATCAGACAACTCAGAACTTTTCGTGGGATAAAAGGGTCTTTCCCAGATGGTAGGAAGAGCCTTTATACACGGAAAGTTGGATGGTGGAGTCAACTCTATCCCGAGAAATTGGGTAGTAGAGTTCCTTTTACGGCAGGACTAGGAATTGTATCCCAATGCTGGATACATTTCTATCTCTTCTGAAGGGCCGTCATTTCTCCACCAATTGTATTGGCAGCAACGCATCTTCGGGCTGCCATACTCTGGGATTCTCCTATCGTCTGAGAGAGAAGACCAGAGTTAATTCCTACTGTTCTGGTCACCATTGAGGCTCAGACAGCAAGGAATTGACACTAACAACGAATCCGATGAAAAGGATCCAAAGAAGAAATAGATCTCGATTAGGTCATCGTTGTTGTATAGAATGAAAATCCAAGATGTAATAGATTTCTATTATGATTTGTAAGAAAGTCTAAGAAATGTAATAGACTTTTATGATATGAGAATGGAAATGACAAGTCTTCTAAACTCAATAATTTGTATCTTAACCAGAGGTAATATAGACATGAATGAAATCTTATTTTCTTTTTCAGAATATACAATAATATCAGAGGTAATATGGACATAACAGCATGTAAGAACTCAAAGAAAAGTAGATCAATATCTATTCAGAGGTCAAATGGACATGATAGATAGGAAACACAAGCAGATTTAATATTTATTCAGAGGTCAAAAGAACATGATAAATAACAAATCCAACTTTTTAGTCAACTGATAAGATAGAAGATTAAAATTTATCTCCAAAGAGATAAATAATCAGCTTAACCAAATATTGGTAGCTGGGGAAATAAGAAGACAGGTGTCATAGAGAATATTGATGAAAGAATATGAATGAACCAGCATTTCTTTCGAGAAACAAAAAGTCGATTCAATTCCACAAAATGGATGAATCTGATGTAACGAATGGATAGGTCTTTTCGGGAATGAAAAGTTGTTTCAATTTCCAAGACCGGTTCGTTAATAGATCTCTCCTATAAATAGGTGAGAACTCTTTGTAACATTTCATTCTTTATTTCCATTCCTCTATCGGAAATGTCTTCCAAGGACGTGCAGCAAAAGAATGAAGTCTCCATGAAAGTTGAGGACGTCATCGAGACGCGTCCCATTGAGTCAATTGTGTCAGACCCAACCAAAATAGGCGAAGGCTCTTCTACGCCCAAGCCACCACAAGACATCCTCGCTTTCTTAGTAGAGCCTGGAAAAACTCCTGAGAAAGAAACACTGAGGATGGCTGCCTGCAAGTTCTTTGTGAACTCAGGCAATGATGCCTTTGATGCATTGGCCGACTATGTATTTAATAAGGAAGGCAGTGGTCCTCGTCCTTAATCCTTTGTTCTGAACGAAAATAATAGTAAAGGAGATTTTATTTTCATTCTGTCTTTTTTTTATACATAGTACTTCTTAAGAAATTTGCCATTGATCGGCATCATGAGTAGATCTCCATTAGGCTTGGATAACCGATAGGCGCCACTGGAAAACACAGTCTCAATCACATAAGGGCCTTCCCATTTTGCTTGGAATTTCCCTTTGCTTTTGTGAGTCTATCACCATCGGTCTTCGAACAGCTAATACCAGTTCGCCAACCTTAAATACCCTCTCTTTAACTTTACGATTGAAAGTTCGAGATATACGGGCTTGATATAGCTCAATAGCTGTTGTGCTTGAAGACGCTTCTCGTCTAATCCTTCAAGTTCTTGGAGTCGTAAGCGATCATTATTCTCTATAGTTAGCTCATTAGCAATGGCTATTCGTAGAGATGGAATCTGGATTTCCAATGGAATGACAGCCTCACATCCATAAACCAGTGAAAATGGTGTAAAACCAGTAGGAGTTCGGACCGTTGTTCGATAAGCCCATAAACATTCTCCAAGTTTTTCATTCCAATCACGTTTATTAGAAGAGACAAACTTTTTGAGAAGTTTGATGATCGTTTTGTTGAAAGCTTCGGCTAAACCATTAGCAGCTGGATTATAAGCCGTAGAAGCCAAATTTTGAATTCGATTCTTATCACAGAATCGATAAAATGCCTGACTGGCAAATTGTGGTCCATTGTCATGAATTATCCGTCGAGGAATCCCGAAACGATAAATAACATGGTGCTTGATGAAGCTGATCACATTAGATGTCTTCACTTCAGGGAGGGGAATTGCTTCTGCCCACTTAGAAAAGTAATCAGTTATAGCCAATATAAACCGATGTCCTTTAACAGAAGGAGGGTTAATCGGACCGATGATATCTATACCCTAAGCTTCGAAGGGCCAAGAAGCTGCTGTAGGATGTAAAAATTCAGAAGGTTGGTGAATAAAGTCAGCATGAATCTGACATGCTTTACACCTTTTGGCGTAATCCACAGCATCTGCTATCATGGAAGGCCAATAATACCCCATTCTTCGAATGCGATCTTGTAATTTTGGACCTGGTTGATGAGGACCACAGACACCATCATGAGCCTCACGGAGTGTTTGTTTAGCTTCATTTTCTGAAAGACAGCGCAACAAGAGTCCATCGTATGAACGACGATATAACATATATAAAGATGAATCATAATAGAATCGAAATGATCGTCTCTTAATTGATGCAGCTTCTTTTGGATCTTTAGGTAAAATTTCATGAACCGCATAATCAATAAATGGACTTCTCCAATCCCTCTGCTGAGAGCTTGACTCTGTAGTATAACTCTGTTCAATACACAAATTATTCTTGACACAGAATAAGTCTCGATCCAATAAAGTAATTGTATTTTATCTTCGGATTGGAACAGCTAAGTCTGCAGCTAGGCTAGAAAGAGCATCAGCCTCCACATTCTGAGAACGTGGTACGAATTCAATGAAGAATCCTTTGAATGAAAGGACCAATTCGACTACCACTTGATGATAAGGGATGAGATCAGGATTTCTGACTTCATAAGTCCCTCTAACCTGATTAACAATCAGTTGAGAATCTCCATAAGCTTCTAGGAATTCAATATCCAATTATTTTGCGACTTGAAGACCAATCAGTAAAGCATTATATTCTGCTACATTGTTAGAGCATGGCTCATTGAGAGAATAGGCACGGTATATGACCATTTCGTCAGGAGAAACCAAGACGATTTCTACTCCAGAGACAATATTACCTTTAGGTCCAACCCGTGATGCTCCATCAAAGTATAATTGCCAGATATCATTCTTCGAAGTCATATTGCAATCCACAACTTCATCTGGAATGTCTTCATATAGTTTTAATGTTTCAGGTATAGGGTGAGCAGCTAAGAAATCAGCTAATGCTTGACCCTTCACTGATTTTTGGGGTACATAAACCATGTCATAAGGAGTGAGCAATATCGCCTAGGTAGCTAACCTAGAGTTAAGAATGCTCGATTTTCTCATCAATACCCGAATGGGATTTATTCTGGAGATGACATGAATAGTCTGTCCTGTCACATAATGTCTTGTCTTTTGGACAGCAAAAACCAAAGCCAGACATTCCTTTTCTACAGGAGTATACCTGTGTTCAGCTCCAACCATCATTCTGCTAAGATAATAAATTGCTTGCTCATGCCCCATATCACTTTTTTGTGCAAGAAGAGCACCAAGTGAATGATCCAAAGCTCGAACATATAGCAAAAATGGTCTTCCTACCACTGGAGGTACCAGAGCAGGTGGATTTGTAAGGTATTGCTTGATATCATTGAAGGCTTTCTGACATGCTTCATCCCAAACAAATTATACACCCTTCTTTAATAGACGGGAGAAAGGTTGGCATCTCCCAGAGAGATTGGATATAAATCTTCTGATATACGTAATGCGACCTTGGAAGCCACGGAGTTCTTTTAAATTGCGTGGAGGACGCATTTCAAGAATTGCTTTAACCTTATCAGGATCAACATGGATACCCTGAGAAGTAATGACAAATCCTAAAAACTTGCCACTGGAAACCCCTAAGAAAGACTTAGTAGGATTCATTTTCAATTGATGCTGACGCATCAATTTAATACTGTCTTCCAGTCTTGAATGTGATCATCCTTTGATCGACTTTTAACAGCAATGTCATCTACGTAACATTCAACTGTCTTCCGTAGATGTTCTTGAAAGATGTTGCTCATAGCCCGTTGATACGTGGCACCGGCATTTTTAAGACCAAATGGCATAACTGTATAGTAGTAAACCCTAAGGGGTGTACGAAAAGCAGTATGCTTCTCATCTTCTGGATGCATCTTGATCTGATTGTATCCTGAGAATCCGTCCATGAAAGACATGCGTTCAAAACCGCATGTATTGTCTATCATGACATCGGTAATCGGAAGTGGAAATTCATCCTTTGGACAAGCTACATTAAGATCTCGAAAATCTATGCAAACTCGAACTTTTCCATTCTTTTTCATAACAGGAACAATGTTGGCAACCCAGTCTGGGTGTTGTTCTTCACGAACAAAGCCACATGTAATCAACTTTTTGACTTCTGCTTCAATTGCATCCATCATATCTGGTCGAAAATGCCGTTGCTGCTGTTTTATAGGCTTGGCATTAGGAAGAATATTGAGTTTATGAGTAGCAACTTTAGGATCTTGTGAAACCCAGTTTATAGTGTAATTTCTATTTATTATTATTGTTATTATTAGAGTTAATTTATTGAATTTTAAAAATTAATTTCGAAAATTAATAATATGGTTTTTGGATGCTGACCCAGACCTGAGCCCGGACCCGACTTCTGAACCCAGACCCAATCCTATTTATTTTTAAAATTCTGAATTCTTATTAAAAAAATAATAATAAAGCTTTGAGCTGGTCCACGAAGGACCAGCACTTACCCCCTCTCCTCCTCTCACGTTCACCTCTCTCCTAACTTATCTCCACACCACATAACCCATTCCCCACTCCTCTCCTTATAACTCCTTTCACCAACCCACTCATCTCCCCGCCTCAACTTCCCTCTACTCTTCTTCTCCAGAGAACAGTAAACTCTCCCCCAAACCCCTTCCTTTCCGAAACTCCCCGTGCGCCCCGACCTCTTCCCCGCGCCCCGCTGCCGCTCGATGTTCCCCGCCGGCCTCCCCCTTCCAACGCTTCCCCGGCGCTCCGCACGTACCCGACCCCAGCGCCCGCGGCCCTCCGGCATCCGACCCCGACGCCCCGGCTTCCCGCGCCCGTCGCCGGCGTCCGACACCCTTCGGCCTCCCGCCGGCGCACCTCCCAGCGCCCCTTCGTCGTCCCCGCAGCGCCTCTCTGTGCTCTCGTGGCCTCGTCCAGCGCTGTTCCGCGCTTCGATTGTTCCCTGTTGCTCCAGTTCCTGCGAGTCTGCGTCCCGCTGATCCGGACAGCACCGACAGCGCTGTCCACGGGTTTCTCGACTTGCTGTTCCCGTCTATTTTTTCTATAATTTTGCATCTGAGAGCTCTAGCCGAGCAACCCAAGGTATAACCCCTGTCCCGTTCCATTTTCATTCTGTCTATGATGAGATTGGTCCCCGATTCCCTCCCGGGAATTTGGTTTTTAGCGACGTCGTAGTTTAGGAACCTTCAGAAAGGTTCTGTTGGTTGTTTTGCTTTTCCGGAACTTTCGAAAAATAGATTTCTTAATATTTTGGGCTTTCGGATTTTTTCGGTAGCGTGCTGTGATGTTTTGGTTGGATTCGGACTTACGAATTCATTTCGGGTCATTCCGAATTAATATTGGAAAGGTTATGGTTATTTTTATGTGTATATATTTTGGGATTCCCTGGTTTAGGATTTGCAGGAAAATGTTGGCATATTTCCCAGTTTTTGGGTTGATCAAAAACAGAGGAAATGCTACCAGATTTTTTCGTAAATTTAATTATATTTTAAAAATGATTTTTAAAATAGATTTCGGAAATAATATATTAAAAATTCTGGTTTTTGGGCGACGATCGTATCGGTCAATGGGCCCTGGCTAAGTGCAAACGAAACCGGCTTCGCCCGGACGTTGAGGCATTAGCCTAGTTGACGATTTGACCATATCTGAGACTCATCAAATATTTATAATTATCTTATTTTATTAGTACTATTTATTTATTCATATTTAATTTATAGGAAGTTTAGGACTAACGATCGTTTTTGTCTTATTTCAATTTATGTAAATAAATTGTAATGGGCATAAGCCCAGCTGGTTGTTGGTTCTGTGGCTTGTAAATTAGTAGTGTAGGATTTTTGGTTAATTGCTGTTTTTGCGAGTTTTTGTAGCATACGAATAAATCGAATAAAAGTTATTTTCATATAAAAATTAATAAGTTTTTCTCACATAAAATCTACAAGTTTTAATATTAACAAACGATCATGTATTTCTCACTAAAATAAGAAATTTAGTTTTATATTTATAGTTACTAAATACAAAGTTTTAATCAATTAAATTAGTATCGACGAGTTTTCCAAAATACAAAGTTTAAAACGATCTTTCTCTCGTTATTAATTCCACGCACCAATAATCGTGTTTTTGTTCGTGTTTATTAATAAAGAATTAAAATGGATTAGGACACAATTAGAGATTTCAACTAGCGTAGCTAGATTGGTAACCCTGGTTTCTGAGTCAATTTCTCGAATGTAGGAATTCGAGGACGATCCTAAATTTTCATCCCGAAGTCTTCATCCTCTCCAGTCCAGTCTATTTTGAGGCAAGTATAGTTTGTGTTAGTTTACAGTTATTTTAATAATCGCTTTACTGAAAGTTTAAACCACGATGCAAATACGAAACTCTCCCTAAGAGTACTGACTGTAACTACTGTAACTGATTGGGGACTGGGGGAATAGAGTAATAATTATGACCACATCCAACTGTAACTTAGAACTGTATTAGCTTACCCCTCACACACACGGGGATAAGCCGAATCGTATCAATAGGATACAACTGTACATCCCAAGCCGGTCATATTTATTGCCTATTCAAATCACACTGTTTTACTGCTAGAAAATTGTTCATTTCTAAACTGTTTAAAAGTGCATGATTCTATTATTTATTTTAACTGTTTAAATTAGCATGAATTGTAATTTGCTCCCTCCTGACTGGAGATACATTTTTAGGGGACATTGAGGATGCTGAGCTGTTATACAGCAGTTACTACGACCCTGTTCTGTACCCTGAAGTGCTGCCAGAGTCCCCATTGGAGGACGTTGGGACTGAGGCCGATGAGCCGGCTGATTAGATAGCTTTTCCTTTTCCAGCTTTGTTGTCTATTTAAAACTCTGTTTATTTGAATTCAGTTTTATGTCAGTATATTCAAATTTCAGTTGTATTTGATTTCAAGTTTAATAAAGTTTTATTTCCGAATTTGAGTTGTGACAAATATAGATGTTGTTGTATGGTTACCTGCTAATGGAACAGCTTACTGCCGCCGTCTCAACAACGGTGCAGGCTGGGCATGATCCGGTTCGACCCAATTAGTTGGGATCGGGTCGTGACAGATCTAGACCTGGCATATCCTCATAACTCCATACAAAAATATCAATATATTCTTTGATCAGTTTTATCAACTCTTCCTTTTCATCTTTAGAATGGTTTTTACTGATGAATATTGGTTTAGGCGTAGTTCCATCTCCAATATCAATCTGGACAATTTCATCCTCTGTAGGTGGCTGTCGCTATTCAAATCGAAGTTCCTATTGAGTGTCCATCTGTTGAGCCCAAGGATCATTCTCAAATGGTTCAGATTCACCATCAGTTTGAACCATATTAACTGAGAATATTTATTCATCATAATAGTCTCCTCTAACATATGAGGGGTGAGATGTATCAGATTCGATGAATTGGATTTCTTTCGAATCTGATGATTGTGAAGAGCTAGAAGAGAATTCTTCTTGAATATCGTCATTAAAAATATGGGACTGATCATATCCCAACCCATGACGAGTTTTCTGATAAAACGGATCACCACTTAATGGTAATCGTCTACCCTTGCCTTGATTAAGACCTTGCATAGTCTTTAAATCATATCCCATATTCTGGATAATCTTGAGAGATTGTTGACTATATCTGTCAATTCGGATTCTTCCTTTATCTTTATCTCTCAAATCATCTGTCTGAGCAACATGGATATTTGTAGCCGTGCCAAACACAATTTGGCGCTTGTTTTTCTTATCAGACGGAATCACGAAATAAGATTCTTCGTGACGTCTAAAAGTTACACAAGCTTGTGATGAAGCAGCTACAGGAAGAAGATAGGGAGAAGATGTTAGAAACCTTTGAGCATAAGGTCCAACATCGATATGAGGAGGAAAGGAATTTTCTTTATGATCAATGTATAAGGTTTCCTATGTGTCTATGTCGTCTTTATACTGATGATTTTGATCATCAGAAGATAAAGTCATTCTTTCAAAATATTTGACAGCCATATACTCAAAAAGGAAATCTTCATTGATATTGGAAAGCATAGAATGATCAATATTTACATCTTTTACAATTTGACTGCTACGCTTCGGATTAATCACTAATGGACCATCATCCGTCTTTTGCGTAGATTTGCCAAGATTGACAATCAATGGTGGTTCTGGATCATTCGTACGAGAAGTACGCCCTTTGACCTTGATCATAAGAGGTTGAACTTGGCTTTTAGTAGGAATATTCACTGATTCCTCAGATGAAGCTTGAGTTCTTCTTTTGACCTTGATCATTAGAGGTTGATTGTTGACAGATTGGGGTTGAATTCGCCCTTTGACTTTGATCTTCAAAGGTTGCTCTTCTGGCGAATCTTCATCAATAGACTGATCTTCGGCAAATGATCGATCTTCAGCCATGTCTGATATTTCCTTTACATGTTCTTGTTTGTAGAGCCTCGAATCAGAAAATAGGCTTCGACACCCTTGAAAGGATTGATATCAGCAAACTCAGTCTTTACAACCCCTTGGGAATCCACGTACTTGAAGCATTGGTGGAGAGTTGAAGGCACGATGTTATGCTCATGTAACCATGGTCTTCCAAGAAGGATGTTGTAGGATACGTCTGAATTAATAACATAGAATGTTTCCATAGTTCGAAGATCACAAATCTGAATCTTCAGACGAATCTTCCCCAGTGGTTTGCTCTTTCCAGAGTTGAAACCAACTATTGTGGTACTAGTGTAAGTTAAGTCACTAGTAGGAATCCTCAATGGTCTTAGCATACTTTGAAGAATTATGCTAATGGAAGACCCATGATCAATGTAAATTCTGTCAACTTCAATGGATTCAATATACCCGGTGTAGCACAAAGGCCTGTCATGCTTGTTATGTTTCAACAACATATCTTCTTGTGTAAAGGTGATGTTGGGAATTGCTTCCATCATACTATGACATTGTGGGCATGACACTGGTATATTATCAGGAGTCTTGAGTTGAGCTAAGCAGGAATCAGCTTGTAGCAAAGCTTCACTCAAAGTTTCACGACTTTCTTTAGAAAGGCGAAGCAACTCGAACATAGATAATCTAGCCGGAGTATTAGCTAATTGGGCTAAAATATCAAATTTATAGGGTTTCATCACCACCCCCTGACTGGAAGTAGACTTCAACGGGACGTCGAAATGTACTGCTTTCTGTTTCCCCTTTTCAACCACAGCAGGAGCAAGAGACGGTTGATTTGATGGTGTTTCAACATTCTCTGCTTCTTTGGGGGATCCCTCATAATCTTTGTGGTACGCTTTTCCAGATCTTGTACCAGCAAAGGTTTCTTCTTCAGACTCAGAAGAAGGAAGTACCATATTGCAGGATTTAGTCTTCCTTCTCTTAGCCTTCTTCTTACGAGGATTGTTATGCAGAACCTCAGAACCCAATCCAACAGTGGATGTTTGACTTTGAATTTGTAAAGGAAGTCGTATTCCTTTATCATAATTCAAACCTTCCGCCTTTTGAAAATCATAACCCATCTTCTTCATGAGAAGGACAGATTGCTGACTGTACAAGTGAGTAGGCAAAGGTAGCAAGTGATTCAATAGAGGAAGAAGAAGAGATCTCTGTAACTACAGGAAAATGAGGAATAGACGTCTCTGTAGCTACGGGAGGAGAAGGATTCAGGATACGAGGAAAGATCCCTGTAGGAACTTTTTCATAAGCAGCGAAGACTTGTTGTGCCCGATATAAGGGAACACTATTCATGGCTAGCCACTGCTGATGAGTAAGCTTGAGCTTGGTAGGAGGAGCCAAACTTGGAGGACATATGTTCAATCCTCTCAGTCTATCTTCTAAAGGAAGGCCATCCCATAGATGATCCAAATCATCAAGATCTAGAATAACATGAGAAATTATGTTGCAGGTTTTGACTTTCTTACCTTTCTTGGATTTTGAAGTTTTACCTTCATTTTCCAACTCAGGTACTAAGTCAGGATGCACCCACATAGTTTCTCTATTCTTTAATGTGAGAGGCAATAATCCTTCATTTTCCTCTCTAGCAGGCGGGATATTCACAATCTTCATCGTCGCCTTCGAAATTGGGATAATTCCATCTGGGATTTGTTGTGGAGGAAAATCTCTGAATTGAAGAGAAACCATATTGGTTGTAACCGTATGCTCATCATTAGTTAGAGAGATGGTATTAGCATTAATCAATTCTTGGATTTTCTTCTTTAGGACATAGCAAGCCCTGGTGGGATGATTTATGTATCTGTGATAGATACAATATTGGGAATGTCAGTCAGATTCACCTCATTAGGCCTCTTTGGCTCCGGGATCTGGAGTTTGCCACTCATCACCAAACATTGAAATATCCCTGGGATATCACTCTCGTCAAAAGAATATTCTTCTTTTGGCTTAGAAGACTCCTGATTATTCGGCATCGTTTTGCTTTTGGAAAGATTAACCATAAGAGTGTCTTTTCCTTTTTTGCATTACGATTGCCAGAATTATTACCAGGATTACCTTTCTTTCCTTTATCCTCTGAGGCAAAAATCATCCAATGTTCACGAGCCAACCTACCATTGGTCTCGACAGAAACTGCTGCTATGATAAACGAAGCCCAATCTGTGAATTGGGAACCCGTGAAGACATCGATAGATGGTCGCAGATTCATCTTGCATGTATCAATTAACGCTGAATCTGGCATACTAGGAGGCATCTTTAGAGTCGTCTGTCGAAAACGTTCAATGAACGTCCGAGTATCTTCTTTCTCCTTTTGCTTAATTTCTATTAAGGAGGACATGTTCATGTCCATACCTCCTTCATAGAAGTGGGAGAGAAACATTGCCTTAAATTCGTCAAAAGACGAAATGTAATTGTCGGGTAAACTACGATACCAGTCGTAAGCTGAACCCGTCAAGCATCCAATGAATACTCGAGTGAGAAGAGCATCATTTTTCTGCAAATGTATAGTCATAATATCAAAGTAATTGATATACTGACTAGGAGAAGCCTTTCCATCAAACAATACCATTGACTGTGGCTTGAATTTCGGTGGAAAGGGTACATCATTCCAATGAGGAGGATAAGGTTGCTTAATCCCTAACCTCTGGAGTTGATCCTTTTGCTTCAAAACTTCAAACTGTGCTTTGAGCTCACGCACTGCTTGAATGGCTTCGCTGGTTTGCGAAGCACATTTGATTGAATAGTTGTTGGTTGTACCGTAACCCCCACCGGAGATGGTACATCTTCTGGAATGATGGGATCTGGAGATGCAAAATTTTGGTTAACAGCAGGCTCTTGGATATTCAAAGGTATATCAACCCCTTGGCTATCTTGAGTTTGTGCTGCTACCTGTACCGGTGTTACTACTGCCGGTTGAGCAGTTTGCTGAGCAGTTATTATTTGGTGCATGCTTTGCATCATGTTAAGCATGTCTTTCAATGATTGCTCAACGGCAGTGAGACGTTGTTCTGTATTAACAGATGACGTCTCTGGTTCATCTCCAATAGCGTAGGATTCAACCTCTCTTGAAGATACAGAGGGATTAGTATAGAAGTATGAATCGATACTATCAGTTTCGGACTCAAGAGATTGAGTACCCCCAGCTTCTGAATCAGAAGTCTGCAACTGTCTTTGTCTTCTTGATCGAGTATTCTGATATACTCCTTCAAAGGAATCAAGAAGTCTATTGAATTATTGTTGACCTGGAGTTTGGGACGTGTTCCGTCTAGGATGTCATCCTCTGTTGGTATGTGATGCCATGTTGACTGATGCATATGACAACTCATCAGCTTGTTGTTGGGGTGCATTGAAACTTAACCGATCAAAAACTGACCGTTTGGAAGCCGAACAACAATATTTGATCACAATCTGGTGACACTCACAATGATGATTTTCTTGGGGGAGTGTTACGGGAGATTGTCTATTTTTACGCTTTTGCATTAGCAATTCACGTAAATCAGAAGGATTAGAAGGAGTAGTCTTCTTTATTACATTAGGGGTAGAAAAATGTTTAGTCCCATGTGTATAAAGGAGATTACTGGCTGCATTAGCAGAACCAAACTGTACATTTTTACGCGCTTGGAGTTGCGTACGTAAATCTTGAGATTTTTGAGCACGAAGAACTCCATCTTTATTGCGTGTAATTTGTAGGTTTGGTACTTTGCGTACAGTAGTATAAGAAGGTTGTTGGTTGAAAACAGAAGTTTTACCAACTATATTTTTATGCTTCATGCGTGCAGGTACATTCACTTTAGATGCAGAAGCATCATTGTGAATTTTATCTGCACTGTCACAGACAGGAGATTTACCTTTACGCATAGAGCGCAAAACATGAGATCTACCGCGTCATAGACGGGAGATTTTCCTTTACGTGTAGAACGTAAATTTTGTGTGTCTATCGCGTCACAGACGGGAGACTTATTGTTACGCTCAGAACGTAAGGCATTGGAGTCTGCCACGTCACAGACGAGATACATGTATTTACGCCCAGAACATAAAACGTGATTTTTACGCTCAGGGCGCAAAACCTGATTTTTTCGCCCAGAGCGTTAAACCGGAGAGTCTGCCACGTTACAAACGGGAGACTTGTTTTTACGCAAATGGCGTATCACCGAAGTAGAGACTGCCTCATCACAGATGGGAGCCTCTACAATAGGGGTAGGAAGGAATCCTTTGCCTGCAGAGATAGTTGGGAGATCCGAGGATGCCTTGGATTTGGGAACCCAAACTTTTTGCTCCTTCCTCGATTTCTGAACATTGGAGCAGCGGTTGCTACCCCCAGTCCGGAGCATTTCTTCATAGGCAGTCTGGTCAAAGTGTACAACCATAGTCTTCTTGGTCGAACCGACCGAAACATCATCGTATTGAGCAATTGCCTCCTCGTCAGAGGAGAAGGTCATCCCCAGCAGAGTCGCCATTTTTGTTTCACTTAACAAAATGCCTGAAAATCGGCTTTTGAAAATAAAACTTGAAAGAGTACAAAAGAGTACAAATATTCTGGGAAGTATTGCTATGGAAGTCTGATCTGAAGGCGATCACTTTGTTCCTTGGACCATACGATGATGATGAAGATCACTGCTAGAAGATGAACAGTTGGAAGAACTAAGTCACCAGAAAGGTATCGACGCACTTAGGCACTGATGGCGAGGCCGAATGCTTTCCTGCTTTGCTTCACTCTGTTCTGGAAGAAAGGTTGAAGAAGAATGCTCCAAAAAATCAAAGTCTCTGGGCTGTGATCTCTATGTATTCTCTCCTGTCTCTCTGTGCCTGATGCTTTTGATGTGTAAAATAAGTCTATTTATAGACATGACTCCTTGGGCGTAAAAAGCAACACATTTGAATTTTCACGCTGACAATTGTCACCCACGATGGAAGTTACCCTCTACATACGTTGACACGTGTCCCATTATATCAACAAAAACAGGAAGCACGTACACACGTTCTTCAATAAGTGTGGCATGAAAGCCACGTGGACAAACCACGTTCTCATGTAGCCAGAAACAATTGGGGTAAAAATGACCCGAAACATATACTGAGCGTAAAGTGGCAAATTGGCATAAAAACAGCCCAAATAAACTTCCCAGCGTAAAGTGGCTAAAATAGCCTTGAGCGTAAAGTAGCTCAAATAGACTTTACATTCACAATAGTTTTGAGCATGAAAACTCACATAACTATCGTGCGTAAAAAGAAGTAATTTCATTGAGCGTAAAGTGGCCTATTTTGCACTAAACGACAATATCGATTTCTGTGTAAATCAAATCTCTTCGAATTCTACGTTCATACGCTGTCAACAAATCATTATGACAGATGCATTAAATGCATGATCTGACAGTCATTTCCATCGTAAAGCAGCTAGCGTAAAGGGTAGCCAGCGTACAGAGTAGCTAGCGTAAAGGATAGCCAGCGTACAGAGTAGCTAGCGTAAAGCTTAATACAAAATAACCCTGGCATAAAGTAGCCTGGTTGAGCGTAGAGTTCTCCTTCTTTGACTTGATTTATGAGGTACTTTTTACGCTCCTACAAAGATCAAGGATAATCTTAACCAATCTCCAACCACCCGCTTTTCAAGGAGCAATTACTGCACACCATACTTATCACAAAGCCCTATAAATAGCAGGGGATTATTCCTTCGCAACACACAGAGTTATACGCACAGAGCCCGAGCAGAGAGACCAGCAACTCCCGCACACATAAAGAGCATTTCTTCGCCAGAGCAGAAGCTACGCCCGATCATCCAAGGAGTAAGGCAGAGTTGATAGCATTCTCTCGAGCCTCTACCGTTACCCCCCAGAAAAACTAAATAATTGTACTTAGATTGCTTTTCCTAGGTTTTGTTCCTAGGCTCTCTTTGTACGAGCGAGTTTGTATTATGAAGTAAAAGTCCAGTCCTCCCATAAAACTGTTATGTTCTTTTATAATCAATGACAAACACGATGGTGACTCTGCTCGAGACTAACTTCTCCACTGCTGAGAAGTTGGTGATGCAATCAGACGCAGCCAAGCTTGGCTCCACGCAACAGATGCTGGTCGTCCTCTTCGACCAGCAGGCGTTTGAAGAAATGCTCTCCGACGGGAGCGCTAGCCCGGTCCAGAAGCGAGCCCGCACAAAGAAGGCCCGTAAGGAGTGGAGGCCCAAGACTTTCGCTCCTCCCCAAGCTCTGGAAGAGGCATTCTCTACTGCCCGAGACGGCGGAGAAGACTCCCATGCGGCCCCACTTCAGGCCACAGAGACCCCTGCTGTTCTCAAGTTCGGCAGAGGAAAGCACTATGATGCTGGACTTGAGGAAGCAAATGGGGACTCTATGCGGTCCAGGAAGAAGCCGCATAAGGGTGCCAGCCGCATGAAGAAGGCTCATGCGGCCAACAATTCCAGCCGCATGAAGGCTCATGCGGCCACTAAATCTAGCCGCATGAATGTTCCTGCAGCAGCCAAATCCAGCCGCATGAAAGCTGATGCGGCCACAAATGCCAGCCGCATGAATGCTGATGTGGCCACAAATGCCAGCCGCATGAATGCCCTTGCGACAGCCAAATCCAACCGCATGAATTCTTATGCGGCCACAAATGCCAACCGCATGAATTCTTATACGGCCACAAATGCTAGCCGCATGAATGCTGATGCGGCCACAAATGTCGACCGCATGTATGCTCATACAGCCACCAATCCCAGTCGCAGACCATCTGCTCCATGCGGCTCGGGTTCTGTTTTTGACTGCCTCTTATGCGGTCCTGATCTCGGATGCTCCAATAAGAATGTGCCAGACTCTGTGCGGCACAATTTGGACTCTTCCTACTATGCGTCCCTGGCTGCTAGAGGGAAGAAGTCTAGGGCAGCACAGGCTCGTCGAGCTCAGTCAGCTGTCCCAACCTCTGACCATCAGAGAGCTCCGTTTACTGTTAAGCGGGCCTCTGATGGAAAGTTGTATAGAACCGACCGTGTCCAGCCCCCGACGGCAAGCGGACAGAGTGGTTCCCAAGAGTCTCCCAATCAGGGAGCAAACATGGTGCCAATACACTCGTGTGCTCGGGACTCCCGGGCCCACAAAAAGAATGACTTGGGTGATGTGATTCTTCACAAGCGCAAGGAAAGAGAAGAAAACTTGGTGTACAGAGAGTCCTTTTATGGACATCACTGCACTCAAGTCATCGTCAACTGCTGCTGCAGTAAGGCGGCAGTACAAGAGGACCGGCAGTCCATCTTCCAACGACTACAGCAGCTAGGACCGGTCCTGCAACTAAGCTCAGAAGACGAGGCGCTTCATGTCGCCTCCTGCAATTCTGCTCGAAAGATCCTTACCGGCAAGGCGGGGAAGAAGATAAATGTTTCCAGCCCGATGATCTTAACTAGCGTGGCCAGGAAACTCGCGTCCAAGCGACTGTCCACAACCACCACTGGAGAAGTTTATCAGGGCACCTGCTCTAAGACGAAATCTTCAACATTCGAAAATTCGTCATCTACATCTTTGGGGGTGGCCGAAGCTGGGGGTAGCACCCCTCCGAACGTCCACAACAATTCGGTGTTCCAAGAAGATGCACCAGGGGAAACAGATGTAGTAGATCCGGACGTTCCTGAGGACATCCACGGGTCCCAAGATGAGGCAGCCTCCTATGCAGGGGGTAGCACTTCCTCTGAGTCTGAACCAGAGGAGAACATCCCCACGTACCCCAACGACTTCTCTCTGCGAGGGTATGATTCGAAGAGTACGTCTTCTACCGTGCCTTCCACCGTCCCTCGTGTAAGAACGACATTCATGACTGGGAACGATCAAGACGGTCCCAGCGATTGACAGCGCCTCGACACTCTGGAAGCCATACTTCATACCTTGGTCAAGTCCGTGGACGAAATCAAAGCGGCCCTACCGGCTCATAAAGGAAGGACGCCTGGCCAAACAAGCGTGGGTCTCACGGTCAATGCAAACTCAAACTCAACTGCGCCAAACCTGGGCGACAATCCTCCTACAATGTCGGCTCCCACCACTGCAGACGAGGCTAGGGAGGCAAGACGAGAGGTCCAGGAGCTCCGGGCCATGTTTCACGCCCGAAAAACCTCCCAAGACCTCAGGATACGACAACTGTATCCTGCTACATGGAGAGATGTCCCCTTCCTACCAATATATAAGCCATTTAACATCAATCCATATGATGAAAAGACATCTGCGAGCCGGTACATCACCTACTTTAAAGTCACGACCGACCATCTGCCTCATGATGACGCTATCCTCACGCGGTTGTTCATCGGGGCATTAGAGGGGGTAGCATTTGATTGGTACCGCAATCTTTCGGACAATTGTATCCATTCCTTTGCCGGCTTCAAAAACATGTTCCTTGAAAGGTTCTACGAGGTAGGACAAGATGTGACAATGTCCACCCTCATGGACGTTGTTCAAGGTGAGAAGGAGCTGATAAGGAACTACATTGAGCGGTTTTGCCAAACCGCGATGAAATTGCCCTATGGCAATCCAGATTCTTCCTTGATTGAAATCTGCCAAAAGAGGCTGCTTTCCACAATCAACCTCTGGATGGACAAAAGTCAGTTCAAGGACTGGAAGACTTTCATCATCAGCGCCACTAGCACAAAAGACAAGTTGAGGAAAGCTCGCCAACTGGGATTGCACATCTCGGAGGAAGACGACAAGGGCAAATGCCCTAACGCCAACAACAACAATGGTGGTAATTCCTCCAACAACCGAGACAACAAGGGCAAACAGGCTATAGTGGCCGACACAGTCCCGAAGCCCGAACCGAAGCCGGCAGAGAAGCAGTGGCCGCAGATGACTTACTTCTTTGAAGACAGCCATGTCAAACCCATCCTTGATATGCTCATACAAGGAGATCGAATTCAGCTCCCTCCTCCAAGGTGTGAACCTCGTCCTGCAGAGATGGAGATCTCCAAGTACTGCCACTACCATCGCTATGTCTACCATGCCACTCAAGACTGCTTCCAACTATAGCAGTACATCCAGAATCTGATCGACTCTAAGGCTCTGGCCATTGACTTCGAGGAGGTAACTGTGGCAGCCAACATGGTGTCTGTCTAATTCAGCAGCTTCCCGTCGACGAGGACACAGGATGATGTAGTACCCATTTCTTGGGAAAAGATGGAGGTCGCTAATCTTCCACCTCCCCGAGACCAGGCTGCTGGTCTAGTGCCCCTCACCACATCACGAGGGGAGGTCATGTGGGTCTATCCGGACCTGGTACCTGAAATGACTCAGTCCGCACCCCCTCCACCGGCAAGAAGAAGGTGGGAAAGTCAAGTCCTGTCGCACAATTTCGGCAGATGTCGAAGAAGCGACAGCTGTCGTTACCCTATCCGGTGCACAAAATCAACCCCCACCGGGTAACTCGGCTGAAGATCATCAGCCGACGGCTGCTGATGCTCCAGGACCTTCTCAGCCTTCGACGACCGACAAGCCTAGGCCAAAGGAGACTCGCTTTGACAAGCCGCTCCGAAAAGAGGCGCCTCATGGGCTGGAGAGGCCCTACAACTTTGACATCTTGGCACAATTGGCCAACACACCGGCCAAGTTGTCATTATACGAGCTCTTGAGGCTCTCCAAGGATGTTCGCATCGCCCTGAGTGACGCACTTCAAAATGCTGATGCTTATCTGGCTCAAGTCAAGCTCACAGGAGAAAGCTCGCCAGCAGATGCCCAGGACAGTGCTTGTACTGGTGCCATACCCAACATTGTGTTCACTCCGTAGGACATGCTTATCAAAACCAACCTGCACGATCGCCCTCTGTATTATATTGGATATGTCGGCGACGTCAAGGTGGATCGGATGTACAGTGATCCCGATTCTTCGATAAGCATCATCCCGAAGAGCTTGCTCCACCATCTGCACATCCCTATACATCGGCTGACTCCTACCAGCACCGCCATCAGCGGCTTCAATTCCGGAAGAAGCTATCCCATCGGGAAGATTCGTCTGAAATGCCAAATTGGCGACCTTCAGTCGGAAGTAACCTGCTATGTCATCGACGCAGACACCTCCTACAATATTCTTCTGGGACGCCCGTGGATACACGATTATATGATCGTGCCTTCTACATTGCACCAATGCTTTAAGTACGTCAACAAGCACGGCTTCGTGAGGACAAAATTTGTCGACATTGATCCCTTCAAAGGGGTCGAATCCTACTATTCAGATTCCTGCTTGTATGAAAAGTCAAAGAGGCACTTGATCAAGGAGGATGTTCAAGAGCAGATGGAGGCCATTGCGGGTATGGAGGAACCCATAATAATTCATCTCCAACCCCACAAACCAGGCAAGACGGCACCTCTCACAGCCACTCTGCGTAGAGAAACAACGAGTCTCCCGGTGCTCACTTTATAAAAGGAGCAGATGATAATCCGACTGCCAAGGTCTGGCCAAGCGCCGAGACCTACTACAGAGCCGCTGACAATCAGGCTGCCGAGAGTCAGCCAACAACAAATAGAGGAGCTCAATCCCTCTGTCAAGTCGATGACGATTCGTCTTCCCAGAATGAGTTGGCAGCCGAGTGCTAAACCGGGGACTGCTAGCGAGCCAATAACTCCCCGCCCAACACCGAGCACTAAGCTGGGGGTCGCTAGTGCACCAACGACTCCACGTTCTGCTCCACCAGTGGAGCCCCTGATGATTAAGCTGTCCAGGTCGTCCTCCCAGTCTTCATTGACACAGGAGATGGCCGAAGAAGAGTTAGAGCTAGCCAAGTATGTGGCTGCTCACATTGATGTTTCATCCGCAGATGATGTAATTCCATTGAAAAAGATACTTTACTTCATCAATAAAGGGCTATCTTTGAACTACCTCGTGCTTAATAAGCTTTATACAATGTATGCTGTGGAACATGGTATAGGCACCCACCTACACACACAGGTGACAAATGTCTACACCGCAAACCAACTTACTCCCGTGGAAGGCGCTTGCTTCATAGTCGAGGGAGAGGATCATCCAATCATCTTCGGCCAAAAGAATGATCCACAGCCCTTCAAGATATAAGAAGTTGATCTCGAACCCGACACCGGGAGACTGCCCCTTTATCTGTATAGCTCTCGATCCAAGTATCTCATACAAAAACAGGGGTATGATCTGGAGACTATGCCAGGCTTAAACTACGGCACTAGTCGGCGGTTACCTTTGCAGTTGCCAGTCCCGGCTGGGAAACTACGAGATTTTTACAACAAGACCAGATGTGGGCAAGGTTATGTTACACCTGCAACAACTCCTGAAAGCTCAGATGAGGAATATGACTGGCATTCACATTCAACCAGATCACCAACTTCTGATTCGGATGTTAGCATTGGGGACGTATTCAGGCAAGCTATGTCTGTCAATATGGCATTTGCTGATGCCTACGAAGAAGATAAAGATGTACCCGAACTTCTCGAGTTAGAACCTTGGGTCCAGCAACTAGATGCACAATGGGAGAAATGCTTCAAACTTCGTGAACCTCCCACTGAATATGAGGTTATGCAAGTTGACCTCGGCGATGAGTCCTCTCCAAAGCCAATCTTCGTCAGCAAAAGCCTGACAGATGAAGAGCGGAAAGCACTTTTGCAACTCGTCAGAGAGTACATTGACGTGTTCGCTGGAGCTATGAAGACATGCCAGGGTTAAACCCCGAGGTTGCACTTCATAAACTCAACATTCATCCGGACGCAAAACCGGTCAAGCAACAGCAACGACGGTTCCGTCCAGACATCATGAACTCCATCGAAGCTGAGGTCAAAAAACTGATAGCCAGCAGCTTCATCCGGGAGGAGCAACATGCAAACTGGGTCGCCAACATAGTACCAGTCCTCAAGAAGAATGGGAAGATTCGAATTTGCATCGACTTTCGAAATCTAAACGAAGCATGTCCTAAAGATGAGTTCCCTCTTCCCATCACGGACATCATGATCGACAACACATGTGGCTTTGAGCGCATGTCATTCATGGATGGCTTCTTAGGATACAACCAAATCAAGATGTTTTCTGACGACGAGAAGCATACATCATTTCGAACACCGATTGGCGTGTACTGTTACACCGTTATGTCCTTCGGTTTAAAGAATGCCGGCGCCACATACCAACGAGCTATGAGTATCATTTTCAGAGATCAAATGTGTAAGACCGTAGAGTGTTACGTCGACGACATAGCTGTCAAAAGCCGTTCTAAGGGAGACCATCTGCAGGATCTGAGTACGGTATTCGACCTGATGCGAGCGCACAACTTGAAGATGAATCCTACCAAATCCTTCTTAGGCGTATCTAGTGGAAAATTCCTGAGTTTTATCATTACTGCCCAGGGAATCCACATAGACCATGAGAAGACGAAGGCAATCATGGAGATGGGTCCCCCGAGAAATCTTCGTGAACTCCGAGGCCTTCAAGGGAGGCTAGCTTACATCAGGAGGTTCATCTCTAACCTCTCCGGGCGATGTCAACCATTCACCCACCTCATGAAGAAGGGCGTCTCATTCGTATGGGATGAAGAGTGCCAATGTGCATTCGACAACATCAAAGAATATCTGTCAAACCCTCCGGTTCTGGTGGCCCCAGTTGCTGGAAAGCCATTCTTGCTTTACGTATGAGCGGTGGAGCATTCCCTCAGTGCTCTACTAGCACAGAACAATGACGCAGGGCATGAACAAGCTATATATTACCTCAGCCGAATGATGATTGGGCCTGAGCATAGATACACCGTCGTGGAGAAAGAATATCTTGCTCTAGTATTCGCTATCCAGAAGACGCGACACTATGTTACCGGACAAACCATCCATGTCATATCTCGAGTTAACCCCCTCAGGGTTCTCATGACCAAGCCGGGTGCACTCAGCTCTCGCCTCGCTACCTGGGCGATATTATTGTCTCCCTACCACATGATCTTCGTCCCGCAAAAGGCTATCAAAGGTCAAGTTCTGGCGGACTTTTTAGCAGCCCATCCAAGTTCGAAGTCAACCAGAATATATGAAGAGATTCTAGACGAGGTCGTCAATTCAAACATGGCTTCCGATGATTCCGTCTGGCGAATGTTCTTCGATGGTGCTTCAAGAACCGGGCCCAAGGGCAACATTGTTATTGGGGTCGGAGTGGTACTGATTTCTCCCTCTGGCTTGGTGATCAACCGGGCATATTCCCTTACAGAACCCTGCTCGAACAACGTGGACGAGTAAAACGCCTTGGTTATCGGCCTTTGACTCACAAAAGAACTGGGGGTAGAGTACCTAGAGGCATATGGCGATTCGCAGTTAATCTTCAATCAGATTCGAGGTTCATACGAAGTTCGTCATGAAGACATGATCCCCTATCATCAGGTAGCGATCGCCATTATTACGTCTCTGAAAGGGTTCTTCATAGAACATGTTCCGAGACTCCGGAACATTGAAGCCGACGCCTTAGGAGGACTGGCCGCTTCCCTGGCGGTCCCAAAATATACTCATCATTTGGTGGACATAATAGGCCATGAGTTGGTCTGTCCGAAGAACACCGTCCAATTTGCTGAGAGCTATTCTGTCCTGACGGTCGACGAGACACCGGATTGGAGGCTCCCATTTATCGACTTCGCAGTTTATGGTATCTTGCCGGAGAACCCGAAAGAAGCCACCTCTATTAGAAGACGTTCTCTCAGATTCTTCTACGATACAGAAACAAAGATGCTGTATCGGCGGTCATACGATGGATTACTGCTTCGATGTCTGTCCGATACAGAAGCCAAAGAAGCTGTACGTGAAGCACATGACGGCGTCTGCGGGGCCCATCAGCCTGGCCAAAAATTTCAAGATCGCCTTCGTCGGATGGACTACTACTGGCCTACGATGGTGGTAGACGTGATAGACTATGCAAGAAAGTGCAAAGCCTGTCAGGTCCATGCAGATTTCATCCACCAGCCATCCGAGTTCTTACATCCGACGGTGGCATCCTGGCCATTCGAAGCATGGGGAATGGACATCATCGGTCCGATCACTCCGCTTCGTCCCGAGGACACCGCTTCATACTGGCAATTACAGATTACTTCTCCAAGTAGGCGGAAGCTGTCCCGCTTACAGAAGTAAAGACATCGAACGTGGTCAGCTTCCTCAAGCATCACGTCATCTATCGCTTCGGACTGCCTCGAAGGATCATCCACGACAACGGTCCACAGTTCGCAAGCCACGCCTTCTATCAGTTTTGCGACAAACATCGGATCCAGAATGTTGCCTCAACACCGTACAATCCGACGGCGAATGGTTTGGCGGAAGCATTCAACAAAACTATAATCAAGCTGCTCAAGAAGTTCGTGTCTTCCAACAAACGCGACTGGAATAAAAAAACTTGGTGAATGCTTATGGGTGTACCGTACTACAATCCTAACGGCCACCGGAAACACACCATTCTCTCTGGTGTATGGGAGTGAGGCAGTTCTCCCACTGGAGACTCAAATCCCCTCACTCCGCGTTGCCCTCACCTATCGATTGACGACGGATGATAATTACCGTCGTCGGCTACAAGAGTTGGAGGCTTTAGATGAGAAGCGCCTGCTAGCTCAACAGTGAATCAAACTTTATCAAGCCCGCATCTCCGGAGCCTTCAACAAGAAGGTTAAACTCAGAATATTCCAAGTAGGCGATCTCGTTCTGGCAGTTCGGAGGTCGATGGTTATGACTCACAAAATCGTCGACAAATTCCAGCCAAAGTGGGAAGGCCCATTTGTCATCGAGGCTGTATTCTCCAATGGTGCTTACCGTCTCGTAAAACAAAACGGAGACTTGCTCATGTTGCCCGTCAACGGCAAGTTCCTGAAGAAGTATTATGTCTAAACGACATCCTCCAAATCTACCGGACTGTTAAGTTATGTGCCCTTAGGTACCGCTGAACTTACACTCTGGTCATCCCAAATGAATCTATATCGCATCTTCTGGCTAGTAAGTCATGTATGATCATACCTCTGAACTTCCTTCCTAAAAGGGCATCTTCCTCTTGATCTATTACCCGTACTTTCAGTGCATAAAAAGGGTAACTAATCCACAAATTTCTCGAAACAACCACGTCGATGTCACCTCTGAGTTGTTTCACTTCCATCAAAAACAAACCACCCCTCACGTAGAACTTTCACGTCCATATTACCTCTGAGTTGTTCTATGTACCCTTCATGGTGTCCACTCCTGCCACGTCCTCATTACCTTTGAGTAGGAAAACTCCATCGAATAAACCCTCATATTTACCACGTCCTCATTACCTCTGAGTATGTATGTTGGTTTGCTCTCGACTTATTATCCGTACCCAAAACCAGGTTACGCCAAGGATAATAGGCCCACAAATGTCCACAGTTGACCACAAATGTCCACAGTTGATCACAAATGTCCACAGTTGATCACAAATGTCCGCAGTTGATCACAAATGATGTACTAAGTTTTCTAGTACACGTGCCTCTTTTCTCACAATCTCATGCCTCTGGAACCCAGCTGTTCCATGGCATTCTTTCGCCCGATACCAAGAACTTCCATATCCGCCTTATCAACGGAGTCGTTCTAGGTATCCCTATCAAACCTATTATCCGTACCTAAAACCAAGGTATGCCAAGGGTAATAAGTCCATAGAAAAGCCCCCAGTGGGGCGAACACATAAATGCAGTACAAGCACGACAGATAAAGGATGATGCAAGCTAAGTCATTTATTTAAATCAAATCAAAAGTACTACATTCTTTGGGATCACGTCCCTGCCAAAAAGATAAAGAAACATAAAGAGAGAAAGAAAAGAAAAAGCCGACTATGGTTCGGCGATACATAATTCTCTGAGACGGTCCCTCAGTACGGTCGTCTACCGCTCAAACCGCTGCTTGACTCGGCACTCAGCCTCTTGTGTCACGACCCGCTACACAAATTGTTGGGCCGGGCTGAGCCATGTCCAGCCTACGCTTGGTTAAAGCGCAGTAAGCTGTTCTAGAATAAACAATAAAGGATCTAAGCAGCTAACAGTTCTAAAATCACATTTAAAGGTTCATCACAACACAACATCTATAAGCGAAGGTAACATAAGCACAGACTTAATAATACACTTCCAAAGTATCTAACTGGAGACAAAGTCCAGTATCCAAATATAAGTATAGACAAAGTCTAAGTCTCAAAACACAAGAAAGATAACTAAACAAGGTTCCCCGCTGGGGCCTCTTCTGGAGCTAAGGCCAGGTCCTCAATGCAGTACCATAACATGTAACACATAGCATTTCCTTCTCGAAAAGTGAACCTACAACGTTATCCTGTCAGGACGGAAGCAAGTACAACCTCTACAACTAAAATACTGAACATATAATAAAAGAGATGTACAACAAGAAACATGGTGCGATAAGTCTATAAAACAGGAAATACTGTAAAACATGGCCTCATGGTACAACTGGGATCACAGTATCATAGTAATGTAGGGAACATGACATATCTGGAATCATGGTATATCTCATAATCTATCATGGCAAGGATACATATGTCATAGAGACAGATGTATATGTAATGTTTAAAACTGTAGCAGGTACGTGATCGGTCAATAGATGTACAATGTACTGTGGTACATGTAAATAAAATGTACATACGTACAAGTCAACAGGCATAGGTGTACATCCGTACAGAAATACGGGATAATGGCCTACGGCAAGGTATGTATATAAAATGCGACCTCGCTCGCTACTATAGGGGGGTCATGATCACGTACTCAACTGTCAGTTTCTCCATAACCCATATTCTATCATGTAAGAGATACGAGAACAGTAAAAACATGTGAGAGACACTGGGAGTAATATAAGCATGGCCGGTACTGGAAACAGTATGAAACATGTGAATACTCCGAGTAGTATAAAGCATAGTAAAATATGTACTGAGAACCAGTAAGGAACATGTGAAGATATAAGAACTGTCCTAAGCATGTCAGGTACTGTAAGTAATACAACATGTGAAGACATAGCTTGCTACCTCAAAGATCAGTATTTTAACAGGGTTAATACATGTTCTAGCATTAAAAGACAGTAAATGAGTTTATAGATGTACTTGCCTGGGATCCTGCTGTCAATATGAATCAAGGCTCGGAGTGAAGCCACAGTCCTAAAGATGAGATAATACAATAGCTAATCAGGGTGAAAAGACATACTATAATGTCTAGGTCAACTAGGGCAAACTAAGACAAACTGGGTCAGAGGTTGACTTATAGTTGACATTGGTCAACTGGTCAACTCCGGTCAATTCCAAGTCCAATGTGGGGCGACACTATATCTAAACTAACTTTCTAGGGTCTTTACACTAGTGTAGGGGGTGGTCCAATACTACAATAACTCAAAACAACACAAAACATTGTAAGTCGTAACTATTCAATAAATAAATCAAACTGTACATTGTGTTCCAATAATTTTTGAGATAGACAAAAAGCTCAATTTTTCATGAAATAAAGTACCAAAATGATCCTTGTTAATTATAGAAATTTATACTAATTTTTCTGGAATTTATAAACCTTCATAAATATTTATTAAAAATCAACAAACATATGTATCCTGAAAATGAGCTCTGTTTTCCTATTTTTATAAAATACCAAAAGTACTTATTAAATGCTGAAAAAATTATAATAAATTAGCTAAATTAACATAGTATTTAAATATAATTTTTTTAGAATTTTTACAGCACTTAAAATATATAAAAAAATTCAAAACAGCCTAACCGGATTATCCGGCGGATTACAGCGGATTACCGGCAGATTTTTCGTTCCGTCACAGCAAGTTTTGTGGTGAAACTTCGGATTTTTCGACGGATTTCCGCGGATTTCCGACGGATTTTCCGAACCGTCGCAGAAAGTTGATTTTTGAACTCAAAACTTGTTTCGGCCATAAAAACTTCGTTTTAAATCGAAATTCGGACTTTCAAAAGTCAAAATTGAATAGAATTGAATTTTCTACAACATGAAAGTATTAGTTTTCATAAATCAAAACATTTGATAGATTAAAACCTCAAAATACTCAAAAATCATATCTAGAAACCCAGATCTACGCAATACTGTTGATCAAAACTAAAAGTGCTATATACTAAACATGTTAACAATTTAAAGAAGCAAATTATAGGCCAATAAAACTTTAGTTTCTATGGAAAACAAAAATAAAGTATGGTCATGTCACTTATGAGCAAGTGTACTTGCCTAGGTTAAGCTCCAAGCCTAATCTTCTACTCCTCCACCAAGAGGGGTACGAAACCACACTCTAGACCTCAAGGCCAAGCTCCTGGCAAGCTCCAAGGGAAGAGAAATGAAGAGAGAGTGAAAAGAATGAAAAGAGAGAGGAGAGAGAAAGTGAAAGGGTATATATAGAAGGAGGATTTAATCTTAGCAGTCGGATCGTGATCCATGTGAAAGTCTAGGTCAATCATGGCCATTCAAACAAAACCAATTATCCATTGGATAATAGAGTGTATCTATACTATTCACGAAAATATCTTAAATACTATTCACGAAAATATCTAAATACTATTCACGAAAATATCCGAAACACTATTCATGAAAATATCAGAAACCGAAAATATCTAAAGTGTAGAAAACATGTCCGGGCGGTATGCCGTCGGTATACACCGGTATACCGGCGGTATGCCGATCAAGAAGAAAACCTATATTTTTGGAAAAATTTAAAGCATTCTGGAAAACAAGAGAATACGAAATACGCTACAAAATACGTATTTAAATTAATATAAAATACTTATCGAAAATAATTCATTTAGAAAATTTAAAATAGCCCTGAAGTTCAGGGGGCTTACATCCTACCCACCTTACAAAAATTTCGTCCTCGAAATTAAAAATCATCCCATAGGTCAAACTATAACATGTAGCTGCTCTGACTACGATACTCAAACTGCTATCCTTGAAATCATCTCTTCTGTTTCTCTTTACAATCTTTTTGGTTTAGGTTCAACAAAGTCCTTCTATCATAAACTACGTCATATATCCTTTAAAATCTTCCATACTAACATGGAACCTTTATGTATACCCTAAACTATGAGTCATTCTCTGGGTATGTTTATAAGCCTAAAATGCTTAATCATCAACCATATTTTCAACCTCAATTGTAAATACTGGATTTTCTTATCATATCCTAAGTATCCTTATTTTATCAATCCACAGGCCCTTTGCATTATTTGTCGTCAATCCTTTCCTACAGTTTCTCCTTGAAATTATACATTCAATTCTTATTCTTGGCGTAGACCCTTCTTCTTTTTACTCAACAAGTCCTCCGAATATAAATCCTCGGTTTCAAAACTTCCGATTTATTAATTACCAATGTACATATGTCTTTGTCTTGTTCCTTGTCTTTTTAACTGATATCCTCCCTATCTCGTATGTAATACGATAACTCATTCTAATTTATTCTATACCATTCCACATATCGATATACCCTTTAATCACATGTAATTAGCTCGTAGATAACCAATAATCACTTGGTCATCAAAGTCCTAAGAATACTCAATCCTCAAACTCTAAGCACAAGATTCTAATCCTCAATCCATAGTCACAACAATATACTATCTCATTTTTTCCATCTTAGATACCCTATCATCGAGTCATACTATCAATGCAATCGTTCTTAATGGTTTTCCAAGTCTACTACAGTCAGTCACTCATACTCGTCCTATAAACTTAATCTAACCAATCCCTAGGAAAAGTAATTATCACAATCACACAATACATTTACAGTTATACTATAGAATCAGTTAACGAGGGTTGGCTATTTCGGTCGTCTATGAAATAGAAGGTTACAAGGCCTAAGACTGGGTCAAGCAATCCATAACAGTGTCCAAACAAGTTAAAGGTCAAGCAAGACAGAAAAGTTTATTGGAATATCTCCAAGAATGGTACGAAGACAACGAGATGCATAACGAGAAGAATTACCCAAGAGGTTAACGAAGAAGGGTTTAGTCAAGTTATAGGAAAGATGGAACGCAAAAATAATTATGTCCAAAAAGATAACATGAAAGCAATTCTGTTGGAGAGTCCTAGAGAACCTATAATCCTAGTTGTAGATGTAGATAGAACAGAGTTAATCAAGACGGAGAAGAATGAGGATAAAAATTTATTCTTGCTCATTCGGTCATAACAAAGTAAACCAAGTTAAGATACGATCTGATAACCATACACGTCTTCCTGAAATCATGTTGCCAGAATTTTTGCCACACCAGTAAGCTTAGATGCAACAAACGATAGAGTCAAAACTAAGGTATACATCTTCTAATCATGTTATGTAGAATCCTCGTCACGCCAACCGGTATGGCTGCGAGAAAATCTAAATTCCATAAGTAGGATAAGTATATCCGAAATCAGGCTCTATGTTTTTGTCATACCAGCTAATATGGTTGCGATAAATTCTAAACTCCATAACTAAAGCAGACGTTTACCTCATCAGAATATATCATAATTCAATCCACGAAATTTATCACGATGCAAGATCAAAGTCAATAACGAAAATCAGTAATTTAAATTCAACAACGAATTTAGAGGAGAGCAAATAAAACAGGTGAAAACAGATTTCGAGATAAGATTAGAGTAAGATCCTCAGGGGTCATCCCAAGGGTACTATCTTGGTCAAAATTGTAACCCACTGAATTTCAAGCAAGATACTAAATACAGTTAACGGTCCTATGTAGTGACGAGTTCTCCTGTGTTGCAATCCTAGATATCCTCTAGGTGTTCTAAATGTTTATCCCTAGTGTTATCAAGTTGTCCTAGATCCTAATTGCAGACATGCTTGGTACAATAACGTAACCAAACAACTTAAGTCTGGACCTGCATGGGCCACCACTAAAAACATGTCACGACCCGCTACCCAAATTGTTGGGCCGGGCCGAGCCATGTCCAGCCTACGCTTGGTTAAAGTGCAGTAAGCTGTTCTAGAATAAACAATAAAGGATCTAAGCAGCTAACAATTCTAAAATCACATTTAAAGGTTCATCACAACACAGCATCTATAAGCAAAGGTAACATAAGCACAGATTTAATAATACACTTCCAAAGTATCTAACTGGAGACAAAGTCCAGTATCCAAATATAAGTACAGACAAAGTCTAAGTCTCAAAACACAAGAAAGATAACTAAGCAAGGTTTCCCGCTGGAGCCTCTTCTGGAGCTAAGGCCAGGTCCTCAATGCAGTACCATAACATGTAACACATAGCATTTCCTTCTCGAAAAGTGAACCTACAACGTTATCCTGTCAGGACGGGAGCAAGTACAACCTCTACAACTAAAATACTGAACATATAATGAAAGAGATGTACAACAAGAAACATGGTGCGATAAGTCTATAAAATAGGAAATACTGGAAAACATGGCCTCATGGTACAACTGGGATCACAGTATCATAGTAATGTAGGAAACATGGCATATCTGGAATCATGGTATATCTCATAATCTATCATGGCAAGGATACATATGTCATAGAGACAGATGTATATGTAATGTTTAAAACTGTAGCAGGTACGTGATCGGTCAATAAATGTACAATGTACTGTGGTACATGTAAATAAAATGTACATACGTACAAGTCAACAGGCATAGGTGTACATCCGTACAGAAATACGGGATAATGGCCTACGGCAAGGTATGTATATAAAATGCGACCTCGCTCGCTACTATAGGGGGTCATGATCACGTACTCAACTGTCAGTTTCCCTATAACCCATATTCTATCATGTGAGAGATACGAGAACAGTAAAAACATGTAAGAGACACTGGGAGTAATATAAGCATGGCTGGTACTGGGAACAGTATGAAACATATGAATACTCCGAGTAGTATAAAGCATAGTAAAATATGTACTGAGAACCAGTAAGGAACATGTGAAGATATAAGAACTGTCCTAAGCATGTCAGGTACTGTAAGTAATACAACATGTGAAGACATAGCTTGCCACCTCAAGGATCAGTATTTTAACAGGGTTAATACATGTTCTAGCATTAAAAGACAGTAAATGAGTTTGTAGATGTACTTGCCTGGGATCCTGCTGTCAATATGAATCAAGGCTCGGAGTGAAGCCACAGTTCTAAAGATGAGATAATACAATAGCTAATCAGGGTGAAAAGACATACTATAATGTCTAGGTCAACTAGGGCAAACTAAGACAAACTGGGTCAGAGGTTGACTTATAGTTGACTTTGGTCAACTGGTCAACTCCGGTCAATTCCAAGTCCAATGTGGGGCGACACTATATCTAAACTAACTTTCTAGGGTCTTTACACTAGTGTAGGGGGTGGTCCAATACTACAATAACTCAAAACAACACAAAACATTACAAGTCGTAACTATTCAATAAATAAATCAAACTGTACATTGTGTTCCAACAATTTTTGAGATAGACAAAAAGCTCAATTTTTTATGAAATAAAGTACCAAAATGATCCTTGTTAATTATAGAAATTTATACTAATTTTTCTGGAATTTATAAACCTTCATAAATATTTATTAAAAATCAACAAACATATGTATCCTGAAAATGAGCTCTGTTTTCCTATTTTTATAAAATACCAAATGTACTTATTAAATACTGAAAAAATTATAATAAATTAGCTAAATTAATATAGTATTTAAATATAATTTTTCTAGAATTTTTACAGCACTTAAAATATATAAAAAAATTCAAAACAGCCTAACCGGATTATCCGGCGGATTACAGCGGATTACCGGCGGATTTTTCGTTCCGTCACAGCAAGTTTTGTGGTGAAAGTTCGGATTTTCCGACGGATTTCCGCGGATTTCCGACGGATTTTCCGAACCGTCGCAGAAAGTTGATTTTTGAACTCAAAACTTGTTTCGGCCATAAAAACTTCGTTTTAAATCGAAATTCGAACTTTCAAAAGTCAAAATTGAATAGAATTGAATTTTCTACAACATGGAAGTATTAGTTTTCACAAATCAAAACATTTGATAGATTAAAACCTCAAAATACTCAAAAATCATATCTAGAAACCCAGATCTACGCAATACTGTTGATCAAAACCAAAAGTGCTATATATTAAACATGTTAACAATTTAAAGAAGCAAATTATAGGCCAATAAAACTTTAGTTTCTATGGAAAACAAAAATAAAGTATGGTCATGTCACTTATGAGCAAGTGTACTTGCCTAGGTTAAGCTCCAAGCCTAATCTTCTACTCCTCCACCAAGAGGGGTACGAAACCACACTCTAGACCTCAAGGCCAAGCTTCTGGCAAGCTCCAAGGGAAGAGAAAGGAAGAAGAAATGAAGAGAGAGTGAAAAGAATGAAAAGAGAGAGGAGAGAGAAAGTGAAAGGGTATATATAGAAGGAGGATTTAATCTTAGCCGTCGGATCGTGATCCATGTGAAAGTCTAGGTCAATCATGGCCATTCAGACAAAACCAATTATCCATTGGATAATAGAGTGTATCTATACTATTCACGAAAATATCTTAAACACTATTCACAAAAATATCTAAATACTATTCACGAAAATATCCGAAACACTATTCATGAAAATATCAGAAACCGAAAATATCTAAAGTGTAGAAAACATGTCTGGGCGGTATGCCGTCGGTATACACCGGTATACCGACGGTATGCCGATCAAGAAGAAAACCTATAGTTTTGGAAAAATTTAAAGCATTCCGGAAAACAAGAGAATACTAAATACGCTGCAAAATACGTATTTAAATTAATATAAAATACTTATCAAAAATAATTCATTTAGAAAATTTAAAATAGCCCTGAAATTCAGGGGGCTTACATCTTGAGTCAACCGCTCCGCATCCTTCAGATACGCGTGAGCCTGCCAGCCATCCTCAAGCTTCTTCAGAGCACGCTCCAAGACAGCAGAAGTTCAGGTGACTTTGTCAGCCTCTTGAATAATTACCTCCTTATCCGTGCGGGAGGCCTCGAGCTCAGATTCCAAGAAAACCAATTTCCTCTGGAGCTCGAGGATCTGTTCCCTCGTATCGATTATCCCGTGAGAGGCTGCCGCTTCCCGAGCAATGCAATCCTCTCCCCTGCGGCTCAACTGATCATACTGCAAAGAGAGATTGCGGAGGTCCTTCATTATAGTCGGCTTGGACACTTTTCGTGCAGCCCTTATCTTCTCCAAGGCAGTGATGAGGAAGGCCCGCTCCTGATCTATTGCTGAAGACAGATCAACTTGCCGCAGTACTTGAAACTGGGCTACAAGCTGATCCGCCTCTAGCAATTTGGGCTCCAGGAGCTCAACTATCCCTGCCCTACCGGGGAGGGTTCTAAGGAGTTCAATTTGGCCACGGGCGCATTGACCGGCCAAGGCAAAAGAAGTCCCCCTCTCCACGGAGGCCTCAATCCCTCGCTTCAGGTGGCGGTAGAAACTGTCAACCACATCCTTTGACGATTCATCCAGGACTTCTGCAGAAGACGTCATCAAAGGAAGAGTAGCTGACAGTGTCGAAGAAGATGCACCGAAACTTGATGCCCCTGCCACGAGGGAAACAAGTTTCGAGCAGAAGGACGCTTGAATAGCGACCAATTCCTCTTCCGCAGCCCAAAGGATCTGGAGACACGGCAGGACGAAAAGGTCGACCTCCGGAGCCACATGAACGGAGGAGGGTGCAGAGACCAGTTCTCCCCGCGCCGACCGTTCCGCCGCTTGCTCTCCTGAACTCGATCCAGCAGGAGGCCCCTCAATGTAAGCTGAAGGAGGAAGAGGCATATTCTCTTCCGCCAGATCCCCTCTGGCAAACTCTCCCTCGATAATATCCGGGTTGGCAGTGAACGAGATGGACCTGTATGTCCGGAGCAACTATCAATCAACTTAACCCGAAGGATGTGATGATAGAGCAGATAAACCTCCTCACTGGTCAAAATTTGACTTAGCTTACCAGGGAGAGTTGCTGAGGCTGAGGTTAGCTCACAGCCACCATAGTTGTAAGCCCCTATTTTTTAAATTCATTTTTAATTAGTGCTAATTAATTTTAAATGTTAATTTTAGCCTTAAAATAATTATTAGGAATTTTAGGAATTTTTTTAGAATTTTTAATAATTTTTAAATAGGTTTTTAAATTAAAATATATCAATTTGCAATTTTTTTAACTTATTTTAATATCTGTTTGTAATTTTCTGAATTGTTTTATAGTCAGTTTGCAATAAATTAATTGTTTTAGTTAAGGAATGCAAATCCTAAATTATATTTAGTTCTGGAAAAACCTATTATGTAAAATCCTAAACCTAGGGGACCTAACTGCTAATCTACCCGAACCCCCCCCCCCCCCACACGACAACTCTCTCTCTCTCTCCTCGGCCTCACCCACTCCGCTGCCCCGACCGCCACGACCGGCTGCCCCCGCCAAATTCGGCTGCCCCCACCGCCTCGAAATCTCCTATAAAACTCCCCACTCTCCCCCGACCAGACCCTAACCCTAAATTCTCCCCACGACCGCCAGCGCCGCCCCATCTCCCACTTTCACCCCCACCGGAACCCTAGCTTCGGCGAGCCCCTGTCCAGCCCCACCGACGACCCTCACCGCCAACCACCGCCGTCGACAAGTTCGCCTCGACGAGCTGAAGGCAGCGCCACTCGAGCGCCGCCTCGCCGACGTCTCCTCCGCCGTCCACAACCCTCAACACCCCCCCGAAGTCGGACACACAGGTAACAGTTACGAGACTGTGTCGTGCGTGTCTCGTACACGTGTATGTGGTTCGCCGTGTCCTGGCGAACATTTTGATAGAACTGGACACGCGAGATTAAACTCGTGCGTGTCGTGCAGGCCTAGGACACGAGGATACCTGTGTCCCTAACTGTCAGGACACAGGGTTGATTTATTATTTTTTTATAATAATTGAACCGAACCTAAATAAAATAAACAAAACCCTAACCCTTAATACGAGCAGCGGGCTGACCCCCTGGCCAGCTCGACCTAGCCTAACCCCCCTGCACTTCTCTGGCCTGGGTTCGAGTCCCCTGGCTGTCTTCCTTTTCCTTTTTTTTTTTCTTTTCCTTTTTCCTTTTTCTTTTTCTGTTATATATATATATATATCTATTTTTTTTTTCTGTTATATATATATATATCTATTTCTTTTTCTGTTATATATATATATCTATTTATATATATATGTATATACATATATTTGTATATATATATATATGTATTAATATATATACTATATTTATGTATATATATTTGCTGTTTATATATATATATATATATATATATATATATATATATATATATATATATATATATATATATATATATACTTCATTATTTTATGTATATATATATATATATATATATATATATATATATATATATATATATATATATATATATATATATATATATATATATATACATAAAATAATGAAGTATATATATATATATATATATATATATATATATATATAAATATATATATATATATATATATATACATAAAATAATTAAGTATATATATATATATATATATATATATATATATATATATATATATATATATATATATATATATATATATATATATATATATATGTATGTATTATGTATACATATATATTTATGTATATATATTTCCTTGTGTATATATATTATTATATATATACTATTATATGTATATGTATACATTATTCTTGTATATATATATATATATATATATATATATATATATATATATATATATATATATATATATATATTATACAGTTGAGTATTTTCTTATATATATATATATATATATATATATATATATATATATATATATATATATATGTAATTTTTACATATATATATCCATTATGTAAATATCCCTATATTTATGTATATATATATTATTTTATATATATGTATATTACTTAGCTTAGTATAAATTATCTTTATAAGATAATATTCATACTTTTATCGTTACTATGTAAAATTTTACCTTATTAAAATATTAATATTTATTTTGTATTTCTATCCCTTAGTATTTTCTGTATATCTAAATTACTGCAACCATTTGGTGTCCAAGCCTAGCATGGGTATTTGGGCCCAAATGTGTTTTTACACATTCAAGACCTGTACAAGTCATATTGGACTTGATTCATGGCCTTGGGTCCTGTATTTGAACTTTGGTTCAAATTATATACATGGACAAAATACGCAGATAATTAATTATTGTGTGCAATGCTGTTTTTGATTTTCTAAAAATACTTAAAGTACTGCTAAAATTATGGAAAAATAGTTTTTAGATACTATGTTAAGTTAGCTAATTTAGTATAATTTTTATAGTATTTAATTTACTGTTTTGCCACTAGTTTGGCATATGAAACCAAAACTCATTTTCTGTATACTTAGGAAAACTGATTTTTATAAAATATTTGTACTAGTTAATAAATTCCAGAAAAATTATAATAAATTTCTATGATTAACAAGGATCACTCTGGTACCTTACTTTAAGAAAAACTAGGCTTTTTGTCTATCTCTAAAATTGTTAGAACACAATGGACTTTTGATTTATTTATTGATTAATTACGACTTGTAGCTTTTTGTGTTATTTTGAGTTTTAGCCGTGTTGAACCCCACCCCTCACTCGTGTAAAGACCCTAGAAAGTTAGTTAAAGTAGTGTGTCACCCCACATTGGTCTCCTAAGCTAAAGTCATCATTTTGGCTAGGTGCCCAGTCACAAGTCGTATTTCACCAATTAGTGTCCTAGTGTTTTAGCTTAGTGTAAAAACTAAGTTATTGTATTTATTTCTACAGTGACGAGTTACCGGACATCCATAGAACTTTTATCGCAGCTTATTTTGCTTTGCTTTGCTAGAGGCAAGTACTTTCTACGAACTTTACATATTGTCACATAAATGAACTGCAAACCCCACCATGTTAAATGCTGATCCTTGGGGTAGCAAGTTAGATCTCTACATGTTGTAGTTCCAGTTACTACCATGCTTAGAACTGTCTTTATGTATCTCTCACATGATAGAATACGGGTTATGGGGAAACTGATAGTAGTATACGTGATCATACCCCCTCTACAGTACCGAGCAAAGTTTCATTTTATATGTTACTGCGCCGTAGGCCTTTATCTCAAAGCTGTATTTGTGCGTATGTACATCTACCGCCTTTACACTTGTACGTATGTACATTTTATTATGTGCCCCAGCACATTGTACATCTATTGACCGATCACGTACCTACTACAGTTTTAAACATTACATATACAGCTGTTTCTATGACATATGTATTCTTGCCATGATAGACTATGCGATACCATGTTTCCAGTTATTCCTCACATGTTCACTTTCATGTTTCATATGCTAGTTTGCTAGATTTAGTACTTGCTCCCGTCCTGACAGGATAACGTTGTAGGTGTCCTTACTGAGGAGGAGTTACTCTGCGACACATATTATGGGGTTACTGCCGAGGACCCAGCTCTGCTTTACGAGGATGTTCCTGCGGGGAACCTCGCCTAGTTGTCTTTTGTTTACTTAGACTTTTGAGAGTAGACATGTATTAGACTATATCTTTTTGTAACTGGATATGTATCCAGTTTTACATTGCAGTTCACTTGTACTTGGACGTTTACTATATACGATGACTTTTGTGTTTGGAGCATTTATGATTCTTCTTCACTTATAGAACTGTTAGCACATTTAGTCTTATCCTGTTGTCTTTAGAACAGCTTATTACGTTTTATCTCAACGTAGGCTGGGCATGACTCGGCCTGGCCCAACAATTTGGGTAGCGGGTCGTGACATGTTTTTAGTGGTGGCCTATGCAGGTCCTGACTAAACTGTTTGGTTACGTTATTGTACCAAGCATGCCTGCAATTAGGAACTTAAGGTAATTAGACAACATTAGGAAAGACGCTTAGAACACCTAGAGGAATGCTAGGATTGCAACATAGGAAATACATCACATGTTTGCTATTATAATTAGATTTCATTGCATATGATTGCTTACTTTAAACAAACCCTTATAAGTCCTTTTTACTTTTATTTAGATGGTGCTTACTCGTTCATCCCAGTATGTTACCCCCGAGAATGGGGCCCTTCATATCCAGTCAGCTGACCAGTTGACTGATACATCTCCACCTACCACATTCCCCCACTCCACAGATCCACAGACCCAGATACCACCTTCCACATCCCAGGCCCGGCAGGACCCGATACTTCCACCACCCCCTATCACTATACCCACCCAGGCTTCCGTCACACTCGACGGGACCCAGCTGCTCATACTGATCCAGGGGTTCCTAACAAACCATCAGGAGCAGACTATCCTACTCCGCCAGAGCATGGAGCGTTCTGAGGGACGTCCCGTGGTCCCACCACATGTAGAGCCACGGCAGAGAACGGGGACGATCAAGGACTTCATGGGTCTGAATCCCAAGGAGTTTTCAGGGACTGAGGGCATAGTAGTAGCTGATGACTGGCTAGATTCAGTAGAGAGGAAGCTTCTGGAAGTTAGGATGCCGGATGACCTCCAGGTCGAGGCAGCAGGATTTCTGCTGATAGACTTAGCAGAAGTCTGGTTCCGGAATGAGCCGTTGTTCGCGAGAGATAGAGCCACCTGGGACCAGTTCAAGACCCAGTTCAAGAAGAAATTCTTCACGACCACTGCTAGAGTAGCCATGGGGCTACGATTCCAGAACATCCAGTAGAGGAACCGTTCTGTTGATGACTATACGGCAGAGTTTAGTCGCCTGAGCCATTTTGCTCCTAGTCTGGTTGCAGATCCAGAGGAGATGACCCGTAGATTTTGCCATGGTCTAGTTCCAGACATTGGCATTCTTATAGTGGCAAACGGTACGACTGACTACTACCAGAGCCTAGAGTTGGCCCGGAGTATGGAGGAGCGTCTTCTGTCATGCAAGAGGCCGGCTTCTGTACATCATGAGGGACCGTCCAAGCGTCAGGCTTTCCAGCAGAGAGCACCGACGCCACCCCAGCAGACTTACCATCCCCCTACACACCACCATCAGACCCCGCCAGTTCGAGCCCCGGGACCCCGACAGCAGCAGCAGCAGAAGGGAGCTATATGTTCTTTCTGCGGAAGACCAGGTCATGACTTCGCAGTCTGCAGGAAGAGGTTGGGTCAGTATTTGGCCTGTGGGTCTGCCACCCATCAGCTTCGGAACTGCCCAGCAGCGAAGCCTAGAGGACCACTCCCGACTCAGCAGCAGAGGTTTGGACAGCACCTGTAGCAGCAGAAGGGACCTCAGGGGAAGGTCTATAGCCTAGCCCTTGAGCCGGAGCCGGAGCAGGTTTCGGAGCCAGATTACTTAGCAGACATCATTACAGGTCATGTTTATTTGCATACTTTTCTAGCTCTATGTTTGTTTGATTCTGGTGCATCTCATAGCTTCCTATCATTAGAGTTTATGCAAGAACATCACTTAGTATCTACACCTACTGCGGAGATTAGTAGAGTAATGACGGGAGGAGGACCAGTGCCTATTAGAGCTAGCTATAGGTGCTCTATTATGATAGCCGGGAGAGAGTTTGAGGGGCGATTCTTTGTGATGCCACTCCCCGGTTATGATATCATATTGGGGATGGACTGGCTTAGCTATGCCCATGCATCTATAGATTGCCATGAGGCTAGTATTTTGTTCAGTCCCCCAGGCACAGCACCATTCAGTGTCAGGAGGATAGGGCCGGAGATCAGCTTAGAGCCGAACTGTTGTGCGACAGTCGGAGACGCAGCACCGCCACACCCTATCATTAGGGAGTTTATGGATGTATTCCCAGAGGATCTTCCAGGACTTCTGCCTGACAGAGATGTGGAGTTCACTATAGATTTAGTGCCGGGTTCACCACCAGTATCCCGGGCTTGCTATAGAGTGAATCCCAAGGAGGCCATAGAGATGAAAGAGCAGATTGATGACCTGTTGAAAAAGGGTTTCATTCGATCCAGTGCTTCTCCATGGGGAGCGCCAGTGCTCTTTGTGCCTTAGAAGGATGGTACAGTCTGGTTATGTATTGACTACCGGGCCTTGAATGCCATCACTATCAAGAACAAATATCCTCTGCCCAGGATAGATGATTTGTTCGACCAGTTGAGCGGGGCGAAGGTGTTTTCCAGGATAGACTTGAGATCCGTGTACCACCAGGTGAAGGTTAGGCCAGCAGACATCCAGAAGACGGCGTTCAACATGAAGTACGGGCAGTACGAGTTTCTGGTGATGCCATTTGGTCTCACAAATGCGCCAGCTGTCTTTATGAATTTGATGAGTAAGATATTTCACCAGTATCTGGATAAGTTCGTCGTAGTGTTTATCGACGACATCCTGATATACTCGAAGACGCCAGAGGAGCATGTAGAGCACTGCGGATAGTTTTAGGGATTCTGAGGCATGAGAGATTGTTTGCCAAATTGCCGAAGTGCGAGTTCTTTTTAGACCGAGTGGAGTTTCTCGGCCATGTAGTCACTGGAGATGGAATCTCGATGGATCCCAGGAAGATTGCTACAGTTGAGACGTAGAAGGCTCCGACGTCAGTTTCAGAGATCAGGAGTTTTCTGGGTTTAGCAGGCTATTATAGAAAGTTCGTCCAGGACTTTGCTAGGATAGCTGAACCCATGACAAAGCTGACGCGGAAGGACGCAGAGTACATTTGGTCAGAGGACTGCCAGACAGCATTTGAGGAGCTGAAGAGGAGGCTGACGACCGCTCCAGTTCTGACTTTACCTTCAGGTTCTGGAGGTTTCACCATATACAGTGATGCTTCTGGGAAGGGGCTAGGATGTGTCCTACAGCAGCATGGGAAAGTGATTGCTTATGCATCTAGGCAATTGCGGACTCATGAGAGGAATTATCCTACCCATGACCTCGAGTTAGCTACGGTGATCTTTGCACTCAAGTTATGGAAACATTACTTATACGGAGAGCGTGTGGAAATCTTTACTGACCACAAAAGCTTGAAGTATGTGTTTACGCAGAGAGAGCTGAACATGAGGCAAAGACGATGGTTGGAGTTGATGAAGGACTTCGACATCGATTTACAGTATCACCCCGGGAAGGCAAATGTGGTGGCGGATGCGCTGAGCAGGCATCCGATGGCATGGTATCTGATAATTGATCGGCATTTGCGGGAGGATCTGGAGAAGCTCGGTATCGAGCTAGTTCGGCCAGGATCAGTGATACAGATGATGGCACTTGACATTCAGTCAGGTTTGATGGAGCAGATCCTGGAGGCACAGTCTACAGATGAGAGCCTTCGCAGACTTTGACCCCAGGCGTTAGCTGGATTGCTGGATGACTTCACTATAGCAGAGGATGGATCCTTGAGGCATGGCAGCCGATTGTACGTACCGAAGGAAGATCTAGTAGAGACAGTCTTGCAGGAGGCACACCGATCGAGATATTCTATTCATCCTGGTACTAACAAGATGTATCGTGACTTGCGGGAACATCTTTGGTGGCACGAAATGAAGAGGGATGTATCATGTTTCATTTCGAGATGCCTAGTTTGCCAGCAGGTCAAGGCAGAGCGCCAGAGGCCAGCTGGATTATTGCAGCCGTTATCCATTCCCGAGTGGAAGTGGGAACATATTATGATGGACTTTGTTTCAGGGCTTCCTCGTTTCCAAGGAGGAAAGGATGCCATCTGGGTCATCGTAGACAGGCTGACGAAGTGTGCGCACTTCATACCCTTCAAGGTGGGGCTTTCCACCGAGAAGTTGGCGGAGCTATACATGCAGCAGATAGTTCGCCTACACGGAGTGCCGGTGAGTATCGTGTCAGACAGAGACAGCAGATTCACATCCCACTACTGGAGGAGCTTGCAGGAGGAGTTGGGCAGTAGGCTCAAGTTCAGTACGGCGTACCACATTTATAGCTGGGCAGGTTGATCTCTGTCTGGATTGTTCGTATGTATGTCTCTCTGTGTGTGTAAGGAGGAGATGATTCCTCCATTTATAGCTGGGCAGGTTGGCTGCTCATGCGCGCATACGTAGGATGCACCGGTGCGTGGGGACGCCACGTGGAGGTTGCTGATGGAGGCACATGGATGATGCGCCCTACTCGCGAGGTTGAATTCTTCATACTGCTGTTGTGAGCCGGCACGTAGCAGAGGAGAAGATCTTTCTGTTGCTGAGATCTTGGATGAGTTGAGTCAAAGGACACGTGTCGTCGACCCATGGCTCGAAGATCTCTGATTTGGTGGGGGGATGATTTGGTGGGATGCGCCTTGGATTGGGCGCATGATGAGATTTTGGCTCATGACTTTTAGGAGTCACGAGCCGTTCTGGGCGCATGGCTTTTGAGGCGCATGCGAGCGACTTTTCTTCTGTCTTTCGGGATCAGAGATCAGTCTGGGGCGCATGGCTTTTGAGGCGCATGCAATGCTTCAACTGGAGACTCTTCTTCTGTCTTTAGGGATCAGTGAAGGGTCTGAGGCGCATGGCTTTCGAGGCGCATGCAGGTTTGGACGCATGGCCTCGGAGGCGCATACGGGTGGTCGAGTGGCCACGTGGCAGTAGCCGTCGGGATAGAGTCATGATGATGCTGACGTTGTGGACGCTTCGTTTTCTACAAAAGCTGTCAGTCGTTCAGACTTGGGAAGGCGTGCTGCCAACTCTGTCACTTCAGCATTTAATGTTGGTGACATTCGATGGACAGCTAAGTGGGCGCGTCGGTTGATGTTCCGCTAGGCGTATGGGGGTACATCCCCTTTGATGCGCTCGGTACAGGGCACATCTGTTTGAGAGGTGTGATGCGCTGACCAGCCGGCGCATCCGACACGTCTTTGATGATGCGGCTGTTTCGCTTCTCGAGTGCTTTTAATAGCCGCTTGGCTGAAGTCGAGGCGTCTGGTTCATCCATTTAATGTGAGTTCATTGCACGAAATCCGGAGAGCCATCCACTTGGCGCATGGGTTTGATCTGCCCGGCCTATAAATAGTGCCTTGGAGAGAAGGTTGGCCTCTCATTCCTTCACGTCTTTCTAATATGAACTCAGGTTCTCGTGTGCATTCTGTTGACGAAGTGCTCCCGAGGGTGAAGATGAGACGCCATGTTGTCATTAATGCTCTTGAAGGTGACTGTTACATCCAAAAGATGGAGTCGAGGGCTTCTGAGGCAGGCGAAAGGTGCCTGTTGCATCCAAAGATGGGGATGCTCGGGCCTCATCTCCGTTGTTTCGGAAGAGCCGTAGATCGGAATGGCGGTGCTAGGCTCTCTCTTCCTTCAAAGTGGGTGCTGCCCACTTTGATTGTGTTGAAAGTTGCTCCTTTCGCCGTGATTTCGATCACGGTCTTCCTTGGTCTTTGGAGGCTCTTTTGAAGCCTCCCCTGGCCACAGCTTTGTGGTGCTCTTCTCTTCCTTGGTTCCAGCCAGAGGATTAAATGCTTTGTGTATCGAAGCATTTATCAGGTGAGCCTGGTTGGAAGAATAACTGAGCTGCTGAAGAGATGGCGGGATGCGCCTGGTTGGAGGCGCATGACATCTGCTGCGCCTAACTGGCAGCGCATGGTGACTGCTGCGCCTATCTGGAGGCGCATGGTGGCCGTTGGCTGTAGACTTAGGATCTTTCCTTTGTAGAAATTCTCCTTTGTACAACCTTTTCTAGACATGTAATAGACTTTTATATATAAATAAAAAGTCCTTCTTCAAATGTCTATACTTATTGACTTTGCTGTGAAGTGTTCTGTGCGAGTCCTGGCGCATGTAGTGTCTGGCACATGGTCTTTCTGGTTTGTGAAATTTCATGCTTCTACAAGACCCCCTTCAAAGTTTTCAAAACTTTTGAATAAGTTTTGGAATACTTTAAATAAGAAGCATGGCGATCAGGGCGCATGACTGTTGGGGCGCATGCCTGTTTAGCCGCATGCTCTTCTCAATTAATGAATTTGATAATGCCTCGGTAACCGAAAAGATTAATGATGATCGTTTGGTTTTATCTGCTGCTATCTTCACAAGACCCGAGGTGACGGCTGAGATCACTCGTCATCGGTTCACGCGTGCGACCACGGCCTATAAATAGGTGAGAGGTGGAGAGAGAGAGAGTTCTTCTACTCTGTGCCTTTGCCTCCTTTAGAGTTCTTTCTTCAAAATCCTAACTTCTTCCTCTCTGTTAGAATGGCTCCCAAGACTCCTCGCGGCGGTGCCTGCAAAGGAAAGGGGAAGGAGAAGAAGCCGGTAGAGGCTGTCGTGAGTGACATTCCTCGCCCGCCTGTCGAAGTTCGGCCGGCGGTAGTCGGTGAGCTTTATTGTCTCCTATCGATGTGGAAAACTTTCCCGCCGACGTGCATAGGCTCAGGCCTTTATCATGCACCGTGGCTTTAATTGCTGACGCGCATGGGTTTTACACCCTGATGATGCGCCGAAGCCTTCGCTGACGCGCATGGGCTCACGCCTTGATGATGCACCGAGGCTCTACAGCTGACGCGCATGGGTTTCCACCCTGATGATGCACTGAGGCTCCTTTTTCAGATGCGCTTGATACGCGCATCTGACGAGCATGAAGCTCTGATCTTTGTGTTGTCTCTAATATCTTTGTATTTTTTGTCAGTGTCGATGACTATCCCACTCTTGAACGAAGTACTCCTGGACGCTGCGCTCTGCCAGATGGGAGTAGATTATGATGAAGAGGTGATAAACCCTGCTCAAGCGGCTATTATGTTGGATCAGCATCCCGAAAGAATGATTCAAATTCGGGAACAACATCACGGGTTCCTTAAACGGATGATGGAACGTGGCATTCTGAAATCTGCCACTTCCGATAAAGTGACCTTCTTGAAGCCCGAGTTCTTGTTCGGAGACCGCCTTTCTTCTACTGAAGCCAAGGTGCTGAATGTCAAAGAAGATTGGTTCTTTACAGCCAGGGGTGTGCATATGACCGTCAGGCAGCTTGAACGTCAATGGCCTTTGTTAACTTTCTGTCGTTTTACTTCCAAAAGGAGAATGTCCTGGGACATTACTCCATCTCAAGGAGGAGCGGTAGTAGGCGTCATCAGAATTGATTCTTCTTCTGATCAGAGGGATACTCTGGCCGCCTCGCGAGCTGGTACCTCTTACACCTGGCGGACCCTTCATCCTGGGAGTATTTATAGCGATGTTCCCGTCAATACTTTTGCCTTGGGTGCCTCGACTTTTGCTCATCGCATGTTGTTGATGGAACAATCATACCCCAAAGGAGAATTTCGGGTAGAGGGTTGGTGTCATTATGTTTCAAAATAGGACAAACTGACACACTGGATCCTGTCGCAGTTTCAGACTGAACTCCAAGAGATTGGGCTGACTGCCGCGATCCGCGCCACTCAGGCAGGTGTAGAGATTAACAGGCACATGTTCCTTGCGCTTTTGGAAATGTTTGATACCCATACCGGGACCTTCTTCACTCTAGTGGGGGAGCTAGGGCTCGCGCTTCATGAGATGTACGAGGTATCGAAACTCCCCTGGGGATCGGAACCTTACCAGGAGTACTTCCCGACCAATGAAGAATTCCAGGTCTTGGAAGACAAAGCTGATGAGATGATGGCTGTCTTCAAAGAAGTAGCGAGTCATCACTACTATATGCAGAAGAAGGACAGGGGCGGGACGCAGCCTCATGTGACTGCTTGGAGAGATCACATCTTTAGGCAGGACAAAGAGGAGCCTTCTCACTTTTCTACCCCGCCGGCACTTTCTCGTAACGAGGTGCTTTTTGAAATGAGCAGGTTAGGCGAGAAGAATCCCTTGGAGAACGAGGGTCAGCAGTCAGATGAACGCTCCTATAGCTATTTTTGGCATCTCACCTATCGGATGTCACCAAAAGCAGTGTTAGTCGCGTATCTTATGATTTGGCTCCGGGACCACGTCTTTTCAGGCGGGTCCGGCTCTGTAGAGAGGGTGACTCGGAACTTAATTCTGTCGGCCGTAAAGTTGGCCTTCGGCCGTCCTTTAGCTTTACTCCCCGCAATGGTGTGTAACCTGTTGCGGGGTCTTCGAGAGTTTGCGGGAGATATCGTTCACGGGCGGGGCAAAAACAATAACTTCCCGCGTGCCGAACTGCCGTTTCATTATTTGATGGGGTGGTTAATTTTACACCATCCCAATGTGATGAGCCCGGGTTCTGAGGAAGACCACAGGTCCGGAGATGTGTTCCTCCGACATTTCTACCGGAGGAATTGGTCGCACACCGGTGTCCCCGTTTGCAGGAAAGTTTTATCCCATCTTCAGGGATGGAAGATCGCCAAAGTTGGTCCTGTCTTCTCCGATTTTGAGGCCAACGAAGATCTGGTGGACTCGGGTGAGGATGCCACCACTCTGTCTCCATGGGGATTCCGCTGGCTGCAAAGTATCTGGCTGTCCCATTTGGTATATCGGAACAGGAACCAGTGTTACCTGGAACCGTATCTGCCAAGCCGCTTTGCGAGGCAATTCGGGTACGCCCAATTGATGTCGGATAATCCCAGTATTACCTTGGGGTACGCTGGAAGTTTGATGGATGGTGCACGAGCTTGGCATTACTATAATGCCGGATGTACTGGAGCCCGCTTTACGCTCCCCGTCCAGAATCCGCGGCCACCGATTCTCTACTCAGCCGCCAGATTTTACTGTGCTATGGCTGCTCCGCCCACCGGATATGATAGGGAGACCAGTTTTATTGCAGACACCCATTTAGCGGCGGGTGCAGACACTTTGGCCAAGGTTCGGTCGTACCGTCCGCCCGAGTTGGGTCGAGGTGCCCCCGCCGTATCTACCGGGGGTCAGGGAAGACCCTCGGTTGATCAAACGAAAAGGGGTGCAGATACAAAAGTCGACTCTCCTGTATCGAAAAAGCAGAAGAGGGCGTCATCACCGACGGTGTCCTCGGACTCCGCATCTGCAGAGGTAAGATGTCCTGTAAGGTTTGATTTCAGGTTCAGCTCCTTATGTAATCATGCTTTTCCCCTTGTTGTGTAGGAGCCGCTGGTAAGAAAGCCTCGCACTCCAAAATTTGGTGGGAGCAGGCCAAAGGAGATGGTGGGCTCGTCTGATATGCGTATTCCACCTACTATGATATCTCCTATGGAGGAGAATACCGAGGGTGTTGCTGTAGAGATTCCAGCCTCTCCGGATTATGTCAGACGGGAAGCTGAGGATACAGCAGCTTCCGAGAAGATGAAGGCCACAGCGTCGACCTTGGATGACGTTGCCGCGGATCCGCAAGAGTCTACTGCGGGGGCAACAGGTATAGTTGAGACAGAGGAGAGGGTTGATTCCCCTCCTTATCATGATAAGGGGAGGTCGGCTGTATCATTGCCGAGTCTTACCCCAGCTTCAACCGTGGAAGTTGAGGCGGCTACCGATCAGGAGGTAGCGACAGATTCTGTCCCAGTGGAGGGACTTGATGACGAGACCTGTCTGCCGGTCACAACCGCTGAGGCGGGTCAAGAGACGAGTGATAATTTTCCCATTCTGCCAAGGGAAGTACCAGTTGTCAATAGGACGTTGGGGGTAGAAGAGGTGGCCGTTGACGTCGGTGGTTCCTCCGGGCTTGAGAAGGGCGAGGGTGTGGAACCCTCTGTTGCCCCTCCTACTTGGGGTACTATTTCGACGCCTGCGCGGGCTTCCTCTGTTCCTTCGGCTCCTCGGGCTAGCAGTCCAGCCCCCGTTGATGAAGAGCTCATTGATACTGAGGTTCAAGCCTCGCAGGTTGAGGTTGGCGGATCTTCTTCCGGTCCGCAAACTGTTGTAGCTCCTCCAACTCCTGCTATGACGCCGCAGGTCCTGGCGGATGCAGACGAGTATGTGAAATTTTTTGTTGAGGGGGTATACAAAATGCTGCAGAAGGGTGTATCTGCTGTGATGGATGCCAATGGGAGCTTTGCAATGGCAAGAACTTTGGCAATGCCCTGTATCGAGCTGATCCGCATTCACCAAGGCTACGACCATATGGCCAAAATTCTGGAGGCTTCGGTGATCGAGCTGGACGAGCGGCTTGTGGAACTTCAACGGATCCAGCGAGACGACCTCTCTGTCTTGATAGATGCGGAGAAGGGGAAGCTGATTGCCGAGATCGAGTCTTCATACCAGGCCATTATGGGCCTTTGGGAGCACGAGGTGGCTGAGACTGAGGCTGCGGTAGAGCAGTTGTCTCAGTCCATGAAGACGACGATGGAAGCGCGAGCTGCGTTGGATGCTAACATCGCAGAGATCGACATCCAGATGCGCCGCCTTGAGGACCAACGGGCCCGACTCCAGTTAGATGTCGAGCGTGTCCGGGCTGAACACGCAACATTCAAGAAGGATGAAGCGACTTTCACTCAGCGGACTCTTGCCTTGGCACAGCAGCGACAACAGCTTGATGAGAAGCATGCGAGTGATACTTCCGCTGGGGCTGTTGAATTGATGCGCCAAGAAGCTGAGCGACGAGTCCTGGCGACTGTGGAGGCCCGCGCAGCCGACTTAAGACTTTGAGTCAGGGAGCTCTCAGCCCATCCTGGGGAGGTTCAGGGACCGTAGCTTTTCCCTTTTTTATGTTCTTTTGCAACCCTTTGCTGGGGGATAGTGTAGTTTTTGTACTCTCTCTTTTCATAAAATAAAGAAGTACACAACTTTTTGTGGTGTGTTCATTTTTTTGTTATTATGAACTTGATGATTTGTGTGGACCTATTATCTTTTGCGCACCTTAGTTTTTAGGCACAGATAATAAGTTTGAAGGAACCGACATGTTTGCTCAGAGGTAATGTGGACGTGGCAATCATTAGGGTTCAAATGATAGAATCATCCTACTCAGAGGTGTGATGGACGTGGTAGGAATGATCCTGGGGGATACGCTGAACAACTCAGAGGTGATGTGGACATGGAAGTTCTGCGATCAATGTACGACAACGCAGGGGTTGTTTGTACGAGATGTTTACTCAGAGGAAATATGGACGTGGTAAACGTGAAGGGTAGCGTCGGCTTACGTAGCGTAAGAGTCCGCTTTGTAGGGTGTAGAAGAACAACTCAGAGGTAATGTGGACGTGGTTGTCTTTCTACTGAAGGAAGCCACGGAACAGCTGGGTTCCCGAAGCGGATGAGTTTGTGGAAGGAGATTGTTTGTGAATCCCGATGATTGGGCCCACAGATCCCCTTGGGGAAGTACATGTCTGAAGGATGTCAAGAATAGTACTTCTTTAGGAACTTGCCGTTGATGGGCATCATGAACAAGTCCCCATTGGGTTTGGCGAGGCGGTAAGCACCGTTTGAGTATACCGTCTTTATAATGAAATGTCCTTCCCACTTGGGCTCGAACTTTCCTGGTGTATTGTGAGTTAACACCATCGGCCTCCTGACTGCCAGAACCAGGTCACCAACTTGAAAAGTCCTCTGTTTGACCTTCTTGTTGAAAGCCTGTGATATACGGGCTTGGTAGAGTTCGATACGTTGTTTAGCTAGGAGACGTTTCTCATCGAGTGCCTCCAGTTCCCGCAGACGACGACGTTGATTGTCCTCTTCTGTGAGTTTGTTTGTTATTGCCACGCGAAGTGAGGGTATCTGGATCTCGAGAGGCAGTACCGCTTCGCTCCCGTAGACCAGAAAGAATGGTGTGTTGCCTGTCGGGGTCCGTACCGTTGTGCGGTAGGCCCAAAGGCATTCGCCAAGCTTTTCATCCCAGTCGCGTTTATTGGATGACACGACCTTTTTGAGTAGCCTGACGATGGTTTTGTTGAACGCCTCTGCTAACCCGTTTGCTGCCGGATTATAGGCGGTGGATGCCATATTTTGAATACGGTTCTTGTCACAGAACCTGCTAAAAATGTGGCTGACAAACTGAGGACCGTTGTCATGAATGATCCGCCGGGGTACTCCAAAACGGTAAATGACATGGTGTTTGATAAAGCTGACCACCCTGGAGCTCTTTACTTCCGCCAATGGGACTGCTTCTGCCCATTTGGAGAAGTAATCGGTGATGGCCAGGATGAAGCGGTGTCCTCTTGATGAAGGAGGGGTGATAGGTCCCACAATATCCATGCCCCAGGCTTCGAAGGGCCAGAAGGCGACTGTGGATGTAGGGTTCAGACGGTGTATGTATGAAGTCAGCATGGAGTTCATACGTGACACTTCTTAGCATATTCAACAGCGTCGGTGGCCATGGTTGGCCAGTAGTAGCCCATACGTCGCAGTCGATCCTGTAACTTAGGACCGGGTTGATGAGCTCCGCAAGTTCCGTCATGAGCTTCTCGGAGGGCTTCGGCTGCTTCTTCGTTGGACAGCATCGAAGAGGAGCCATCGAAGGAATGTTGGTACAGCATTTTAGTAGCTGTGTCGTAGTAGAATCGAAGAAAGCGTCTCCTGACTGAGACGG